>OX465297.1:120338187-120938187 GCA_949987735.1 Leucophora obtusa | reverse complement strand
CTTTAAGTAATGAAAATTTTACGATTAACCTTCAAATTAAAGGCTGAACACACCAAAATTGCGACACTTAGAAACTAATACCATAAAAAAAACTAGATGGCTTTGAAATAAATTTTTTTAATTCGAATACTTTGAAGTTTAGAGGTAATAAAAATTAGTTATTATTTGTTCCATATGCAACTGATCGGATTTTTCGTCGCACACGCGCCACGAGTGCATCATCGACTTTTCGCGACTCCAGCAACCACTTGGTTTCGAATTCTGCAATACAATATCTTTATATCAGCCCAAGGACGAAGCCTATTGATTTTGGTTAACACTGGTCCATGTTTAGACCTAGTGCCCATATAAAAATGTCCCCCCAAAATTGGCTTGGTTACAAACTGCAGGTCGCAAATATTAAGATATTTTAATGAAATTTGGTTCGCTGACTCACATTATAGAAAATTTTGACACAATCCCATTTTAACCCATTCGAATTTGGGATCCAAACATTAGTTGGCTTTAACCAGACTGGTGTAGGGTATTGTATAGCCGGCATGCCCGACTTTAACCTTTTTACTCGTTTTTAATTTGTTTTTTGTTGTTGAAAAATTAATAAATAAAATTAAAAAGCATATAAATTATTGCAAAATAAAAACGTAATCACTTTAAACGTGGCTTTATTTTAAAATCTGCAAAATTTTGCAATTGTTCATAGGATGGAAAATATTGATCAATTTAATTTTAACTCATATTTTTCTAATAACATTGAAAGTGTGTGTGAAAAGATCAATAAAATTGAAATAAATTATATTGACCGTGTGTGATCGGCTTTACAAAAAAAGAATTTCTTTTTGGATTTACAAATTTCTTTGTTGGTGCCTTTTTAAAAAGTTTTTTTTTTTGTATTTACAAATTTGGTATGAGAAACGTATTTTAAAATTTAATTAGAATTTTGTAAATTCTTTCTTTGTAAGTCTCTGAAGACATAAGGTCAAAAATTTAGGATCAATGCCAGAAATAAGTCATAAATTAAAAGATGTTTAACCCTTTCACTACCGTGGTTGGTTTTCTTCTCGCCGTAAAACGAAGCTATATGCCAAATTTCAATTATCTATCTTCATTAATTTAGGAGGTACACCAAAACCGCCTTTTCACGGAGATTATTATATATTCAAAAAATTAGACTTCATTAACAAATATCGCGACCATATTTCCATGATGAACTGCTTATACATATAATGATTTTTATTTGAATTCCAAGATCCTAATAAACTTATTTGTAAATAGTATTAAGTTTTTTTGCACTATTAAATTTTATATATTCTTTTAAAGATGTGTACACTGTAGTGTACAAGGGTAGTGAAAGAGTTAAGAGTTAATTTCGTTTTTCAGATTGGCGCTCAAAGAGCACCTATATGTACAAAAGTGTTATTTTTTACCTCACACGCACTTTCCGGTACATTGGGCGTTAAAAAAATATCCCGGCAAAAATTTATCCTCTCGGATTAAAACAGGCCAGTCACCCGCGGCTTTTAGCCCTAAAAATAAGCTAAAATTTGTTCAAAGTTTATTTGCGCTATAACTCTTAAAGTACTAAAAGCCGCTAAAAGGGCTAAAAGCCGCGGGTGACTGGCCTGTTTTAATCCGAGAGTACCAATTTTTGTGGGGATATTATTTTTTATGCCCAATCTACTGGAAAATGCGTGGGAAGGTGAAAAAATTAACACTTTTGAAAATTCCATATATTTCATGTATGCTCTACTGCACACCCATATTTTATCGAAACATGAATTTTTTAAAAAGTTTTTATTAAAAAAAAATCTGTTAGGTAGTTGTTTTTTATAATAAAAGGATTTTATGATATGTTTCTTGAAACTATTTGAAAAATTATATTACGGCTGATAAAAAATTGTTCGAGTTTTGGCTAATATCTATTCGAAAATTTTTCTCAAAACCACTTTAAATGCAGTCGTAGCTGGTCCCCTTTTCGAGAAATAAAAAAAACAAAACCATTTCAGAATTCAAGGGAATTTTGTGGATATATTGTTCACTAATAAAAAGTCTGTAAAAAATTTAGTTAAAACTATAAACAATTAGTTGAAAATGACCTTGCAGAAAAAACTGCTGAAATTAGCAGATTGTTTTGCCATATATTAGTAAGATAGGAACTGCAAAAATAAAACTGTTAAATAAACAGAATTTTAGTTATATTTGAGTTAAATTTTTGTTAATAGAAAATAAAAACTTAACCACCTATTATCAGCAAAAATTTTGCTAAATAGTTCGTAGCCTAAAAAATCACAAAGAAAATCAAAATTTTCGAAGTTTCTTTTTTATTTTTTTTTTTTATTCAAATAAAAATCGAGCCTTTTGAAAACAGCAGTATATGATTTTTTAGTAAATATTTCAGCCGATTTTGGCATTATTTTATGTTTCAATATAATGCAGAAACTAAGAGGTATCATTACTGTTAGTCCAAAACATTATTATACCACATTACCGTTTCTACACTGTAATACTACCAAAATTTAAAACACACATACAATGATGCTGCTGTTTTTGAGTTCAATATGCTATAATTTTTGATAATAATCAAAAAGCAAAATGTCATAATCTGTACAACCATTCTTAATTGCTATTTTGTTCTTCTCCTTTTCAGGTCTCAATCGCGGTGGAAGTCTTAAATCTAATAGTAGTTCTTGCAACAATTACTCCACAAACACTTTACCTGCCAATACATCAACTCCTTTGGCTGGAGCATATCAAAATACCGCATTCGATAGCTCTCCCGCAGCTTTACTTACAAATGGTGCCGATAATTTGTGCAACGAAATGAGTACCCTCATGTATGATTATGAAGTTGTATCACGCATTAATGATTTAGTAAGTTCCCTTAAGGGAACCTACAAAGAACTTAATTCAAATATCACCCGTAATCTCATGAACACAATACAAAGTTCGATACAAAGGAAAAATGAAGAAATGGCTTGGGTTGATTCATGTTGTCTACAATTGGTGGCTAAAAATAAAAATGGTAAAGAAGAGACGTTTACATTCCAAACAGCAAATCCAAATGTGAAAAAGGAATGGGTAACGGAATTGAGATTGGCACAATTGGCTTTGGATATTAATAACTCCCCCGCCTGGGAGACAACATCGGCAGAACCATGTGCCACCAGTACACCAGCCTATGAGCAACAACAAATGCAATTGGTACAAAGGCAATCGAATAAAATGCCACTATTTGTCAAAGCGATGCCGGTTTATAAGTCACAGCATCAAACGGAGGTGAGTTCAGAAGGGTGAAAATGAAATTATAGGTAAAACTTTGCTGATCAACTATTAAACAGATATTTTATAGAAATTTAAATAAATTAAGACTTTTGTGGGATTTATACATGTCTGCCTATGTCTACCCATATCTACTAACAAGGAAGGTATCCAAATGAGTTCTCTTTGATTTTAATGAAATGGATTTGTGATAGAGAAGAAAAATATAAGGCACATATTTTTTTTAGCTGCCCGTTTAAGGGTTAAAAAGTGGCATCAAAAACTAACCTATTTATACCCTACACCACTATGTGGTCAGGGTATTTTTATTATGAAAACATGTGCAAAATTTACGAATTTTAGTCTTATTTTTAGACAGCCCCCAATGCTGAGAAATAGTAGATATGGATGGACAGAGATGGACACCGTGTGAATCAAGCTTATACAGAAATGAATTGGAGCTAAGAACTTTTATTAAAATTTATAATTTAAATATAAAAATTATAAATTTTCTTAAATAATGAAAATTCTGGGACTTTAAAACCATGGAACTCTCACCTTTCATCATCATCAAAAATAACGTTAAAAAACTTTGCAGACTTCATAATTCGGAAGAATATAAGAATAATACTGGAACCTCTTTTCGTTACGATATTTTTAAACAACTTAATTTTTTTAATTCAATTACTGATAATATTCTTTCTGTTTCTTTTAGGTTCGCTGTGGATGTTATTATACTATCGCTAATGATTCCAAAATCAGTGGTAATGCCCGACGTCGTCATAAACAACAAAACTATTTGTGGATCTGTACTAGTAATGGCTCAGCTTCCCAGCTAACGGTATATTCACAACATCACCAGCAGGCTGGTAATTTACGCGATGTAGGAACTTTTGAATTATCCGAAACTCAGGTGACAGCCATCGAATTCATTAAGGGTTTAGATAATTGTAAGACTCGCGAAGAATTTAATTCTCTATTGGGTGATCTCATATGGATGGGTACGGACTCGAGAAAACTTTTAATATACTCCGCCAAAAATCCTGAACAAGAAGAGCAATTAAATTGTTGTACGGTTCCTGGAACAGTAATGAGAATACTCTATCATTTTGATACTGTCTATGTGGCCCTTTCAAATTCTACTGTCTTAATCTATCGTCGGGCTTATGACGGTGTGTGGATGTTAAAGGATCCCCAGGTTATACAATTGGGTGAAACTGGTTTACCAATACCCAGTATTTTACCAATTAACATGAATATTTATGCTGCTTGTGCCAACCGTGTTTATGTTTTAAATGCTTTAAATGGCGAGATACAACGCAGTTTTGAGGTGCATCATGGTTCAAATCAACAAGTTAATCTTATGGCTCATTCGGGGATTGGTTTATGGATTTCTCTGAAAAATTCCACCATGTTATGCTTGTATCATACGGAGACATTTAAGCACTTGCAAGATATAAATATTGCCTCTAGTGTTTTAAGAAGTGATGGTAAAAAGGAACAAGCTGTTAATAATAGTGCCATTTATGTTACGGCCTTAATGGCCTGCAAAGGTCTACTATGGGTGGGTACTAATGTGGGTATTGCGGTAACTATACCATTGCCTCGTTTAGAGGGAGTACCCATTATAAGTGGTGGCATTAGCATGTCTTGCCATGCTCATTTTGGTCCAATAACCTTTTTGCTGCCTTTAGTACCCAAAGTATATCCAAGTTATAAACCGTTGGCTGCGGCTAACTCACAGACTTTACCACCAACTTCAAGTATACCCCTGGAACCTGTTGTTCCCAGTATGGGTGACGATTTACAACTACCAGCCATCGATGCTGATCCTAAGAAATTAACAGAAGCAGATTTAGATGAAACAGCAGTTGTTTTACGTAGAGATTTACCAAAAGATGAATCTGGTTCTGGATCTGCCTCACCCTCAGCTTTCATGTTAAGAGAATTATCAGCAGATGGTGCAGATTCTACAACATCTTCACCACGCCACTCTAAGCTAGATAAACAAAATTCTTTGGATCAATCATTTTCCGCTAAAATAAGAGCTTCTTTAGCTAACTCACCGGCATTTCATCGTAAAAAATTCCGTGATTTATCTTCAGAGTCGGCTCGAATGTCTAAGACTTTACCTAGAGGTTTGGGATCCGCTGGTTATTTCCAGACAGGTCTTAATTCTAATACCAGTACTCTCTCACATGGAGAACATGGTTATTGTGATGTTTATGGCTTATATGGTAAATTAATCTTTGTTAAAGAAGATTATGATGCTGAAGAGGGCACTCAAGGTAATTTAATGGATATGATGTATGAGGGCATGCGTAGATCCGATCCAGAATTAGCCGCCATACCTGGACGTGTCACTACATTAGATAGACGTTTAAGAATGAAAGCTTCCAGACCGAGATCTTTAGATCTCTCTAATTGGTCAGTAGATTCAAAATCATCCAGTCTTTATACTTCTTCGGGTAGTGAAGAAAGTATGGGTATACGTTTCTTTGGTGGTCGTTCCGTATCACGTAATAGCTCCAGTGCCAGTCATAAAACCTCAGGAAATGGTAGTGATTTGGGTAATATATCCGAAAATGGCCTAATGACTGAATTACATCACAATCATTCAACCCCTAAATCAGAAGAAGGTTTCAAATTAATGCAACAACATAAATCTGCAGGAGGAGGTGTAACTACCACATCCTCTACACCACCACCAGCAGCAGCCACCGCTACTCTAAAGCGTAAACAAAAACAAAATGCCAAACATCAGCAGCAACAACAAGCTGATGGCCCAAGAACGATTATAACACTAACCGGGGGACGCGGTTATTGGCGTCACGTTTGGTACAATAATACAAACTCACCGGGTCACAAGTCATCTTCATCATCCTCTTCACTTAGTTCAGGTGCTTCATCTCCCCTCATTGCCAATTCGAATGATGCTCATATTGTTATATGGGAGAAAAAATTATAATCTCGGGAGTATGTGTGGCATTGCAAGGCCACACCACCACCGCTAATAGCCGCATTAGCTCCCTCAACGTCCATGTATTTACAACCACCCTCTTCTTTATTATCAACTCCTGAGCGTAGTCGTAGTCGTGTACGTTTTCGCGGTTCATTTGTGATACGCGAGCGAGGTGGGGCACAATCTTTGACCGGATCCCCAAACTTGAGTTTGGGTACTCCCACATCTACAATGGGCGGTAGTTTGCGTAGATTAGCGAAATTGAGACGTGGTGGTAGTTTAAAAGAATTTTAGAATTCGTAATGGCCAAGAAAAGAAGTATTTAAAGAGATTTTATAGATTTTAATTAACAAATATTGTTAAAGAAATTAAACTTTTACTTGTTACGTTCACGCAAAAAATATTTTACAATAGGTGAGTAAAATATTGAAAAGCCAATAAAATTTTACGTAGTTTTTAGCTGGAAAAAGTAAACACTTATTTTAGCCAAATTTTTACATAACTTATACAAAAGATGTTTTATGTAAACATTTTTAAAAAAGTACCAAGATTTTAAAAGTAAAGTAAAAATTATGTAAATTTTGCCAGGTTTATACATAAATTGTATTAAAAAATTTATATAGAGCCTATTTTACTAAGCTTTTGTAAAACTTTTTTTGTGTGCATATTATGTGCGTTCCCGTACGTTACCGCGGGTACCCGCGGTAACCCAAAACAGCCCAAAGAACAACAATTTACACGCAATTTTGAGTACGGGAACGCTTTTGGGCTAGTTTGGGTAACCGCTGTAAAGTACGGGAACGGACATATTGACATTTAAGCACCGTAAGTTGTTTTTCACGTGAAAAAATTCTACTTGAAATTAAAACGCCTCAAAAGTTTATTTAAATTCTAAAGATTAACATTTTTTTATTTTACAATCATAATAAACACAAAATGTCACTTTTTCACAAGAAAAATAATAGTCTTGTATATCAAATTTGCGTGAAACCAAAGTCTACATGAATTTCACGTGAAACTCATTATCGTGAAAAAAATCGTTTTTTTATATGGAGTATAACATTTTTTTCACGTGAAATGGAAACAACTTACAGTGCTTTAGAAACTAATTATTTTTTTTAAATATAATAAGTGTGTTTGCGTACTCAAAAATGTGTACAAATTTGTAAAAATTTTTACTGGAAGGCGTTTGTTTACACAATTACTTAGTAAGGAGAGAGGAAAAAGAGAGAGTAAAGTGACAGTTCGATACCAGAGAACTTAAAAGTTTTTACTAGATAAATTTTTACTAGTAAAGTTATAAATATTAAAGAACTAACCCCGGACGAAGTTAAAAGAACCTTTACAATGTTCCTGGTCAACATTTTTCATCAAGTTTTAAGATTTCCGTATTGGTCAGTTGCATAGTTTTTTACATTTATTTACAATCATGTGCTTTAACTATTTTATTAATTCATTTTTCTGTTTGCGTACTTTGGTAAATATTTTTCTTTCTGAGAGTAAATTTTGTCTTACTCTCTGTAAATTTTTTACTGAGTAATTTTTACTGGACTTTACTTGGAAAAGTAACCTAACAAACTCATGGTCGCAAATATGCGTCATTGTAACTAATTGAATTATGGTTGAACGAAGAACAGGAAATTAAACACTAAACAGGTTAAAGATATTTTTTAGACATTTTGCAGTATTCTTAAAGTTTGTTGAAAATGTTTGTACATCACTTTTTAAAAACTTGTTTTTTTAAGCAATTTTTATAAGCTTTCGGATTTTTAAACAATCTGAAATTTTAATGTTCTTTTTTTAATAAAAGCTCTTGGGAAAAAAGTATGGAAAAAATCAACATCATAACAGTTTTTTTTGTATTAATTTATATAAAATATTTTAATTATAAATAATTTAATACAAATCACTTTAAAATCAAAAATTTCTTCTACCGATAGAAGTAAATTGCTTAATATTCCCAGCCAAAAAAGCAAGAGTAACCCACATTAAAAGACGAAACGAAAGTAGACATAAAAATTTACATGGCATCACTTATGTTTAACAAAATCTATATTTTTATAAAATTCTAATGTTTCATTTTACAAAATATAGGCCTTCAAAATCAAATATTATGGTTTTAAAATTGAATTGTTAATTAAATTTTATAAACAATTTTTTAAGCAAAATGAAAGCTCTTTTGCACTGAGTGCAAAATGATTTTTGAGTATTTATGCTTAAAATGTGTTTTATATTTTATTATTTAAAGCATTTTTTTCAAAAATTTCATTTTTTGTTATTTAAACTAAAAGTTCTTTGAATAAGTTGTTGAAAAAAATTCAGCATCATAACAGCATTCACTAATTTTGTTCTTTAAAATAAGTTTTTTTTTTTCTTTAAAATTATCAAATGTTCAAAATAGGATCGCTCAAATTTTTACGCCAATCTTACATCAAGAAACTACTCAGAATTTTGAATTTGCTTTTTTTTTGTAAATAGTTTGTATAAATCGAAATTTTATGATAAATTTATTTAATTTATAGGGTATCAAACAAATTATTTAAAAATCTATTAAATATTAAGACTAACAAACCAATTTTTATATAATCTGTAGAATTTACTTTTACATTTTACATTTAATTACGAATATTGTTTTTGTTAAATATAAAAATTGTAAAGATAAATTAAGTACTTTTTATGTTAAAATTTAAATATGAAAACAAAATTTAAAGAAATATTTAAAGAGATTGAAAAAAAACTAATTCATGAATTTTATATGGAAACATTAGAAGTTTTCATATAAACTCGTAAATTCCTTGTAAACCTTGTATAAATACAAAGCATATTTTTTATGTATGGAGTTTGACACTAAACTTATAAACATACCAGGTTTATACCGTTTACGAATTGAATACAAGTTTATATGAAAACCCCTATTATTTTTCTCAATTCACAATATTTTTTATTAGAATTCTTCATTCTGTTTCGAAGCTTTTTTGTTTGAAATCATTTTAATATTTCCATTATATAGAACTTCATGATTTGATACTCAAATTGTACGCACAAACATTTCGAAATATTCCAGTATATTTCTTTGGAGTCCCCATAAACATTACATGGGGACTCCAAAAGGTAGATATGCTTTTTTTCATTAAGTTCAAACGGAATTCATCGGATTTTTTTGTCAGAAAACAAATGGATAAAACTGAATTTTTTCTTATAATTTTTAATAATTTTGGAATCTTTATTAGTATTTGATATTTGAATAGATTTCAGAAAAAAAAGTAATGGGTCGTATAAATAAAACTTAGCAATTACTTCAAAGTAATTATTTTGGTCTTAGGAATGACTTTTAACACCAAATTTATCCACGGACTTGCAGAATAAAATGAAATATAAATGAAAATCAAAAATATAAGCTTTTAGTCTACTCAAGCAGACTAGAATTGTGAAGTAATTGCCTGAAAATCCAATATTTCTCCCTATTGGTAATAATTTTGTTTAGAAAATTTTGTTTCTGAAATCTCTAAAATTGCTGGGGGGTTATTATTAGGGTTGGGCTTAATCGTTCTTTTTGGTGACTCGGTCTTATCGTTCAATAAAATTCATTGAACTAGTTCGTTCAAATTGTTCAATCATTCTTTTTTGGTATCGTTCTTTTTTGTCATGAGCTGTGTCTGAACAGTGATTCGTGAACGGTGTCGTTCGTTCGACAATTTATTGGCGTACTACATGTTACATTTTTATATTAATTTTATTGTGCACAGACTAATAGTGTCAGAAAATTACAATTTTATTAAAAATTTTAAATTATTAAGAAAAACATTTAATTCTGTAATAAAATTAATAAGAAAGGGATACAAATTTTCTATGACTAAAAAAAAGAACGAAAAGAACGAATAATGGTGAACGATGTCATATCGTTCAATGAACTGAACCGTTCAAATGAACTAGTTCGTTCATGAACGACACAACTCTAGTTATTATGTAATTCGATTCGAAAATAAAATGCTTTCGAACATTCTGTTTGAAAATTAAGTAAAAAATAATAATTTTTAATGGGGGAAAATGTTGAAAACGAATAGGCAATATTCTAGTAAAAGTGAAAAATCAAAAAAAAGTTTGACTTTCAAAAACGGATTTATTTTTTGAAACCGCTTACGTAATAAGCTCCCTGGCTTATATAACTAGCATTAGCAAACTGAAAAGTCATGCTTCCAAATAGTCATCCCTAATAAGAAACCTGTTTATAAGTTATATTAATATTGTTTCTTTCTTAATGGTAATAAATTTTGTACTCAGCCAGTAAATTAATACATTTTTCTACACATTTTCTGCATAAGGTAATTTTTTTTTATCTGGTGGTTGTCAAATCGAAATGTAATTTAGCCGTCAAATTTTGTAATATAAACGGGGGCGATTAGAAACTCAATTTTAAACGAGATTTCAGAAAAAAGTAAGTCAGTATTAATGAAGTTCTCTAAAGTTTTCATCTTCGTTCAAATCCCGAGATTTCAATGAATAATCTAGTGTAAAACCCCGAAATTCCTCATATTAGTAAAATTGCGCAAATTCACGAGATTTCTAAGGAATCTCATGAAAGTCTTGTAAATGTGGAGGCTTTTATAGAATGCAAAAATGTGTGTCACTGAATTTATAGAATATTTGCTTGAAAAGGTGGCAACGATGGTGAACAGATGATTAAAGAAATAACTTAAGAAAATAATTATTAAAACAATAAAAATAAATTAAAACCCAATAAAATTGTAGTACTAATTAAAAGTACGTGTGGTAATTATTGCTTCTGAAGAAAAAAAAAACAGTGAAGATCTTTATATAAAATAATACAAATTATACTCCGTCAAAGAATAAAATGTTTTTATAAATATGTAAATTTAATTTGAGGTTATATTTTTTTTTTAAACTATGGTTGTAATATCGAAATCTGGATACTGTCAAAAAGTAAAAATGTAAAGTGTCAATATTTCTGGTTATACCCCATTTATACCTGAGCAAAAACTACCTGGTTTTTGTCTCTTGTAGTTTTTAACTTGTCAAAATGCATTAAAAAAATCCAAAAACTAGTTTTCTACAAAAACTAGGTGGTTTTTGCTCAAGTATAAATGTAGTATTAGATTTGAATTAAAACCTGGGGATATAAAAACGTATTATAAATGCAGCTTAAAGAACTTAGAACTCTGGAGATAAAATATGTTTATTTTCAGAATAGACAATGAGAAAAAAAACGTTAATACAGGAAAATTGTATTTTAATAAAATTGTCTGAATTGCTATAAAGATTTTTGTTATTTTTATAAAAACATCCAAACAAACTATTCACTTCATATAAAGACTTTTGTTTCAATATTTATTTCAATCTCTTTCAAACATATTTTGCGACAAAATTATACTATTAATATTAATATTAATCAATATTTGATGCTTACTTTTATAAATAATTTGTTGATAAAAAATAATGACTATATAATTTAAGTCGAACTTTTTACTAAATATTAATGGAATTTATTTTAAAAAACCAACAAACAAATTTTTCTATAGATTATTTTAGAACTTTAGTAAATCTTTATAGATAAACTCTTAGGAGTTTGACGGTTTTCAAAAGGGAGCTGAGAATTTTTCTAAAGGAACAAAAATTTTTATATAAATTTTTATTTTTAGAATGTGTAAATTTCAAGTTTTCTTTAGAAAAAGTTTAACAAAAAAAGATATTCCTAGAGAAAAATTTCCTTGCAATCGATGCAATTATTTGTTACGATCAATTTTTCTATAGAATCCAAAAATATATTACAAGTTCTTAGAGGATCAATTTCTTAACGTTAATCATTAGAGTCTGCAATTATTTATTTTAAAAATTTCTCGGATTTAACTAGTAGTGTCCGACTGAACTCACTTTTATAAAGTCGAATTGAAGTCTAAGCCGAACTTAGGCCAAATTACAAAGCCGAAAGTGAACAGTTTTTGTTCAATACCAATACAATTCATATAATTATGTCAAACTCAGAAATACTGAAACATATTTCTAAATATTTAAAAATTTCAAAAAAATAAAATTATTTTATTTTTCGCTCGTAAAATAAAAATTAAGTTAAATAAGAGCATGTTTATATGTTACTATTGCAAATAACGATTGCGATAAATGTTCGGTATTCAGCTGAAATTTTTCCGAAAACCGAACTGGGTCGAAGCCGAATCTGAATCTGAATAATCGGCCGGACACCATCAAGTAGTTTTTCTGTAGGAAAATATTTCCAATAAACGATGGATTCTAAATTGTTGTTTTACATAATTAATTCTTTATTTTTAAGTCAATTTCAAATAACATTTTTTGTTTATATAAATTAAATTAATTATATTGTTCGTAATTTTAGTTTCTTTATTTTTATTTAATTAAATGAAATTTAAATATAATTTAAATTTAAATAATCATTGTATATAAAAAAGCTTAGCTTTCCTTGTTTTTCTCGGAACTTTTATTAATTAAAAATAATTAAATCATTTTGTATTTCTTTTATATATTTAATTTATAATTGTTAAAATTTATTATTGTATTTTTTTTTTAATTTGTTTAATAATTTAAGCCTTAAGGAACAATTTTAAAATAAATATTTTTATTAAAAAATTTAGTATTTAAAAATAAAACGAAAAAATCTGAACTTTTTTAATAAAATAAATAACCATAAAAATAAATGTGTATTATCTAAAAATAATATTTTGAGTGTGTTAATAAAAAAACTAGTTAAATCAAAGCATATCTTTTTTTCTACAAAAATAAAATAATAAAATATTTTAAATGTAAAAAATTAAACATAACTAATTTGAAAGCTTCTTTTATGTAAAGCTTATATAAAACTAAAACTCAATTTTGCTATGGTTTCATAATGCTTCATAAAATATGTTAGATAATATTAATACGAAATGTTTGTTTTTTAAGAATTATAAAAAAATCATTCATTATTTAAAAATAACTGAATATTTAATAATAAAAATATTCCAGCTATTGCTGTTTATATATAAAAACGCCTTTTCAGAATTAAATTTTTTAAATCTTTTCAAAATTCTTGAACAGAATTATAAAAAAGGTATGTTTTAATAATTTCTTAAATATTATTTCTTAAATCCCCATTTTAAGAAACTGTTAATTTGTGTATTAAATATAAACAAATGTATACCTTAAAAAACAAATGAATCAAAAAAATAAAACAAAGTCTTTTGCTAATTGTGTATTTTGTAAAATATTTTTTTTTTCAAAAATAAAAAACTGAAAATAACAAATTACAATATATAACTATTTGTCGTTCATAATAAAATTATGCGCAAGTATACAATTTGTCTTTAAAAAACAAAAAAAAAAAATAACGCACTTATATATTTAAAAAAATTATAATTTATGTAGCTTATTATAATACTATTATTATTAGTATAATAATTATACAAAAATACAACAAAAAATAAAAATATTAACTCAAATATTAACATTTTATTTATACATGTGTACTGTATGTGTAATTGTCTTCTATTCAAACAAACAAAAATTATTACAAATTATACAACAGCAAAAACGGCCCAAAAAATTTAAAAAAAATAAAAAATATATAAATAAAATAAAAATTATTATGCATAAAAAATAACAAAAATTGTTTTTATTTAAAACAAAATTATTTATTAAGAAATTTTTAAAACTTTTTTTATTAATTGCCTTATAAAAATTCTCAAATTCTATTGATTCGTATTCAATTGACACGAAACAGGCCATTGTTACCATATGATGCAACGAAAACTGGCTAAAAAAACCAAAAGTTAGGACTTTGGACCCCAATAATGATTAATAATTTGAGCAAACGACGATTAATGAATACCGATTAGGAAAACTGCATTGCACCAAATTTTCAAAAGAATTATATACTGTTTAATAGGCCTTGAGATTAGTCCATTGATTTTTTTGGCCAAAAAAAGAAAATTTTTATTTTTTGGTCAAAATGATATAAAATTATACTCAAACGAAAAGAAATTTAAAAACCAATTAATACAAATGCTTTTCAGTGCCAAGTTCCTTTTAGTTTTTGAGAAAATGACGATTTATGAATATCGAGACAAGCAAAAATTACAAATTTTCTGGTGTATTTTGTTCTCTGTATCGATTAAGGGTACACCACTACGTATACTCAATATGAATAGGTACAATAACTATAACTCATACGTAAAAAAAATATAGAAAATAAAAATTCATACGATTTCCCCGTTTTTGAATATCTCGGGAAATACTGGTCCAATTTGGCTGGAAAACCTACTGTTCCAGATTCGCGATGCTCTTTCAGAATTTTTCACCCAAATTTGGTTTCAAGCTTCCCCGTTTTATTTTCCATTTTCAAAATGTGGCAACCCTGGATAGTGTCTGCTTTAAATTTTCTTTTAATTGCAATAACTTTGAAACCGTTGGAGATAATTGACCGAAATTTTCGCCAAATGGTAGAATCAAATTTAGGCCATTTATAGGGCATCCAATAAAAATGGTTTTCGGTGCCAAGTTCCTTTTTTAATTAACGAATATCGATTAGGAAAACTTCATTGCACGGAATTTTCCAAAAAATTATATACTGTTTAATAGGCCTTGAAATGGCCATTCATTTGAGTATAATATTGTGGGGAAATTGAGAAAAAAAATTTTCGATCAAAAAAAAAGAGTGTATAGTCCATTGATTTTGGCAAAAAAAAAATTTTTTTTTTCTTTTGATCGAAATTATACTCAAACGAAAGGAAATTTCAAAAGCAATTAAAAAACATGCTTTTCAGTGCGAAGCTACTTTTAGTTTTTGAGAAAATGACGATTAATGAATATCGAGACAAAAAAAATGACGATTAATGAATATCGATAAGGAAAACTTTGTTGCACGGAATTTTCCAAAAAATTGTATACTGTTTAATAGGCCTTGAAATGCCCGTTCATTTGAGTATAATATTGGCAATTTATAGGGCATCCAATAAAAATGGTTTTCAGTGCCAAGCTCCTTTTTCAATTAACGAATATCGATTAGGAAAACTTTATTGCACAGAATTTTCCAAAAAATTATATACTGTTTAATAGGCCTTGAAATGCCCGTTCATTTGAGTATAATATTGGCAATTTATAGGGCATCCAATAAAAATGGTTTTCAGTGCCAAGCTCCTTTTTCAATTAACGAATATCGATTAGGAAAACTTCATTGCACGGAATTTTCCAAAAAATTAGATACTGTTTAATAGGCCTTGAAATGGCCGTTCAGTTGAGTATAATATTGTGGGGAAATTGAGAAAAAAAAATTTTCGATCAAAAAAAAGACAGTGTATGGTCCATTGATTTTGGCAAAAAAAAAAATTTTTTTCTTTTGGTCGAAATTATACTCAAACGAAAGGAAATTTCAAAAGCAATTAAAAAACATGCTTTTCAGTGCGAAGCTACTTTTAGTTTTTGAGAAAATGACGATTAATGAACATCGAGACAAAAAAAATGACGATTAACGAATATCGATTAGGAAAACTTTATTGAACGGAATTTTCCAAAAAATTATATACTGTTTAATAGGCCTTGAAATGCCCGTTCATTTGAGTATATTATTGGCAATTTATAGGGCATCCAATAAGAATGGTTTTCAGTGCCAAGCTCCTTTTTCAATTAAAGAATATCGATTAGGAAAACTTCATTGCACGGAATTTTCCAAAAAATTATATACTGTTTAATAGGCCTTGAAATGGCCGTTCATTTGAATATAATAATGTGGGGAAATTGAGAAAAAAAAATTTTCGATCAAAAAAAAAGACAGTGTATAGTCCATTGATTTTGGCAAAAAAAAAATTTTTTTCTTTTGGTCGAAATTATACTCAAACGAAAGGAAATTTCAAAAGCAATTAAAAAACATGCTTTTCAGTACGAAGCTACTTTTAGTTTTTGAGAAAATGACGATTAATGAATATCGAGACAAAAAAAATGACGATTAACGAATATCGATTAGGAAAACTTTATTGAACGGAATTTTCCAAAAAATTATATACTGTTTAATAGGCCTTGAAATGCCCGTTCATTTGAGTATATTATTGGCAATTTATAGGGCATCCAATAAAAATGGTTTTCAGTGCCAAGCTCCTTTTTCAATTAACGAATATCGATTAGGAAAACTTCATTGCACGGAATTTTCCAAAAAATTATATACTGTGTAATAGGCCTTGAAATGGCCGTTCATTTGAGTATAATATTGTGGGGAAATTGAGAAAAAAAATTTTTCGATCAAAAAAAAAGACAGTGTATAGTCCATTGATTTTGGCAAAAAAAATTTTTTTTTTTTTTTTGTCGAAATTATACTCAAACGAAAGGAAATTTCAAAAGCAATTAAAAAACATGATTTTCAGTGCGAAGCTACTTTTAGTTTTTGAGAAAATGACGATTAATGAATATCGAGACAAGCAAAACTTACAAATTTTCTGGTGTATTTTGTTCTCTGTATCGATTAAGGGTACACCACTACGTATACTCAATATGAATAGGTACAATAACTATAACTCATACGTAAAAAAAATATAGAAAATAAAAATTCATACGATTTCCCCGTTTTTGAATATCTCGGGAAATACTGGTCCAATTTGGCTGGAAAACCTACTGTTATTCGCGATGCTCTTTCAGAATTTTTCACCCAAATTTGATTTCAAGCTTCCCCGTTTTATTTTCCATTTTCAAAATGTGGCAACCCTGGATAGTGTCTGCTTTAAATTTTCTTTTAATTGCAATAACTTTGAAACCGTTGGAGATAATTGACCGAAATTTTCGCCAAATGGTAGAATCAAATTTAGGCCATTTATAGGGCATCCAATAAAAATGGTTTTCGGTGCCAAGTTCCTTTTTTAATTAACGAATATCGATTAGGAAAACTTCATTGCACGGAATTTTCCAAAAAATTATATACTGTTTAATAGGCCTTGAAATGGCCGTTCATTTGAGTATAATATTGTGGGGAAATTGAGAAAAAAAAATTTTCGATCAAAAAAAAGACAGTGTATGGTCCATTGATTTTGGCAAAAAAAAAATTTTTTTCTTTTGGTCGAAATTATACTCAAACGAAAGGAAATTTCAAAAGCAATTAAAAAACATGCTTTTCAGTGCGAAGCTACTTTTAGTTTTTGAGAAAATGACGATTAATGAATATCGAGACAAAAAAAATGACGATTAATGAATATCGATAAGGAAAACTTTGTTGCACGGAATTTTCCAAAAAATTGTATACTGTTTAATAGGCCTTGAAATGCCCGTTCATTTGAGTATAATATTGGCAATTTATAGGGCATCCAATAAAAATGGTTTTCAGTGCCAAGCTCCTTTTTCAATTAACGAATATCGATTAGGAAAACTTTATTGCACGGAATTTTCCAAAAAATTATATACTGTTTAATAGGCCTTGAAATGCCCGTTCATTTGAGTATATTATTGGCAATTTATAGGGCATCCAATAAAAATGGTTTTCAGTGCCAAGCTCCTTTTTCAATTAACGAATATCGATTAGGAAAACTTTATTGCACGGAATTTTCCAAAAAATTATATACTGTTTAATAGGCCTTGAAATGCCCGTTCATTTGAGTATAATATTGGCAATTTATAGGGCATCCAATAAAAATGGTTTTCAGTGCCAAGCTCCTTTTTCAATTAACGAATATCGATTAGGAAAACTTCATTGCACGGAATTTTCCAAAAAATTATATACTGTTTAATAGGCCTTGAAATGGCCGTTCAGTTGAGTATAATATTGTGGGGAAATTGAGAAAAAAAAATTTTCGATCAAAAAAAAAGACAGTGTATAGTCCATTGATTTTGGCAAAAAAAAATTTTTTTTCTTTTGGTCGAAATTATACTCAAACGAAAGGAAATTTCAAAAGCAATTAAAAAACATGCTTTTCAGTGCGAAGCTACTTTTAGTTTTTGAGAAAATGACGATTAATGAATATCGAGACAAAAAAAATGACGATTAATGAATATGGATAAGGAAAACTTTGTTGCACGGAATTTTCCAAAAAATTGTATACTGTTTAATAGGCCTTGAAATGCCCGTTCATTAGAGTACAATATTGGCAATTTATAGGGCATCCAATAAAAATGGTTTTCAGTGCCAAGCTCCTTTTTCAATTAACGAATATCGATTAGGAAAACTTTATTGCACGGAATTTTACAAAAAATTATATACTGTTTAATAGGCCTTGAAATGCCCGTTCATTTGAGTATATTATTGGCAATTTATAGGGCATCCAATAAAAATGGTTTTCAGTGCCAAGCTCCTTTTTCAATTAACGAATATCGATTAGGAAAACTTCATTGCACGGAATTTTCCAAAAAATTATATACTGTTTAATAGGCCTTGAAATGGCCGTTCATTTGAGTATAATATTGTGGGGAAATTGAGAAAAAAATTTTTTCGATCAAAAAAAAAGACAGTGTATTATAGTCCATTGATTTTGGCAAAAAAAAATTTTTTTTTCTTTTGGTCGAAATTATACTCAAACGAAAGGAAATTTCAAAAGCAATTAAAAAACATGCTTTTCAGTGCGAAGCTACTTTTAGTTTTTGAGAAAATGACGATTAATGAATATCGAGACAAGCAAAAATTACAAATTTTCTGGTGTATTTTGTTCTCTTTATCGATTAAGGGTACACCACTACGTATACTCAATATGAATAGGTACAATAACTATAACTCATACGTAAAAAAAATATAGAAAATAAAAATTCATACGATTTCCCCGTTTTTGAATATCTCGGGAAATACTGGTCCAATTTGGCTGGAAAACCTACTGTTCCAGATTCGCGATGCTCTTTCAGAATTTTTCACCCAAATTTGATTTCAAGCTTCCCCGTTTTATTTTCCATTTTCAAAATGTGGCAACCCTGGATAGTGTCTGCTTTAAATTTTTTTTTAATTGCAATAACTTTGAAACCGTTGGAGATAATTGACCGAAATTTTCGCCAAATGGTAGAATCAAATTTAGGCCATTTATAGGGCATCCAATAAAAATGGTTTTCGGTGCCAAGTTCCTTTTTTAATTAACGAATATCGATTAGGAAAACTTCATTGCACGGAATTTTCCAAAAAATTATATACTGTTTAATAGGCCTTGAAATGGCCGTTCATTTGAGTATAATATTGTGGGGAAATTGAGAAAAAAAAATTTTCGATCAAAAAAAAGACAGTGTATGGTCCATTGATTTTGGCAAAAAAAAAATTTTTTTCTTTTGGTCGAAATTATACTCAAACGAAAGGAAATTTCAAAAGCAATTAAAAAACATGCTTTTCAGTGCGAAGCTACTTTTAGTTTTTGAGAAAATGACGATTAATGAATATCGAGACAAAAAAAATGACGATTAATGAATATCGATAAGGAAAACTTTGTTGCACGGAATTTTCCAAAAAATTGTATACTGTTTAATAGGCCTTGAAATGCCCGTTCATTTGAGTATAATATTGGCAATTTATAGGGCATCCAATAAAAATGGTTTTCAGTGCCAAGCTCCTTTTTCAATTAACGAATATCGATTAGGAAAACTTTATTGCACGGAATTTTCCAAAAAATTATATACTGTTTAATAGGCCTTGAAATGCCCGTTCATTTGAGTATAATATTGGCAATTTATAGGGCATCCAATAAAAATGGTTTTCAGTGCCAAGCTCCTTTTTCAATTAACGAATATCGATTAGGAAAACTTCATTGCACGGAATTTTCCAAAAAATTAGATACTGTTTAATAGGCCTTGAAATGGCCGTTCAGTTGAGTATAATATTGTGGGGAAATTGAGAAAAAAAAATTTTCGATCAAAAAAAAGACAGTGTATGGTCCATTGATTTTGGCAAAAAAAAAAATTTTTTTCTTTTGGTCGAAATTATACTTAAACGAAAGGAAATTTCAAAAGCAATTAAAAAACATGCTTTTCAGTGCGAAGCTACTTTTAGTTTTTGAGAAAATGACGATTAATGAACATCGAGACAAAAAAAATGACGATTAACGAATATCGATTAGGAAAACTTTATTGAACGGAATTTTCCAAAAAATTATATACTGTTTAATAGGCCTTGAAATGCCCGTTCATTTGAGTATATTATTGGCAATTTATAGGGCATCCAATAAAAATGGTTTTCAGTGCCAAGCTCCTTTTTCAATTAAAGAATATCGATTAGGAAAACTTCATTGCACGGAATTTTCCAAAAAATTATATACTGTTTAATAGGCCTTGAAATGGCCGTTCATTTGAATATAATAATGTGGGGAAATTGAGAAAAAAAAATTTTCGATCAAAAAAAAAGACAGTGTATAGTCCATTGATTTTGGCAAAAAAAAAATTTTTTTCTTTTGGTCGAAATTATACTCAAACGAAAGGAAATTTCAAAAGCAATTAAAAAACATGCTTTTCAGTGCGAAGCTACTTTTAGTTTTTGAGAAAATGACGATTAATGAATATCGAGACAAAAAAAATGACGATTAACGAATATCGATTAGGAAAACTTTATTGAACGGAATTTTCCAAAAAATTATATACTGTTTAATAGGCCTTGAAATGCCCGTTCATTTGAGTATATTATTGGCAATTTATAGGGCATCCAATAAAAATGGTTTTCAGTGCCAAGCTCCTTTTTCAATTAACGAATATCGATTAGGAAAACTTCATTGCACGGAATTTTCCAAAAAATTATATACTGTGTAATAGGCCTTGAAATGGCCGTTCATTTGAGTATAATATTGTGGGGAAATTGAGAAAAAAAATTTTTCGATCAAAAAAAAAGACAGTGTATAGTCCATTGATTTTGGCAAAAAAAATTTTTTTTTTTTTTTGGTCGAAATTATACTCAAACGAAAGGAAATTTCAAAAGCAATTAAAAAACATGATTTTCAGTGCGAAGCTACTTTTAGTTTTTGAGAAAATGACGATTAATGAATATCGAGACAAGCAAAACTTACAAATTTTCTGGTGTATTTTGTTCTCTGTATCGATTAAGGGTACACCACTACGTATACTCAATATGAATAGGTACAATAACTATAACTCATACGTAAAAAAAATATAGAAAATAAAAATTCATACGATTTCCCCGTTTTTGAATATCTCGGGAAATACTGGTCCAATTTGGCTGGAAAACCTACTGTTCCAGATTCGCGATGCTCTTTCAGAATTTTTCACCCAAATTTGATTTCAAGCTTCCCCGTTTTATATTCCATTTTCAAAATGTGGCAACCCTGGATAGTGTCTGCTTTAAATTTTCTTTTAATTGCAATAACTTTGAAACCGTTTTAGATAATTGACCGAAATTTTCGCCAAATGGTAGAATCAAATTTAGGCCATTTATAGGGCATCCAATAAAAATGGTTTTCAGTGCCAAGCTCCTTTTTCAATTAACGAATATCGATTAGGAAAACTTTATTGCACGGAATTTTCCAAAAAATTATATACTGTTTAATAGGCCTTGAAATGCCCGTTCATTTGAGTATAATATTGGCAATTTATAGGACATCCAATAAAAATGGTTTTCAGTGCCAAGCTCCTTTTTCAATTAACGAATATCGATTAGGAAAACTTCATTGCACGGAATTTTCCAAAAAATTATATACTGTTTAATAGGCCTTGAAATGGCCGTTCAGTTGAGTATAATATTGTGGGGAAATTGAGAAAAAAAAATTTTCGATCAAAAAAAAAGACAGTGTATAGTCCATTGATTTTGGCAAAAAAAATTTTTTTTTTCTTTTGGTCGAAATTATACTCAAACGAAAGGAAATTTCAAAAGCAATTAAAATAAATGCTTCTCAGTGCGAAGCTACTTTTAGTTTTTGAGAAAATGACGATTAATGAATATCGAGACAAAAAAAATGACGATTAATGAATATGGATAAGGAAAACTTTGTTGCACGGAATTTTCCAAAAAATTGTATACTGTTTAATAGGCCTTGAAATGCCCGTTCATTAGAGTACAATATTGGCAATTTATAGGGCATCCAATAAAAATGGTTTTCAGTGCCAAGCTCCTTTTTCAATTAACGAATATCGATTAGGAAAACTTTATTGCACGGAATTTTCCAAAAAATTGTATACTGTTTAATAGGCCTTGAAATGCCCGTTCATTTGAATATATTATTGGCAATTTATAGGGCATCCAATAAAAATGGTTTTCAGTGCCAAGCTCCTTTTTCAATTAACGAATATCGATTAGGAAAACTTTATTGCACGGAATTTTCCAAAAAATTATATACTGTTTAATAGGCCTTGAAATGCCCGTTCATTTGAGTATAATATTGGCAACTTATAGGGCATCCAATAAAAATGGTTTTCAGTGCCAAGCTCCTTTTTCAATTAACGAATATCGATTAGGAAAACTTCATTGCACGGAATTTTCCAAAAAATTATATACTGTTTAATAGGCCTTGAAATGGCCGTTCAGTTGAGTATAATATTGTGGGGAAATTGAGAAAAAAAAATTTTCGATCAAAAAAAAAGACAGTGTATAGTCCATTGATTTTGTCAAAAAAAATTTTTTTTTTCTTTTGGTCGAAATTATACTCAAACGAAAGGAAATTTCAAAAGCAATTAAAAAACATGCTTTTCAGTGCGAAGCTACTTTTAGTTTTTGAGAAAATGACGATTAATGAATATCGAGACAAAAAAAATGACGATTAATGAATATGGATAAGGAAAACTTTGTTGCACGGAATTTTCCAAAAAATTGTATACTGTTTAATAGGCCTTGAAATGCCCGTTCATTAGAGTACAATATTGGCAATTTATAGGGCATCCAATAAAAATGGTTTTCAGTGCCAAGCTCCTTTTTCAATTAACGAATATCGATTAGGAAAACTTTATTGCACGGAATTTTACAAAAAATTATATACTGTTTAATAGGCCTTGAAATGCCCGTTCATTTGAGTATATTATTGGCAATTTATAGGGCATCCAATAAAAATGGTTTTCAGTGCCAAGCTCCTTTTTCAATTAACGAATATCGATTAGGAAAACTTCATTGCACGGAATTTTCCAAAAAATTATATACTGTTTAATAGGCCTTGAAATGGCCGTTCATTTGAGTATAATATTGTGGGGAAATTGAGAAAAAAATTTTTTCGATCAAAAAAAAAGACAGTGTATAGTCCATTGATTTTGGCAAAAAAAATTTTTTTTTTCTTTTGGTCGAAATTATACTCAAACGAAAGGAAATTTCAAAAGCAATTAAAAAACATGCTTTTCAGTGCGAAGCTACTTTTAGTTTTTGAGAAAATGACGATTAATGAATATCGAGACAAGCAAAAATTACAAATTTTCTGGTGTATTTTGTTCTCTTTATCGATTAAGGGTACACCACTACGTATACTCAATATGAATAGGTACAATAACTATAACTCATACGTAAAAAAAATATAGAAAATAAAAATTCATACGATTTCCCCGTTTTTGAATATCTCGGGAAATACTGGTCCAATTTGGCTGGAAAACCTACTGTTCCAGATTCGCGATGCTCTTTCAGAATTTTTCACCCAAATTTGATTTCAAGCTTCCCCGTTTTATATTCCATTTTCAAAATGTGGCAACCCTGGATAGTGTCTGCTTTAAATTTTCTTTTAATTGCAATAACTTTGAAACCGTTTTAGATAATTGACCGAAATTTTCGCCAAATGGTAGAATCAAATTTAGGCCATTTATAGGGCATCCAATAAAAATGGTTTTCAGTGCCAAGCTCCTTTTTCAATTAACGAATATCGATTAGGAAAACTTTATTGCACGGAATTTTCCAAAAAATTATATACTGTTTAATAGGCCTTGAAATGCCCGTTCATTTGAGTATAATATTGGCAATTTATAGGACATCCAATAAAAATGGTTTTCAGTGCCAAGCTCCTTTTTCAATTAACGAATATCGATTAGGAAAACTTCATTGCACGGAATTTTCCAAAAAATTATATACTGTTTAATAGGCCTTGAAATGGCCGTTCAGTTGAGTATAATATTGTGGGGAAATTGAGAAAAAAAAATTTTCGATCAAAAAAAAAGACAGTGTATAGTCCATTGATTTTGGCAAAAAAAAATTTTTTTTTCTTTTGGTCGAAATTATACTCAAACGAAAGGAAATTTCAAAAGCAATTAAAATAAATGCTTCTCAGTGCGAAGCTACTTTTAGTTTTTGAGAAAATGACGATTAATGAATATCGAGACAAAAAAAATGACGATTAATGAATATGGATAAGGAAAACTTTGTTGCACGGAATTTTCCAAAAAATTGTATACTGTTTAATAGGCCTTGAAATGCCCGTTCATTAGAGTACAATATTGGCAATTTATAGGGCATCCAATAAAAATGGTTTTCAGTGCCAAGCTCCTTTTTCAATTAACGAATATCGATTAGGAAAACTTTATTGCACGGAATTTTCCAAAAAATTGTATACTGTTTAATAGGCCTTGAAATGCCCGTTCATTTGAATATATTATTGGCAATTTATAGGGCATCCAATAAAAATGGTTTTCAGTGCCAAGCTCCTTTTTCAATTAACGAATATCGATTAGGAAAACTTTATTGCACGGAATTTTCCAAAAAATTATATACTGTTTAATAGGCCTTGAAATGCCCGTTCATTTGAGTATAATATTGGCAACTTATAGGGCATCCAATAAAAATGGTTTTCAGTGCCAAGCTCCTTTTTCAATTAACGAATATCGATTAGGAAAACTTCATTGCACGGAATTTTCCAAAAAATTATATACTGTTTAATAGGCCTTGAAATGGCCGTTCAGTTGAGTATAATATTGTGGGGAAATTGAGAAAAAAAAATTTTCGATCAAAAAAAAAGACAGTGTATAGTCCATTGATTTTGTCAAAAAAAAAATTTTTTTTCTTTTGGTCGAAATTATACTCAAACGAAAGGAAATTTCAAAAGCAATTAAAAAACATGCTTTTCAGTGCGAAGCTACTTTTAGTTTTTGAGAAAATGACGATTAATGAATATCGAGACAAAAAAAATGACGATTAATGAATATGGATAAGGAAAACTTTGTTGCACGGAATTTTCCAAAAAATTGTATACTGTTTAATAGGCCTTGAAATGCCCGTTCATTAGAGTACAATATTGGCAATTTATAGGGCATCCAATAAAAATGGTTTTCAGTGCCAAGCTCCTTTTTCAATTAACGAATATCGATTAGGAAAACTTTATTGCACGGAATTTTACAAAAAATTATATACTGTTTAATAGGCCTTGAAATGCCCGTTCATTTGAGTATATTATTGGCAATTTATAGGGCATCCAATAAAAATGGTTTTCAGTGCCAAGCTCCTTTTTCAATTAACGAATATCGATTAGGAAAACTTCATTGCACGGAATTTTCCAAAAAATTATATACTGTTTAATAGGCCTTGAAATGGCCGTTCATTTGAGTATAATATTGTGGGGAAATTGAGAAAAAAATTTTTTCGATCAAAAAAAAAGACAGTGTATAGTCCATTGATTTTGGCAAAAAAAATTTTTTTTTTCTTTTGGTCGAAATTATACTCAAACGAAAGGAAATTTCAAAAGCAATTAAAAAACATGCTTTTCAGTGCGAAGCTACTTTTAGTTTTTGAGAAAATGACGATTAATGAATATCGAGACAAGCAAAAATTACAAATTTTCTGGTGTATTTTGTTCTCTTTATCGATTAAGGGTACACCACTACGTATACTCAATATGAATAGGTACAATAACTATAACTCATACGTAAAAAAAATATAGAAAATAAAAATTCATACGATTTCCCCGTTTTTGAATATCTCGGGAAATACTGGTCCAATTTGGCTGGAAAACCTACTGTTCCAGATTCGCGATGCTCTTTCAGAATTTTTCACCCAAATTTGATTTCAAGCTTCCCCGTTTTATTTTCCATTTTCAAAATGTGGCAACCCTGGATAGTGTCTGCTTTAAATTTTTTTTTAATTGCAATAACTTTGAAACCGTTGGAGATAATTGACCGAAATTTTCGCCAAATGGTAGAATCAAATTTAGGCCATTTATAGGGCATCCAATAAAAATGGTTTTCGGTGCCAAGTTCCTTTTTTAATTAACGAATATCGATTAGGAAAACTTCATTGCACGGAATTTTCCAAAAAATTATATACTGTTTAATAGGCCTTGAAATGGCCGTTCATTTGAGTATAATATTGGCAATTTATAGGGCATCCAATAAAAATGGTTTTCAGTGCCAAGCTCCTTTTTCAATTAACGAATATCGATTAGGAAAACTTTATTGCACGGAATTTTCCAAAAAATTATATACTGTTTAATAGGCCTTGAAATGCCCGTTCATTTGAGTATAATATTGGCAATTTATAGGGCATCCAATAAAAATGGTTTTCAGTGCCAAGCTCCTTTTTCAATTAACGAATATCGATTAGGAAAACTTCATTGCACGGAATTTTCCAAAAAATTATATACTGTTTAATAGGCCTTGAAATGGCCGTTCATTTGAGTATAATATTGTGGGGAAATTGAGAAAAAAAAATTTTCGATCAAAAAAAAGACAGTGTATGGTCCATTGATTTTGGCAAAAAAAAAAATGTTTTTCTTTTGGTCGAAATTATACTCAAACGAAAGGAAATTTCAAAAGCAATTAAAAAACATGCTTTTCAGTGCGAAGCTACTTTTAGTTTTTGAGAAAATGACGATTAATGAATATCGAGACAAAAAAAATGACGATTAACGAATATCGATTAGGAAAACTTTATTGAACGGAATTTTCCAAAAAATTATATACTGTTTAATAGGCCTTGAAATGCCCGTTCATTTGAGTATATTATTGGCAATTTATAGGGCATCCAATAAAAATGGTTTTCAGTGCCAAGCTCCTTTTTCAATTAACGAATATCGATTAGGAAAACTTTATTGCACGGAATTTTCCAAAAAATTATATACTGTTTAATAGGCCTTGAAATGCCCGTTCATTTGAGTATAATATTGGCAATTTATAGGGCATCCAATAAAAATGGTTTTCAGTGCCAAGCTCCTTTTTCAATTAACGAATATCGATTAGGAAAACTTCATTGCACGGAATTTTCCAAAAAATTATATACTGTTTAATAGGCCTTGAAATGGCCGTTCAGTTGAGTATAATATTGTGGGGAAATTGAGAAAAAAAAATTTTCGATCAAAAAAAAAGACAGTGTATAGTCCATTGATTTTGGCAAAAAAAAAATTTTTTTTCTTTTGGTCGAAATTATACTCAAACGAAAGGAAATTTCAAAAGCAATTAAAAAACATGCTTTTCAGTGCGAAGCTACTTTTAGTTTTTGAGAAAATGACGATTAATGAATATCGAGACAAAAAAAATGACGATTAATGAATATCGATTAGGAAAACTTTGTGCCACGGAATTTTCCAAAAAATTATATACTGTTTAATAGGCCTTGAAATGCCCGTTCATTTGAGTATATTATTGGCAATTTGTAGGGCATCCAATAAAAATGGTTTTCAGTGCCAAGCTCCTTTTTCAATTAACGAATATCGATTAGGAAAACTTCATTGCACGGAATTTTCCAAAAAATTATACACTGTTTAATAGGCCTTGAAATGGCCGTTCATTTGAATATAATAATGTGGGGAAATTGAGAAAAAAAAATTTTCGATCAAAAAAAAAAGACAGTGTATAGTCCATTGATTTTGGCAAAAAAAATTTTTTTTTTCTTTTGGTCGAAATTATACTCAAACGAAAGGAAATTTCAAAAGCAATTAAAAAACATGCTTTTCAGTGCGAAGCTACTTTTAGTTTTTGAGAAAATGACGATTAATGAATATCGAGACAAAAAAAATGACGATTAACGAATATCGATTAGGAAAACTTTATTGAACGGAATTTTCCAAAAAATTATATACTGTTTAATAGGCCTTGAAATGCCCGTTCATTTGAGTATATTATTGGCAATTTATAGGGCATCCAATAAAAATGGTTTTCAGTGCCAAGCTCCTTTTTCAATTAACGAATATCGATTAGGAAAACTTCATTGCACGGAATTTTCCAAAAAATTATATACTGTTTAATAGGCCTTGAAATGGCCGTTCATTTGAGTATAATATTGTGGGGAAATTGAGAAAAAAAAATTTTCGATCAAAAAAAAGACAGTGTATGGTCCATTGATTTTGGCAAAAAAAAAAATGTTTTTCTTTTGGTCGAAATTATACTCAAACGAAAGGAAATTTCAAAAGCAATTAAAAAACATGCTTTTCAGTGCGAAGCTACTTTTAGTTTTTGAGAAAATGACGATTAATGAATATCGAGACAAAAAAAATGACGATTAACGAATATCGATTAGGAAAACTTTATTGAACGGAATTTTCCAAAAAATTATATACTGTTTAATAGGCCTTGAAATGCCCGTTCATTTGAGTATATTATTGGCAATTTATAGGGCATCCAATAAAAATGGTTTTCAGTGCCAAGCTCCTTTTTCAATTAACGAATATCGATTAGGAAAACTTCATTGCACGGAATTTTCCAAAAAATTATATACTGTTTAATAGGCCTTGAAATGGCCGTTCATTTGAATATAATAATGTGGGGAAATTGAGAAAAAAAATTTTCGATCAAAAAAAAAGACAGTGTATAGTCCATTGATTTTGGCAAAAAAAATTTTTTTTTTCTTTTGGTCGAAATTATACTCAAACGAAAGGAAATTTCAAAAGCAATTAAAAAACATGCTTTTCAGTGCGAAGCTACTTTTAGTTTTTGAGAAAATGACGATTAATGAATATCGAGACAAAAAAAATGACGATTAATGAATATCGATTAGGAAAACTTTGTGGCACGGAATTTTCCAAAAAATTATATACTGTTTAATAGGCCTTGAAATGCCCGTTCATTTGAGTATACTATTGGCAATTTATAGGGCATCCAATAAAAATGGTTTTCAGTGCCAAGCTCCTTTTTCAATTAACGAATATCGATTAGGAAAACTTCATTGCACGGAATTTTCCAAAAAATTATATACTGTGTAATAGGCCTTGAAATGGCCGTTCATTTGAGTATAATATTGTGGGGAAATTGAGAAAAAAAATTTTTCGATCAAAAAAAAAGACAGTGTATAGTCCATTGATTTTGGCAAAAAAAATTTTTTTTTTCTTTTGGTCGAAATTATACTCAAACGAAAGGAAATTTCAAAAGCAATTAAAAAACATGCTTTTCAGTGCGAAGCTACTTTTAGTTTTTGAGAAAATGACAATTAATGAATATCGAGACAAGCAAAAATTACAAATTTTCTGGTGTATTTTGTTCTCTGTATCGATTAAGGGTACACCACTACGTATACTCAATATGAATAGGTACAATAACTATAACTCATACGTAAAAAAAATATAGAAAATAAAAATTCATACGATTTCCCCGTTTTTGAATATCTCGGGAAATACTGGTCCAATTTGGCTGGAAAACCTACTGTTCCAGATTCGCGATGCTCTTTCAGAATTTTTCACCCAAATTTGATTTCAAGCTTCCCCGTTTTATATTCCATTTTCAAAATGTGGCAACCCTGGATAGTGTCTGCTTTAAATTTTCTTTTAATTGCAATAACTTTGAAACCGTTGGAGATAATTGACCGAAATTTTCGCCAAATGGTAGAATCAAATTTAGGCCATTTATAGGGCATCCAATAAAAATGGTTTTCGGTGCCAAGTTCCTTTTTTAATTAACGAATATCGATTAGGAAAACTTCATTGCACGGAATTTTCCAAAAAATTATATACTGTTTAATAGGCCTTGAAATGGCCGTTCATTTGAGTATAATATTGGCAATTTATAGGGCATCCAATAAAAATGGTTTTCAGTGCCAAGCTCCTTTTTCAATTAACGAATATCGATTAGGAAAACTTTATTGCACGGAATTTTCCAAAAAATTATATACTGTTTAATAGGCCTTGAAATGCCCGTTCATTTGAGTATAATATTGGCAATTTATAGGGCATCCAATAAAAATGGTTTTCAGTGCCAAGCTCCTTTTTCAATTAACGAATATCGATTAGGAAAACTTCATTGCACGGAATTTTCCAAAAAATTATATACTGTTTAATAGGCCTTGAAATGGCCGTTCAGTTGAGTATAATATTGTGGGGAAATTGAGAAAAAAAAATTTTCGATCAAAAAAAAAGACAGTGTATAGTCCATTGATTTTGGCAAAAAAAATTTTTTTTTTCTTTTGGTCGAAATTATACTCAAACGAAAGGAAATTTCAAAAGCAATTAAAATAAATGCTTCTCAGTGCGAAGCTACTTTTAGTTTTTGAGAAAATGACGATTAATGAATATCGAGACAAAAAAAATGACGATTAATGAATATGGATAAGGAAAACTTTGTTGCACGGAATTTTCCAAAAAATTGTATACTGTTTAATAGGCCTTGAAATGCCCGTTCATTAGAGTACAATATTGGCAATTTATAGGGCATCCAATAAAAATGGTTTTCAGTGCCAAGCTCCTTTTTCAATTAACGAATATCGATTAGGAAAACTTTATTGCACGGAATTTTCCAAAAAATTATATACTGTTTAATAGGCCTTGAAATGCCCGTTCATTTGAGTATATTATTGGCAATTTATAGGGCATCCAATAAAAATGGTTTTCAGTGCCAAGCTCCTTTTTCAATTAACGAATATCGATTAGGAAAACTTTATTGCACGGAATTTTCCAAAAAATTATATACTGTTTAATAGGCCTTGAAATGCCCGTTCATTTGAGTATAATATTGGCAATTTATAGGGCATCCAATAAAAATGGTTTTCAGTGCCAAGCTCCTTTTTCAATTAACGAATATCGATTAGGAAAACTTCATTGCACGGAATTTTCCAAAAAATTATATACTGTTTAATAGGCCTTGAAATGGCCGTTCAGTTGAGTATAATATTGTGGGGAAATTGAGAAAAAAAAATTTTCGATCAAAAAAAAAGACAGTGTATAGTCCATTGATTTTGGCAAAAAAAAAATTTTTTTTCTTTTGGTCGAAATTATACTCAAACGAAAGGAAATTTCAAAAGCAATTAAAAAACATGCTTTTCAGTGCGAAGCTACTTTTAGTTTTTGAGAAAATGACGATTAATGAATATCGAGACAAAAAAAATGACGATTAATGAATATGGATAAGGAAAACTTTGTTGCACGGAATTTTCCAAAAAATTGTATACTGTTTAATAGGCCTTGAAATGCCCGTTCATTAGAGTACAATATTGGCAATTTATAGGGCATCCAATAAAAATGGTTTTCAGTGCCAAGCTCCTTTTTCAATTAACGAATATCGATTAGGAAAACTTTATTGCACGGAATTTTACAAAAAATTATATACTGTTTAATAGGCCTTGAAATGCCCGTTCATTTGAGTATATTATTGGCAATTTATAGGGCATCCAATAAAAATGGTTTTCAGTGCCAAGCTCCTTTTTCAATTAACGAATATCGATTAGGAAAACTTCATTGCACGGAATTTTCCAAAAAATTATATACTGTTTAATAGGCCTTGAAATGGCCGTTCATTTGAGTATAATATTGTGGGGAAATTGAGAAAAAAATTTTTTCGATCAAAAAAAAAGACAGTGTATTATAGTCCATTGATTTTGGCAAAAAAAAATTTTTTTTTCTTTTGGTCGAAATTATACTCAAACGAAAGGAAATTTCAAAAGCAATTAAAAAACATGCTTTTCAGTGCGAAGCTACTTTTAGTTTTTGAGAAAATGACGATTAATGAATATCGAGACAAGCAAAAATTACAAATTTTCTGGTGTATTTTGTTCTCTTTATCGATTAAGGGTACACCACTACGTATACTCAATATGAATAGGTACAATAACTATAACTCATACGTAAAAAAAATATAGAAAATAAAAATTCATACGATTTCCCCGTTTTTGAATATCTCGGGAAATACTGGTCCAATTTGGCTGGAAAACCTACTGTTCCAGATTCGCGATGCTCTTTCAGAATTTTTCACCCAAATTTGATTTCAAGCTTCCCCGTTTTATTTTCCATTTTCAAAATGTGGCAACCCTGGATAGTGTCTGCTTTAAATTTTTTTTTAATTGCAATAACTTTGAAACCGTTGGAGATAATTGACCGAAATTTTCGCCAAATGGTAGAATCAAATTTAGGCCATTTATAGGGCATCCAATAAAAATGGTTTTCGGTGCCAAGTTCCTTTTTTAATTAACGAATATCGATTAGGAAAACTTCATTGCACGGAATTTTCCAAAAAATTATATACTGTTTAATAGGCCTTGAAATGGCCGTTCATTTGAGTATAATATTGTGGGGAAATTGAGAAAAAAAAATTTTCGATCAAAAAAAAAAGACAGTGTATAGTCCATTGATTTTGGCAAAAAAAAAATTTTTTTCTTTTGGTCGAAATTATACTCAAACGAAAGGAAATTTCAAAAGCAATTAAAAAACATGCTTTTCAGTGCGAAGCTACTTTTAGTTTTTGAGAAAATGACGATTAATGAATATCGAGACAAAAAAAATGACGATTAATGAATATCGATAAGGAAAACTTTGTTGCACGGAATTTTCCAAAAAATTGTATACTGTTTAATAGGCCTTGAAATGCCCGTTCATTTGAGTATAATATTGGCAATTTATAGGGCATCCAATAAAAATGGTTTTCAGTGCCAAGCTCCTTTTTCAATTAACGAATATCGATTAGGAAAACTTTATTGCACGGAATTTTCCAAAAAATTATATACTGTTTAATAGGCCTTGAAATGCCCGTTCATTTGAGTATAATATTGGCAATTTATAGGGCATCCAATAAAAATGGTTTTCAGTGCCAAGCTCCTTTTTCAATTAACGAATATCGATTAGGAAAACTTCATTGCACGGAATTTTCCAAAAAATTAGATACTGTTTAATAGGCCTTGAAATGGCCGTTCAGTTGAGTATAATATTGTGGGGAAATTGAGAAAAAAAAATTTTCGATCAAAAAAAAGACAGTGTATGGTCCATTGATTTTGGCAAAAAAAAAAATTTTTTTCTTTTGGTCGAAATTATACTCAAACGAAAGGAAATTTCAAAAGCAATTAAAAACATGCTTTTCAGTGCGAAGCTACTTTTAGTTTTTGAGAAAATGACGATTAATGAACATCGAGACAAAAAAAATGACGATTAACGAATATCGATTAGGAAAACTTTATTGAACGGAATTTTCCAAAAAATTATATACTGTTTAATAGGCCTTGAAATGCCCGTTCATTTGAGTATAATATTGGCAATTTATAGGGCATCCAATAAAAATGGTTTTCAGTGCCAAGCTCCTTTTTCAATTAACGAATATCGATTAGGAAAACTTCATTGCACGGAATTTTCCAAAAAATTATATACTGTTTAATAGGCCTTGAAATGGCCGTTCATTTGAATATAATAATGTGGGGAAATTGAGAAAAAAAAATTTTCGATCAAAAAAAAAGACAGTGTCCATTGATTTTGGCAAAAAAAAAATTTTTTTCTTTTGGTCGAAATTATACTCAAACGAAAGGAAATTTCAAAAGCAATTAAAAAACATGCTTTTCAGTGCGAAGCTACTTTTAGTTTTTGAGAAAATGACGATTAATGAATATCGAGACAAAAAAAATGACGATTAACGAATATCGATTAGGAAAACTTTATTGAACGGAATTTTCCAAAAAATTATATACTGTTTAATAGGCCTTGAAATGCCCGTTCATTTGAGTATATTATTGGCAATTTATAGGGCATCCAATAAAAATGGTTTTCAGTGCCAAGCTCCTTTTTCAATTAACGAATATCGATTAGGAAAACTTCATTGCACGGAATTTTCCAAAAAATTATATACTGTGTAATAGGCCTTGAAATGGCCGTTCATTTGAGTATAATATTGTGGGGAAATTGAGAAAAAAAATTTTTCGATCAAAAAAAAAGACAGTGTATAGTCCATTGATTTTGGCAAAAAAAATTTTTTTTTTCTTTTGGTCGAAATTATACTCAAACGAAAGGAAATTTCAAAAGCAATTAAAAAACATGCTTTTCAGTGCGAAGCTACTTTTAGTTTTTGAGAAAATGACGATTAATGAATATCGAGACAAGCAAAAATTACAAATTTTCTGGTGTATTTTGTTCTCTGTATCGATTAAGGGTACACCACTACGTATACTCAATATGAATAGGTACAATAACTATAACTCATACGTAAAAAAAATATAGAAAATAAAAATTCATACGATTTCCCCGTTTTTGAATATCTCGGGAAATACTGGTCCAATTTGGCTGGAAAACCTACTGTTCCAGATTCGCGATGCTCTTTCAGAATTTTTCACCCAAATTTGATTTCAAGCTTCCCCGTTTTATATTCCATTTTCAAAATGTGGCAACCCTGGATAGTGTCTGCTTTAAATTTTCTTTTAATTGCAATAACTTTGAAACCGTTTTAGATAATTGACCGAAATTTTCGCCAAATGGTAGAATCAAATTTAGGCCATTTATAGGGCATCCAATAAAAATGGTTTTCAGTGCCAAGCTCCTTTTTCAATTAACGAATATCGATTAGGAAAACTTTATTGCACGGAATTTTCCAAAAAATTATATACTGTTTAATAGGCCTTGAAATGCCCGTTCATTTGAGTATAATATTGGCAATTTATAGGGCATCCAATAAAAATGGTTTTCAGTGCCAAGCTCCTTTTTCAATTAACGAATATCGATTAGGAAAACTTCATTGCACGGAATTTTCCAAAAAATTATATACTGTTTAATAGGCCTTGAAATGGCCGTTCAGTTGAGTATAATATTGTGGGGAAATTGAGAAAAAAAAATTTTCGATCAAAAAAAAAGACAGTGTATATATAGTCCATTGATTTTGGCAAAAAAAATTTTTTTTTTCTTTTGGTCGAAATTATACTCAAACGAAAGGAAATTTCAAAAGCAATTAAAATAAATGCTTCTCAGTGCGAAGCTACTTTTAGTTTTTGAGAAAATGACGATTAATGAATATCGAGACAAAAAAAATGACGATTAATGAATATGGATAAGGAAAACTTTGTTGCACGGAATTTTCCAAAAAATTGTATACTGTTTAATAGGCCTTGAAATGCCCGTTCATTAGAGTACAATATTGGCAATTTATAGGGCATCCAATAAAAATGGTTTTCAGTGCCAAGCTCCTTTTTCAATTAACGAATATCGATTAGGAAAACTTTATTGCACGGAATTTTCCAAAAAATTATATACTGTTTAATAGGCCTTGAAATGCCCGTTCATTTGAGTATATTATTGGCAATTTATAGGGCATCCAATAAAAATGGTTTTCAGTGCCAAGCTCCTTTTTCAATTAACGAATATCGATTAGGAAAACTTTATTGCACGGAATTTTCCAAAAAATTATATACTGTTTAATAGGCCTTGAAATGCCCGTTCATTTGAGTATAATATTGGCAATTTATAGGGCATCCAATAAAAATGGTTTTCAGTGCCAAGCTCCTTTTTCAATTAACGAATATCGATTAGGAAAACTTCATTGCACGGAATTTTCCAAAAAATTATATACTGTGTAATAGGCCTTGAAATGGCCGTTCATTTGAGTATAATATTGTGGGGAAATTGAGAAAAAAAATTTTTCGATCAAAAAAAAAGACAGTGTATAGTCCATTGATTTTGGCAAAAAAAATTTTTTTTTTCTTTTGGTCGAAATTATACTCAAACGAAAGGAAATTTCAAAAGCAATTAAAAAACATGCTTTTCAGTGCGAAGCTACTTTTAGTTTTTGAGAAAATGACGATTAATGAATATCGAGACAAGCAAAAATTACAAATTTTCTGGTGTATTTTGTTCTCTGTATCGATTAAGGGTACACCACTACGTATACTCAATATGAATAGGTACAATAACTATAACTCATACGTAAAAAAAATATAGAAAATAAAAATTCATACGATTTCCCCGTTTTTGAATATCTCGGGAAATACTGGTCCAATTTGGCTGGAAAACCTACTGTTCCAGATTCGCGATGCTCTTTCAGAATTTTTCACCCAAATTTGATTTCAAGCTTCCCCGTTTTATATTCCATTTTCAAAATGTGGCAACCCTGGATAGTGTCTGCTTTAAATTTTCTTTTAATTGCAATAACTTTGAAACCGTTTTAGATAATTGACCGAAATTTTCGCCAAATGGTAGAATCAAATTTAGGCCATTTATAGGGCATCCAATAAAAATGGTTTTCAGTGCCAAGCTCCTTTTTCAATTAACGAATATCGATTAGGAAAACTTTATTGCACGGAATTTTCCAAAAAATTATATACTGTTTAATAGGCCTTGAAATGCCCGTTCATTTGAGTATAATATTGGCAATTTATAGGGCATCCAATAAAAATGGTTTTCAGTGCCAAGCTCCTTTTTCAATTAACGAATATCGATTAGGAAAACTTCATTGCACGGAATTTTCCAAAAAATTATATACTGTTTAATAGGCCTTGAAATGGCCGTTCAGTTGAGTATAATATTGTGGGGAAATTGAGAAAAAAAAATTTTCGATCAAAAAAAAGGACAGTGTATAGTCCATTGATTTTGGCAAAAAAAATTTTTTTTTTCTTTTGGTCGAAATTATACTCAAACGAAAGGAAATTTCAAAAGCAATTAAAATAAATGCTTCTCAGTGCGAAGCTACTTTTAGTTTTTGAGAAAATGACGATTAATGAATATCGAGACAAAAAAAATGACGATTAATGAATATGGATAAGGAAAACTTTGTTGCACGGAATTTTCCAAAAAATTGTATACTGTTTAATAGGCCTTGAAATGCCCGTTCATTAGAGTACAATATTGGCAATTTATAGGGCATCCAATAAAAATGGTTTTCAGTGCCAAGCTCCTTTTTCAATTAACGAATATCGATTAGGAAAACTTTATTGCACGGAATTTTCCAAAAAATTATATACTGTTTAATAGGCCTTGAAATGCCCGTTCATTTGAGTATATTATTGGCAATTTATAGGGCATCCAATAAAAATGGTTTTCAGTGCCAAGCTCCTTTTTCAATTAACGAATATCGATTAGGAAAACTTTATTGCACGGAATTTTCCAAAAAATTATATACTGTTTAATAGGCCTTGAAATGCCCGTTCATTTGAGTATAATATTGGCAATTTATAGGGCATCCAATAAAAATGGTTTTCAGTGCCAAGCTCCTTTTTCAATTAACGAATATCGATTAGGAAAACTTCATTGCACGGAATTTTCCAAAAAATTATATACTGTTTAATAGGCCTTGAAATGGCCGTTCAGTTGAGTATAATATTGTGGGGAAATTGAGAAAAAAAAATTTTCGATCAAAAAAAAAGACAGTGTATAGTCCATTGATTTTGGCAAAAAAAAAATTTTTTTTCTTTTGGTCGAAATTATACTCAAACGAAAGGAAATTTCAAAAGCAATTAAAAAACATGCTTTTCAGTGCGAAGCTACTTTTAGTTTTTGAGAAAATGACGATTAATGAATATCGAGACAAAAAAAATGACGATTAATGAATATGGATAAGGAAAACTTTGTTGCACGGAATTTTCCAAAAAATTGTATACTGTTTAATAGGCCTTGAAATGCCCGTTCATTAGAGTACAATATTGGCAATTTATAGGGCATCCAATAAAAATGGTTTTCAGTGCCAAGCTCCTTTTTCAATTAACGAATATCGATTAGGAAAACTTTATTGCACGGAATTTTACAAAAAATTATATACTGTTTAATAGGCCTTGAAATGCCCGTTCATTTGAGTATATTATTGGCAATTTATAGGGCATCCAATAAAAATGGTTTTCAGTGCCAAGCTCCTTTTTCAATTAACGAATATCGATTAGGAAAACTTCATTGCACGGAATTTTCCAAAAAATTATATACTGTTTAATAGGCCTTGAAATGGCCGTTCATTTGAGTATAATATTGTGGGGAAATTGAGAAAAAAATTTTTTCGATCAAAAAAAAAGACAGTGTATTATAGTCCATTGATTTTGGCAAAAAAAAATTTTTTTTTCTTTTGGTCGAAATTATACTCAAACGAAAGGAAATTTCAAAAGCAATTAAAAAACATGCTTTTCAGTGCGAAGCTACTTTTAGTTTTTGAGAAAATGACGATTAATGAATATCGAGACAAGCAAAAATTACAAATTTTCTGGTGTATTTTGTTCTCTTTATCGATTAAGGGTACACCACTACGTATACTCAATATGAATAGGTACAATAACTATAACTCATACGTAAAAAAAATATAGAAAATAAAAATTCATACGATTTCCCCGTTTTTGAATATCTCGGGAAATACTGGTCCAATTTGGCTGGAAAACCTACTGTTCCAGATTCGCGATGCTCTTTCAGAATTTTTCACCCAAATTTGATTTCAAGCTTCCCCGTTTTATTTTCCATTTTCAAAATGTGGCAACCCTGGATAGTGTCTGCTTTAAATTTTTTTTTAATTGCAATAACTTTGAAACCGTTGGAGATAATTGACCGAAATTTTCGCCAAATGGTAGAATCAAATTTAGGCCATTTATAGGGCATCCAATAAAAATGGTTTTCGGTGCCAAGTTCCTTTTTTAATTAACGAATATCGATTAGGAAAACTTCATTGCACGGAATTTTCCAAAAAATTATATACTGTTTAATAGGCCTTGAAATGGCCGTTCATTTGAGTATAATATTGTGGGGAAATTGAGAAAAAAAAATTTTCGATCAAAAAAAAAAGACAGTGTATAGTCCATTGATTTTGGCAAAAAAAAAATTTTTTTCTTTTGGTCGAAATTATACTCAAACGAAAGGAAATTTCAAAAGCAATTAAAAAACATGCTTTTCAGTGCGAAGCTACTTTTAGTTTTTGAGAAAATGACGATTAATGAATATCGAGACAAAAAAAATGACGATTAATGAATATCGATAAGGAAAACTTTGTTGCACGGAATTTTCCAAAAAATTGTATACTGTTTAATAGGCCTTGAAATGCCCGTTCATTTGAGTATAATATTGGCAATTTATAGGGCATCCAATAAAAATGGTTTTCAGTGCCAAGCTCCTTTTTCAATTAACGAATATCGATTAGGAAAACTTTATTGCACGGAATTTTCCAAAAAATTATATACTGTTTAATAGGCCTTGAAATGCCCGTTCATTTGAGTATAATATTGGCAATTTATAGGGCATCCAATAAAAATGGTTTTCAGTGCCAAGCTCCTTTTTCAATTAACGAATATCGATTAGGAAAACTTCATTGCACGGAATTTTCCAAAAAATTAGATACTGTTTAATAGGCCTTGAAATGGCCGTTCAGTTGAGTATAATATTGTGGGGAAATTGAGAAAAAAAAATTTTCGATCAAAAAAAAGACAGTGTATGGTCCATTGATTTTGGCAAAAAAAAAAATTTTTTTCTTTTGGTCGAAATTATACTCAAACGAAAGGAAATTTCAAAAGCAATTAAAAACATGCTTTTCAGTGCGAAGCTACTTTTAGTTTTTGAGAAAATGACGATTAATGAACATCGAGACAAAAAAAATGACGATTAACGAATATCGATTAGGAAAACTTTATTGAACGGAATTTTCCAAAAAATTATATACTGTTTAATAGGCCTTGAAATGCCCGTTCATTTGAGTATATTATTGGCAATTTATAGGGCATCCAATAAAAATGGTTTTCAGTGCCAAGCTCCTTTTTCAATTAAAGAATATCGATTAGGAAAACTTCATTGCACGGAATTTTCCAAAAAATTATATACTGTTTAATAGGCCTTGAAATGGCCGTTCATTTGAATATAATAATGTGGGGAAATTGAGAAAAAAAAATTTTCGATCAAAAAAAAAGACAGTGTATAGTCCATTGATTTTGGCAAAAAAAAAATTTTTTTCTTTTGGTCGAAATTATACTCAAACGAAAGGAAATTTCAAAAGCAATTAAAAAACATGCTTTTCAGTGCGAAGCTACTTTTAGTTTTTGAGAAAATGACGATTAATGAATATCGAGACAAAAAAAATGACGATTAACGAATATCGATTAGGAAAACTTTATTGAACGGAATTTTCCAAAAAATTATATACTGTTTAATAGGCCTTGAAATGCCCGTTCATTTGAGTATATTATTGGCAATTTATAGGGCATCCAATAAAAATGGTTTTCAGTGCCAAGCTCCTTTTTCAATTAACGAATATCGATTAGGAAAACTTCATTGCACGGAATTTTCCAAAAAATTATATACTGTGTAATAGGCCTTGAAATGGCCGTTCATTTGAGTATAATATTGTGGGGAAATTGAGAAAAAAAATTTTTCGATCAAAAAAAAAGACAGTGTATAGTCCATTGATTTTGGCAAAAAAAATTTTTTTTTTCTTTTGGTCGAAATTATACTCAAACGAAAGGAAATTTCAAAAGCAATTAAAAAACATGCTTTTCAGTGCGAAGCTACTTTTAGTTTTTGAGAAAATGACGATTAATGAATATCGAGACAAGCAAAAATTACAAATTTTCTGGTGTATTTTGTTCTCTGTATCGATTAAGGGTACACCACTACGTATACTCAATATGAATAGGTACAATAACTATAACTCATACGTAAAAAAAATATAGAAAATAAAAATTCATACGATTTCCCCGTTTTTGAATATCTCGGGAAATACTGGTCCAATTTGGCTGGAAAACCTACTGTTCCAGATTCGCGATGCTCTTTCAGAATTTTTCACCCAAATTTGATTTCAAGCTTCCCCGTTTTATATTCCATTTTCAAAATGTGGCAACCCTGGATAGTGTCTGCTTTAAATTTTCTTTTAATTGCAATAACTTTGAAACCGTTTTAGATAATTGACCGAAATTTTCGCCAAATGGTAGAATCAAATTTAGGCCATTTATAGGGCATCCAATAAAAATGGTTTTCAGTGCCAAGCTCCTTTTTCAATTAACGAATATCGATTAGGAAAACTTTATTGCACGGAATTTTCCAAAAAATTATATACTGTTTAATAGGCCTTGAAATGCCCGTTCATTTGAGTATAATATTGGCAATTTATAGGACATCCAATAAAAATGGTTTTCAGTGCCAAGCTCCTTTTTCAATTAACGAATATCGATTAGGAAAACTTCATTGCACGGAATTTTCCAAAAAATTATATACTGTTTAATAGGCCTTGAAATGGCCGTTCAGTTGAGTATAATATTGTGGGGAAATTGAGAAAAAAAAATTTTCGATCAAAAAAAAAGACAGTGTATAGTCCATTGATTTTGGCAAAAAAAATTTTTTTTTTCTTTTGGTCGAAATTATACTCAAACGAAAGGAAATTTCAAAAGCAATTAAAATAAATGCTTCTCAGTGCGAAGCTACTTTTAGTTTTTGAGAAAATGACGATTAATGAATATCGAGACAAAAAAAATGACGATTAATGAATATGGATAAGGAAAACTTTGTTGCACGGAATTTTCCAAAAAATTGTATACTGTTTAATAGGCCTTGAAATGCCCGTTCATTAGAGTACAATATTGGCAATTTATAGGGCATCCAATAAAAATGGTTTTCAGTGCCAAGCTCCTTTTTCAATTAACGAATATCGATTAGGAAAACTTTATTGCACGGAATTTTCCAAAAAATTATATACTGTTTAATAGGCCTTGAAATGCCCGTTCATTTGAATATATTATTGGCAATTTATAGGGCATCCAATAAAAATGGTTTTCAGTGCCAAGCTCCTTTTTCAATTAACGAATATCGATTAGGAAAACTTTATTGCACGGAATTTTCCAAAAAATTATATACTGTTTAATAGGCCTTGAAATGCCCGTTCATTTGAGTATAATATTGGCAACTTATAGGGCATCCAATAAAAATGGTTTTCAGTGCCAAGCTCCTTTTTCAATTAACGAATATCGATTAGGAAAACTTCATTGCACGGAATTTTCCAAAAAATTATATACTGTTTAATAGGCCTTGAAATGGCCGTTCAGTTGAGTATAATATTGTGGGGAAATTGAGAAAAAAAAATTTTCGATCAAAAAAAAAGACAGTGTATAGTCCATTGATTTTGTCAAAAAAAAAATTTTTTTTCTTTTGGTCGAAATTATACTCAAACGAAAGGAAATTTCAAAAGCAATTAAAAAACATGCTTTTCAGTGCGAAGCTACTTTTAGTTTTTGAGAAAATGACGATTAATGAATATCGAGACAAAAAAAATGACGATTAATGAATATGGATAAGGAAAACTTTGTTGCACGGAATTTTCCAAAAAATTGTATACTGTTTAATAGGCCTTGAAATGCCCGTTCATTAGAGTACAATATTGGCAATTTATAGGGCATCCAATAAAAATGGTTTTCAGTGCCAAGCTCCTTTTTCAATTAACGAATATCGATTAGGAAAACTTTATTGCACGGAATTTTACAAAAAATTATATACTGTTTAATAGGCCTTGAAATGCCCGTTCATTTGAGTATATTATTGGCAATTTATAGGGCATCCAATAAAAATGGTTTTCAGTGCCAAGCTCCTTTTTCAATTAACGAATATCGATTAGGAAAACTTCATTGCACGGAATTTTCCAAAAAATTATATACTGTTTAATAGGCCTTGAAATGGCCGTTCATTTGAGTATAATATTGTGGGGAAATTGAGAAAAAAATTTTTTCGATCAAAAAAAAAGACAGTGTATACCATTGATTTTGGCAAAAAAAATTTTTTTTTTCTTTTGGTCGAAATTATACTCAAACGAAAGGAAATTTCAAAAGCAATTAAAAAACATGCTTTTCAGTGCGAAGCTACTTTTAGTTTTTGAGAAAATGACGATTAATGAATATCGAGACAAGCAAAAATTACAAATTTTCTGGTGTATTTTGTTCTCTTTATCGATTAAGGGTACACCACTACGTATACTCAATATGAATAGGTACAATAACTATAACTCATACGTAAAAAAAATATAGAAAATAAAAATTCATACGATTTCCCCGTTTTTGAATATCTCGGGAAATACTGGTCCAATTTGGCTGGAAAACCTACTGTTCCAGATTCGCGATGCTCTTTCAGAATTTTTCACCCAAATTTGATTTCAAGCTTCCCCGTTTTATTTTCCATTTTCAAAATGTGGCAACCCTGGATAGTGTCTGCTTTAAATTTTTTTTTAATTGCAATAACTTTGAAACCGTTGGAGATAATTGACCGAAATTTTCGCCAAATGGTAGAATCAAATTTAGGCCATTTATAGGGCATCCAATAAAAATGGTTTTCGGTGCCAAGTTCCTTTTTTAATTAACGAATATCGATTAGGAAAACTTCATTGCACGGAATTTTCCAAAAAATTATATACTGTTTAATAGGCCTTGAAATGGCCGTTCATTTGAGTATAATATTGGCAATTTATAGGGCATCCAATAAAAATGGTTTTCAGTGCCAAGCTCCTTTTTCAATTAACGAATATCGATTAGGAAAACTTTATTGCACGGAATTTTCCAAAAAATTATATACTGTTTAATAGGCCTTGAAATGCCCGTTCATTTGAGTATAATATTGGCAATTTATAGGGCATCCAATAAAAATGGTTTTCAGTGCCAAGCTCCTTTTTCAATTAACGAATATCGATTAGGAAAACTTCATTGCACGGAATTTTCCAAAAAATTATATACTGTTTAATAGGCCTTGAAATGGCCGTTCATTTGAGTATAATATTGTGGGGAAATTGAGAAAAAAAAATTTTCGATCAAAAAAAAGACAGTGTATGGTCCATTGATTTTGGCAAAAAAAAAAAATGTTTTTCTTTTGGTCGAAATTATACTCAAACGAAAGGAAATTTCAAAAGCAATTAAAAAACATGCTTTTCAGTGCGAAGCTACTTTTAGTTTTTGAGAAAATGACGATTAATGAATATCGAGACAAAAAAAATGACGATTAACGAATATCGATTAGGAAAACTTTATTGAACGGAATTTTCCAAAAAATTATATACTGTTTAATAGGCCTTGAAATGCCCGTTCATTTGAGTATATTATTGGCAATTTATAGGGCATCCAATAAAAATGGTTTTCAGTGCCAAGCTCCTTTTTCAATTAACGAATATCGATTAGGAAAACTTCATTGCACGGAATTTTCCAAAAAATTATATACTGTTTAATAGGCCTTGAAATGGCCGTTCAGTTGAGTATAATATTGTGGGGAAATTGAGAAAAAAAAATTTTCGATCAAAAAAAAAGACAGTGTATAGTCCATTGATTTTGGCAAAAAAAATTTTTTTTTTCTTTTGGTCGAAATTATACTCAAACGAAAGGAAATTTCAAAAGCAATTAAAAAACATGCTTTTCAGTGCGAAGCTACTTTTAGTTTTTGAGAAAATGACGATTAATGAATATCGAGACAAAAAAAATGACGATTAACGAATATCGATTAGGAAAACTTTATTGAACGGAATTTTCCAAAAAATTATATACTGTTTAATAGGCCTTGAAATGCCCGTTCATTTGAGTATATTATTGGCAATTTATAGGGCATCCAATAAAAATGGTTTTCAGTGCCAAGCTCCTTTTTCAATTAACGAATATCGATTAGGAAAACTTCATTGCACGGAATTTTCCAAAAAATTATATACTGTTTAATAGGCCTTGAAATGGCCGTTCATTTGAGTATAATATTGTGGGGAAATTGAGAAAAAAAATTTTTCGATCAAAAAAAAGACAGTGTATGGTCCATTGATTTTGGCAAAAAAAAAAATGTTTTTCTTTTGGTCGAAATTATACTCAAACGAAAGGAAATTTCAAAAGCAATTAAAAAACATGCTTTTCAGTGCGAAGCTACTTTTAGTTTTTGAGAAAATGACGATTAATGAATATCGAGACAAAAAAAATGACGATTAACGAATATCGATTAGGAAAACTTTATTGAACGGAATTTTCCAAAAAATTATATACTGTTTAATAGGCCTTGAAATGCCCGTTCATTTGAGTATATTATTGGCAATTTATAGGGCATCCAATAAAAATGGTTTTCAGTGCCAAGCTCCTTTTTCAATTAACGAATATCGATTAGGAAAACTTCATTGCACGGAATTTTCCAAAAAATTATATACTGTTTAATAGGCCTTGAAATGGCCGTTCATTTGAATATAATAATGTGGGGAAATTGAGAAAAAAAATTTTCGATCAAAAAAAAAGACAGTGTATAGTCCATTGATTTTGGCAAAAAAAAAATTTTTTTTCTTTTGGTCGAAATTATACTCAAACGAAAGGAAATTTCAAAAGCAATTAAAAAACATGCTTTTCAGTGCGAAGCTACTTTTAGTTTTTGAGAAAATGACGATTAATGAATATCGAGACAAAAAAAATGACGATTAATGAATATCGATTAGGAAAACTTTGTGGCACGGAATTTTCCAAAAAATTATATACTGTTTAATAGGCCTTGAAATGCCCGTTCATTTGAGTATACTATTGGCAATTTATAGGGCATCCAATAAAAATGGTTTTCAGTGCCAAGCTCCTTTTTCAATTAACGAATATCGATTAGGAAAACTTCATTGCACGGAATTTTCCAAAAAATTATATACTGTGTAATAGGCCTTGAAATGGCCGTTCATTTGAGTATAATATTGTGGGGAAATTGAGAAAAAAAATTTTTCGATCAAAAAAAAAGACAGTGTATAGTCCATTGATTTTGGCAAAAAAAATTTATTTTTTCTTTTGGTCGAAATTATACTCAAACGAAAGGAAATTTCAAAAGCAATTAAAAAACATGCTTTTCAGTGCGAAGCTACTTTTAGTTTTTGAGAAAATGACAATTAATGAATATCGAGACAAGCAAAAATTACAAATTTTCTGGTGTATTTTGTTCTCTGTATCGATTAAGGGTACACCACTACGTATACTCAATATGAATAGGTACAATAACTATAACTCATACGTAAAAAAAATATAGAAAATAAAAATTCATACGATTTCCCCGTTTTTGAATATCTCGGGAAATACTGGTCCAATTTGGCTGGAAAACCTACTGTTCCAGATTCGCGATGCTCTTTCAGAATTTTTCACCCAAATTTGATTTCAAGCTTCCCCGTTTTATATTCCATTTTCAAAATGTGGCAACCCTGGATAGTGTCTGCTTTAAATTTTCTTTTAATTGCAATAACTTTGAAACCGTTGGAGATAATTGACCGAAATTTTCGCCAAATGGTAGAATCAAATTTAGGCCATTTATAGGGCATCCAATAAAAATGGTTTTCAGTGCCAACCTCCTTTTTCAATTAACGAATATCGATTAGGAAAACTTTATTGCACGGAATTTTCCAAAAAATTATATACTGTTTAATAGGCCTTGAAATGCCCGTTCATTTGAGTATAATATTGGCAATTTATAGGACATCCAATAAAAATGGTTTTCAGTGCCAAGCTCCTTTTTCAATTAACGAATATCGATTAGGAAAACTTCATTGCACGGAATTTTCCAAAAAATTATATACTGTTTAATAGGCCTTGAAATGGCCGTTCAGTTGAGTATAATATTGTGGGGAAATTGAGAAAAAAAAATTTTCGATCAAAAAAAAAGACAGTGTATAGTCCATTGATTTTGGCAAAAAAATTTTTTTTTTCTTTTGGTCGAAATTATACTCAAACGAAAGGAAATTTCAAAAGCAATTAAAAAACATGCTTTTCAGTGCGAAGCTACTTTTAGTTTTTGAGAAAATGACGATTAATGAATATCGAGACAAAAAAAATGACGATTAACGAATGTCGATTAGGAAAACTTTATTGAACGGGATTTTCCAAAAAATTATATACTGTTTAATAGGCCTTGAAATGCCCGATCATTTGAGTATATTATTGGCAATTTATAGGGCATCCAATAAAAATGGTTTTCAGTGCCAAGCTCCTTTTTCAATTAACGAATATCGATTAGGAAAACTTCATTGCACGGAATTTTCCAAAAAATTATATACTGTTTAATAGGCCTTGAAATGGCCGTTCATTTGAATATAATAATGTGGGGAAATTGAGAAAAAAATTTTTTCGATCAAAAAAAAGACAGTGTATAGTCCATTGATTTTGGCAAAAAAAATTTTTTTTTTCTTTTGGTCGAAATTATACTCAAACGAAAGGAAATTTCAAAAGCAATTAAAATAAATGCTTCTCAGTGCGAAGCTACTTTTAGTTTTTGAGAAAATGACGATTAATGAATATCGAGACAAAAAAAATGACGATTAATGAATATGGATAAGGAAAACTTTGTTGCACGGAATTTTCCAAAAAATTGTATACTGTTTAATAGGCCTTGAAATGCCCGTTCATTAGAGTACAATATTGGCAATTTATAGGGCATCCAATAAAAATGGTTTTCAGTGCCAAGCTCCTTTTTCAATTAACGAATATCGATTAGGAAAACTTTATTGCACGGAATTTTCCAAAAAATTATATACTGTTTAATAGGCCTTGAAATGCCCGTTCATTTGAGTATATTATTGGCAATTTATAGGGCATCCAATAAAAATGGTTTTCAGTGCCAAGCTCCTTTTTCAATTAACGAATATCGATTAGGAAAACTTTATTGCACGGAATTTTCCAAAAAATTATATACTGTTTAATAGGCCTTGAAATGCCCGTTCATTTGAGTATAATATTGGCAATTTATAGGGCATCCAATAAAAATGGTTTTCAGTGCCAAGCTCCTTTTTCAATTAACGAATATCGATTAGGAAAACTTCATTGCACGGAATTTTCCAAAAAATTATATACTGTTTAATAGGCCTTGAAATGGCCGTTCAGTTGAGTATAATATTGTGGGGAAATTGAGAAAAAAAAATTTTCGATCAAAAAAAAAGAGTGTATAGTCCATTGATTTTGGCAAAAAAAAAATTTTTTTTCTTTTGGTCGAAATTATACTCAAACGAAAGGAAATTTCAAAAGCAATTAAAAAACATGCTTTTCAGTGCGAAGCTACTTTTAGTTTTTGAGAAAATGACGATTAATGAATATCGAGACAAAAAAAATGACGATTAATGAATATGGATAAGGAAAACTTTGTTGCACGGAATTTTCCAAAAAATTGTATACTGTTTAATAGGCCTTGAAATGCCCGTTCATTAGAGTACAATATTGGCAATTTATAGGGCATCCAATAAAAATGGTTTTCAGTGCCAAGCTCCTTTTTCAATTAACGAATATCGATTAGGAAAACTTTATTGCACGGAATTTTACAAAAAATTATATACTGTTTAATAGGCCTTGAAATGCCCGTTCATTTGAGTATATTATTGGCAATTTATAGGGCATCCAATAAAAATGGTTTTCAGTGCCAAGCTCCTTTTTCAATTAACGAATATCGATTAGGAAAACTTCATTGCACGGAATTTTCCAAAAAATTATATACTGTTTAATAGGCCTTGAAATGGCCGTTCATTTGAGTATAATATTGTGGGGAAATTGAGAAAAAAATTTTTTCGATCAAAAAAAAAGACAGTGTATAGTCCATTGATTTTGGCAAAAAAAAAATTTTTTTTCTTTTGGTCGAAATTATACTCAAACGAAAGGAAATTTCAAAAGCAATTAAAAAACATGCTTTTCAGTGCGAAGCTACTTTTAGTTTTTGAGAAAATGACGATTAATGAATATCGAGACAAGCAAAAATTACAAATTTTCTGGTGTATTTTGTTCTCTTTATCGATTAAGGGTACACCACTACGTATACTCAATATGAATAGGTACAATAACTATAACTCATACGTAAAAAAAATATAGAAAATAAAAATTCATACGATTTCCCCGTTTTTGAATATCTCGGGAAATACTGGTCCAATTTGGCTGGAAAACCTACTGTTCCAGATTCGCGATGCTCTTTCAGAATTTTTCACCCAAATTTGATTTCAAGCTTCCCCGTTTTATTTTCCATTTTCAAAATGTGGCAACCCTGGATAGTGTCTGCTTTAAATTTTCTTTTAATTGCAATAACTTTGAAACCGTTGGAGATAATTGACCGAAATTTTCGCCAAATGGTAGAATCAAATTTAGGCCATTTATAGGGCATCCAATAAAAATGGTTTTCGGTGCCAAGTTCCTTTTTTAATTAACGAATATCGATTAGAAAAACTTCATTGCACGGAATTTTCAAAAAAATTATATACTGTTTAATAGGCCTTGAAATGGCCGTTCATTTGAGTATAATATTGTGGGGAAATTGAGAAAAAAAAATTTTCGATCAAAAAAAAGACAGTGTATGGTCCATTGATTTTGGCAAAAAAAAAATTTTTTTTCTTTTGGTCGAAATTATACTCAAACGAAAGGAAATTTCAAAAGCAATTAAAAAACATGCTTTTCAGTGCGAAGCTACTTTTAGTTTTTGAGAAAATGACGATTAATGAATATCGAGACAAAAAAAATGACGATTAATGAATATCGATAAGGAAAACTTTGTTGCACGGAATTTTCCAAAAAATTGTATACTGTTTAATAGGCCTTGAAATGCCCGTTCATTTGAGTATAATATTGGCAATTTATAGGGCATCCAATAAAAATGGTTTTCAGTGCCAAGCTCCTTTTTCAATTAACGAATATCGATTAGGAAAACTTTATTGCACGGAATTTTCCAAAAAATTATATACTGTTTAATAGGCCTTGAAATGCCCGTTCATTTGAGTATAATATTGGCAATTTATAGGGCATCCAATAAAAATGGTTTTCAGTGCCAAGCTCCTTTTTCAATTAACGAATATCGATTAGGAAAACTTCATTGCACGGAATTTTCCAAAAAATTATATACTGTTTAATAGGCCTTGAAATGCCCGTTCATTTGAGTATATTATTGGCAATTTATAGGGCATCCAATAAAAATGGTTTTCAGTGCCAAGCTCCTTTTTCAATTAACGAATATCGATTAGGAAAACTTCATTGCACGGAATTTTCCAAAAAATTATATACTGTTTAATAGGCCTTGAAATGGCCGTTCATTTGAATATAATAATGTGGGGAAATTGAGAAAAAAAAATTTTCGATCAAAAAAAAAAGACAGTGTATAGTCCATTGATTTTGGCAAAAAAAAAATTTTTTTTCTTTTGGTCGAAATTATACGCAAACGAAAGGAAATTTCAAAAGCAATTAAAAAACATGCTTTTCAGTGCGAAGCTACTTTTAGTTTTTGAGAAAATGACGATTAATGAATATCGAGACAAAAAAAATGACGATTAACGAATATCGATTAGGAAAACTTTATTGCACGGAATTTTCCAAAAAATTATATACTGTTTAATAGGCCTTGAAATGCCCGTTCATTTGAGTATATTATTGGCAATTTATAGGGCATCCAATAAAAATGGTTTTCAGTGCCAAGCTCCTTTTTCAATTAACGAATATCGATTAGGAAAACTTCATTGCACGGAATTTTCCAAAAAATTATATACTGTTTCATAGGCCTTGAAATGGCCGTTCATTTGAGTATAATATTGTGGGGAAATTGAGAAAAAATTTTTTTCGATCAAAAAAAAAGACAGTGTATAGTCCATTGATTTTGGCAAAAAAAAATTTTTTTTTTTTGGTCGAAATTATACTCAAACGAAAGGAAATTTCAAAAGCAATTAAAAAACATGCCTTTCAGTGCCAAGCTCCTTTTATTTTTTGAGAAAATGACGATTAATGAATATCGAGACAAGCAAAAATTACAAATTTTCTGGTGTATTTTGTTCTCTGTATCGATTAAGGGTACACCACTACGTATACTCAATATGAATAGGTACAATAACTATAACTCATACGTAAAAAAAATATAGAAAATAAAAATTCATACGATTTCCCCGTTTTTGAATATCTCGGGAAATACTGGTCCAATTAGGCTGGAAAACCTACTGTTCCAGATTCGCGATGCTCTTTCAGAATTTTTCACCCAAATTTGATTTCAAGCTTCCCCGTTTTATTTTCCATTTTCAAAATGTGGCAACCCTGGATAGTGTCTGCTTTAAATTTTCTTTTAATTGCAATAACTTTGAAACCGTTGGAGATAATTGACCGAAATTTTCGCCAAATGGTAGAATCAAATTTAGGCCATTTATAGGGCATCCAATAAAAATGGTTTTCGGTGCCAAGTTCCTTTTTTAATTAACGAATATCGATTAGGAAAACTTCATTGCACGGAATTTTCCAAAAAATGATATACTGTTTAATAGGCCTTGAAATGGCCGTTCATTTGAGTATAATATTGTGGGGAAATTGAGAAAAAAAAATTTTCGATCAAAAAAAAGACAGTGTATGGTCCATTGATTTTGGCAAAAAAAAAATTTTTTTTCTTTTGGTCGAAATTATACTCAAACGAAAGGAAATTTCAAAAGCAATTAAAAAACATGCTTTTCAGTGCGAAGCTACTTTTAGTTTTTGAGAAAATGACGATTAATGAATATCGAGACAAGCAAAAATTACAAATTTTCTGGTGTATTTTGTTCTCTGTATCGATTAAGGGTACACCACTACGTATACTCAATGTGAATAGGTACAATAACTATAACTCATACGTAAAAAAAATATAGAAAATAAAAATTCATACGATTTCCCCGTTTTTGAATATCTCGGGAAATACTGGTCCAATTTGGCTGGAAAACCTACTGTTATTCGCGATGCTCTTTCAGAATTTTTCACCCAAATTTGATTTCAAGCTTCCCCGTTTTATTTTCCATTTTCAAAATGTGGCAACCCTGGATAGTGTCTGCTTTAAATTTTCTTTTAATTGCAATAACTTTGAAACCGTTGGAGATAATTGACCGAAATTTTCGCCAAATGGTAGAATCAAATTTAGGCCATTTATAGGGCATCCAATAAAAATGGTTTTCGGTGCCAAGTTCCTTTTTTAATTAACGAATATCGATTAGGAAAACTTCATTGCACGGAATTTTCCAAAAAATTATATACTGTTTAATAGGCCTTGAAATGGCCGTTCATTTGAGTATAATATTGTGGGGAAATTGAGAAAAAAAAATTTTCGATCAAAAAAAAGACAGTGTATGGTCCATTGATTTTGGCAAAAAAAAAATTTTTTTCTTTTGGTCGAAATTATACTCAAACGAAAGGAAATTTCAAAAGCAATTAAAAAACATGCTTTTCAGTGCGAACCTACTTTTAGTTTTTGAGAAAATGACGATTAATGAATATCGAGACAAAAAAAATGACGATTAATGAATATCGATAAGGAAAACTTTGTTGCACGGAATTTTCCAAAAAATTGTATACTGTTTAATAGGCCTTGAAATGCCCGTTCATTTGAGTATAATATTGGCAATTTATAGGGCATCCAATAAAAATGGTTTTCAGTGCCAAGCTCCTTTTTCAATTAACGAATATCGATTAGGAAAACTTCATTGCACGGAATTTTCCAAAAAATTATATACTGTTTAATAGGCCTTGAAATGGCCGTTCAGTTGAGTATAATATTGTGGGGAAATTGAGAAAAAAAAATTTTCGATCAAAAAAAAAGACAGTGTATAATATAGTCCATTGATTTTGGCAAAAAAAAAATTTTTTTTCTTTTGGTCGAAATTATACTCAAACGAAAGGAAATTTCAAAAGCAATTAAGAAACATGCTTTTCAGTGCGAAGCTACTTTTAGTTTTTGAGAAAATGATGATTAATGAATATCGAGACAAAAAAAATGACGATTAATGAATATCGATTAGGAAAACTTTGTGGCACGGAATTTTCCAAAAAATTATATACTGTTTAATAGGCCTTGAAATGCCCGTTCATTTGAGTATATTATTGGCAATTTATAGGGCATCCAATAAAAATGGTTTTCAGTGCCAAGCTCCTTTTTCAATTAACAAATATCGATTAGGAAAACTTCATTGCACGGAATTTTCCAAAAAATTATATACTGTTTAATAGGCCTTGAAATGGCCGTTCATTTGAATATAATAATGTGGGGAAATTGAGAAAAAAATTTTTTCGATCAAAAAAAAGACAGTGTATGGTCCATTGATTTTGGCAAAAAAAAAAATTTTTTTCTTTTGGTCGAAATTATACTCAAACGAAAGGAAATTTCAAAAGCAATTAAAAAACATGCTTTTCAGTGCGAAGCTACTTTTAGTTTTTGAGAAAATGACGATTAATGAATATCGAGACAAAAAAAATGACGATTAACGAATATCGATTAGGAAAACTTTATTGAACGGGATTTTCCAAAAAATTATATACTGTTTAATAGGCCTTGAAATGCCCGTTCATTTGAGTATATTATTGGCAATTTATAGGGCATCCAATAAAAATGGTTTTCAGTGCCAAGCTCCTTTTTCAATTAACGAATATCGATTAGGAAAACTTTATTGCACGGAATTTTCCAAAAAATTATATACTGTTTAATAGGCCTTGAAATGCCCGTTCATTTGAGTATATTATTGGCAATTTATAGGGCATCCAATAAAAATGGTTTTCAGTGCCAAGCTCCTTTTTCAATTAACGAATATCGATTAGGAAAACTTCATTGCACGGAATTTTCCAAAAAATTATATACTGTTTAATAGGCCTTGAAATGGCCGTTCATTTGAGTATAATATTGTGGGGAAATTGAGAAAAAAAAATTTTCGATTAAAAAAAAAGACAGTGTATAATAAATAGTCCATTGATTTTGGCAAAAAAAAATTTTTTTTTCTTTTGGTCGAAATTATACTCAAACGAAAGGAAATTTCAAAAGCAATTAAAAAACATGCTTTTCAGTGCGAAGCTACTTTTAGTTTTTGAGAAAATGACGATTAATGAATATCGAGTCAAAAAAAATGACGATTAATGAATATCGATTAGGAAAACTTTGTGGCACGGAATTTTCCAAAAAATTATATACTGTTTAATAGGCCTTGAAATGCCCGTTCATTTGAGTATAATATTGGCAACTTATAGGGCATCCAATAAAAATGGTTTTCAGTGCCAAGCTCCTTTTTCAATTAACGAATATCGATTAGGAAAACTTTATTGCACGGAATTTTCCAAAAAATTATATACTGTTTAATAGGCCTTGAAATGCCCGTTCATTTGAGTATAATATTGGCAATTTATAGGGCATCCAATAAAAATGGTTTTCAGTGCCAAGCTCCTTTTTCAATTAACGAATATCGATTAGGAAAACTTTATTGCACGGAATTTTCCAAAAAATTATATACTGTTTAATAGGCCTTGAAATGCCCGTTCATTTGAGTATAATATTGGCAATTTATAGGGCATCCAATAAAAATGGTTTTCAGTGCCAAGCTCCTTTTTCAATTAACGAATATCGATTAGGAAAACTTCATTGCACGGAATTTTCCAAAAAATTATATACTGTTTAATAGGCCTTGAAATGGCCGTTCAGTTGAGTATAATATTGTGGGGAAATTGAGAAAAAAAAATTTTCGATCAAAAAAAAAGACAGTGTATAGTCCATTGATTTTGGCAAAAAAAAAATTTTTTTTCTTTTGGTCGAAATTATACTCAAACGAAAGGAAATTTCAAAAGCAATTAAAAACATGCTTTTCAGTGCGAAGCTACTTTTAGTTTTTGAGAAAATGACGATTAATGAATATCGATTAGGAAAACTTTGTGGCACGGAATTTTCCAAAAAATTATATACTGTTTAATAGGCCTTGAAATGCCCGTTCATTTGAGTATAATATTGGCAATTTATAGGGCATCCAATAAAAATGGTTTTCAGTGCCAAGCTCCTTTTTCAATTAACGAATATCGATTAGGAAAACTTCATTGCACGGAATTTTCCAAAAAATTATATACTGTTTAATAGGCCTTGAAATGGCCGTTCATTTGAGTATAATATTGTGGGGAAATTGAGAAAAAAAAATTTTCGATCAAAAAAAAGACAGTGTATGGTCCATTGATTTTGGCAAAAAAAAAAATTTTTTTCTTTTGGTCGAAATTATACTCAAACGAAAGGAAATTTCAAAAGCAATTAAAATAAATGCTTCTCAGTGCGAAGCTACTTTTAGTTTTTGAGAAAATGACGATTAATGAATATCGAGACAAAAAAAATGACGATTAATGAATATGGATAAGGAATTTGTTGCACGGAATTTTCCAAAAAATTGTATACTGTTTAATAGGCCTTGAAATGCCCGTTCATTAAGTACAATATTGGCAATTTATAGGGCATCCAATAAAAATGGTTTTCAGTGCCAAGCTCCTTTTTCAATTAACGAATATCGATTAGGAAAACTTTATTGCACGGAATTTTCCAAAAAATTATATACTGTTTAATAGGCCTTGAAATGCCCGTTCATTTGAGTATATTATTGGCAATTTATAGGACATCCAATAAAAATGGTTTTCAGTGCCAAGCTCCTTTTTCAATTAACGAATATCGATTAGGAAAACTTTATTGCACGGAATTTTCCAAAAAATTATATACTGTTTAATAGGCCTTGAAATGCCCGTTCATTTGAGTATATTATTGGCAATTTATAGGACATCCAATAAAAATGGTTTTCAGTGCCAAGCTCCTTTTTCAATTAACGAATATCGATTAGGAAAACTTTATTGCACGGAATTTTCCAAAAAATTGTATACTGTTTAATAGGCCTTGAAATGCCCGTTCATTTGAGTATAATATTGGCAATTTATAGGGCATCCAATAAAAATGGTTTTCAGTGCCAAGCTCCTTTTTCAATTAACGAATATCGATTAGGAAAACTTTATTGCACGGAATTTTCCAAAAAATTATATACTGTTTAATAGGCCTTGAAATGCCCGTTCATTTGAGTATATTATTGGCAATTTATAGGACATCCAATAAAAATGGTTTTCAGTGCCAAGCTCCTTTTTCAATTAACGAATATCGATTAGGAAAACTTCATTGCACGGAATTTTCCAAAAAATTATATACTGTTTAATAGGCCTTGAAATGGCCGTTCAGTTGAGTATAATATTGTGGGGAAATTGAGAAAAAAAAAATGTTCGATCAAAAAAAAAGACAGTGTATAGTCCATTGATTTTGCCAAAAAAAAATTTTTTTTTCTTTTGGTCGAAATTATACTCAAACGAAAGGAAATTTCAAAAGCAATTAAAAAACATGCTTTTCAGTGCGAAGCTACTTTTAGTTTTTGAGAAAATGACGATTAATGAATATCGAGTCAAAAAAAATGACGATTAATGAATATCGATTAGGAAAACTTTGTGGCACGGAATTTTCCAAAAAATTATATACTGTTTAATAGGCCTTGAAATGCCCGTTCATTTGAGTATAATATTGGCAACTTATAGGGCATCCAATAAAAATGGTTTTCAGTGCCAAGCTCCTTTTTCAATTAACGAATATCGATTAGGAAAACTTTATTGCACGGAATTTTCCAAAAAATTATATACTGTTTAATAGGCCTTGAAATGGCCGTTCAGTTGAGTATAATATTGTGGGGAAATTGAGAAAAAAAAAATGTTCGATCAAAAAAAAAGACAGTGTATAGTCCATTGATTTTGGCAAAAAAAATTTTTTTTTTCTTTTGGTCGAAATTATACTCAAACGAAAGGAAATTTCAAAAGCAATTAAAAAACATGCTTTTCAGTGCGAAGCTACTTTTAGTTTTTGAGAAAATGACGATTAATGAATATCGAGACAAAAAAAATGACGATTAACGAATATCGATTAGGAAAACTTTATTGAACGGGATTTTCCAAAAAATTATATACTGTTTAATAGGCCTTGAAATGCCCGTTCATTTGAGTATATTATTGGCAATTTATAGGGCATCCAATAAAAATGGTTGTCAGTGCCAAGCTCCTTTTTCAATTAACGAATATCGATTAGGAAAACTTTATTGCACGGAATTTTCCAAAAAATTATATACTGTTTAATAGGCCTTGAAATGGCCGTTCAGTTGAGTATAATATTGTGGGGAAATTGAGAAAAAAAATTTTTCGATCAAAAAAAAGACAGTGTATGGTCCATTGATTTTGGCAAAAAAAATTTTTTTTTTCTTTTGGTCGAAATTATACTCAAACGAAAGGAAATTTCAAAAGCAATTAAAATAAATGCTTCTCAGTGCGAAGCTACTTTTAGTTTTTGAGAAAATGACGATTAATGAATATCGAGACAAAAAAAATGACGATTAATGAATATGGATAAGGAATTTGTTGCACGGAATTTTCCAAAAAATTGTATACTGTTTAATAGGCCTTGAAATGCCCGTTCATTAAGTACAATATTGGCAATTTATAGGGCATCCAATAAAAATGGTTTTCAGTGCCAAGCTCCTTTTTCAATTAACGAATATCGATTAGGAAAACTTTATTGCACGGAATTTTCCAAAAAATTATATACTGTTTAATAGGCCTTGAAATGCCCGTTCATTTGAGTATATTATTGGCAATTTATAGGACATCCAATAAAAATGGTTTTCAGTGCCAAGCTCCTTTTTCAATTAACGAATATCGATTAGGAAAACTTCATTGCACGGAATTTTCCAAAAAATTATATACTGTTTAATAGGCCTTGAAATGGCCGTTCAGTTGAGTATAATATTGTGGGGAAATTGAGAAAAAAAAATGTTCGATCAAAAAAAAAGACAGTGTATAGTCCATTGATTTTGGCAAAAAAAAATTTTTTTTTTCTTTTGGTCGAAATTATACTCAAACGAAAGGAAATTTCAAAAGCAATTAAAAAACATGCTTTTCAGTGCGAAGCTACTTTTAGTTTTTGAGAAAATGACGATTAATGAATATCGAGTCAAAAAAAATGACGATTAATGAATATCGATTAGGAAAACTTTGTGGCACGGAATTTTCCAAAAAATTATATACTGTTTAATAGGCCTTGAAATGCCCGTTCATTTGAGTATAATATTGGCAACTTATAGGGCATCCAATAAAAATGGTTTTCAGTGCCAAGCTCCTTTTTCAATTAACGAATATCGATTAGGAAAACTTTATTGCACGGAATTTTCCAAAAAATTATATACTGTTTAATAGGCCTTGAAATGCCCGTTCATTTGAGTATAATATTGGCAATTTATAGGGCATCCAATAAAAATGGTTTTCAGTGCCAAGCTCCTTTTTCAATTAACGAATATCGATTAGGAAAACTTCATTGCACGGAATTTTCCAAAAAATTATATACTGTTTAATAGGCCTTGAAATGGCCGTTCAGTTGAGTATAATATTGTGGGGAAATTGAGAAAAAAAAATTTTCGATCAAAAAAAAGACAGTGTATGGTCCATTGATTTTGGCAAAAAAAAAATTTTTTTTCTTTTGGTCGAAATTATACTCAAACGAAAGGAAATTTCAAAAGCAATTAAAAAACATGCTTTTCAGTGCGAAGCTACTTTTAGTTTTTGAGAAAATGACGATTAATGAATATCGAGACAAAAAAAATGACGATTAATGAATATCGATAAGGAAAACTTTGTTGCACGGAATTTTCCAAAAAATTGTATACTGTTTAATAGGCCTTGAAATGCCCGTTCATTTGAGTATAATATTGGCAATTTATAGGGCATCCAATAAAAATGGTTTTCAGTGCCAAGCTCCTTTTTCAATTAACGAATATCGATTAGGAAAACTTCATTGCACGGAATTTTCCAAAAAATTATATACTGTTTAATAGGCCTTGAAATGGCCGTTCAGTTGAGTATAATATTGTGGGGAAATTGAGAAAAAAAAATTTTCGATCAAAAAAAAAGACAGTGTATAATATAGTCCATTGATTTTGGCAAAAAAAAAATTTTTTTTCTTTTGGTCGAAATTATACTCAAACGAAAGGAAATTTCAAAAGCAATTAAGAAACATGCTTTTCAGTGCGAAGCTACTTTTAGTTTTTGAGAAAATGATGATTAATGAATATCGAGACAAAAAAAATGACGATTAATGAATATCGATTAGGAAAACTTTGTGGCACGGAATTTTCCAAAAAATTATATACTGTTTAATAGGCCTTGAAATGCCCGTTCATTTGAGTATATTATTGGCAATTTATAGGGCATCCAATAAAAATGGTTTTCAGTGCCAAGCTCCTTTTTCAATTAACAAATATCGATTAGGAAAACTTCATTGCACGGAATTTTCCAAAAAATTATATACTGTTTAATAGGCCTTGAAATGGCCGTTCATTTGAATATAATAATGTGGGGAAATTGAGAAAAAAATTTTTTCGATCAAAAAAAAGACAGTGTATGGTCCATTGATTTTGGCAAAAAAAAAAATTTTTTTCTTTTGGTCGAAATTATACTCAAACGAAAGGAAATTTCAAAAGCAATTAAAAAACATGCTTTTCAGTGCGAAGCTACTTTTAGTTTTTGAGAAAATGACGATTAATGAATATCGAGACAAAAAAAATGACGATTAACGAATATCGATTAGGAAAACTTTATTGAACGGGATTTTCCAAAAAATTATATACTGTTTAATAGGCCTTGAAATGCCCGTTCATTTGAGTATATTATTGGCAATTTATAGGGCATCCAATAAAAATGGTTTTCAGTGCCAAGCTCCTTTTTCAATTAACGAATATCGATTAGGAAAACTTTATTGCACGGAATTTTCCAAAAAATTATATACTGTTTAATAGGCCTTGAAATGCCCGTTCATTTGAGTATATTATTGGCAATTTATAGGGCATCCAATAAAAATGGTTTTCAGTGCCAAGCTCCTTTTTCAATTAACGAATATCGATTAGGAAAACTTCATTGCACGGAATTTTCCAAAAAATTATATACTGTTTAATAGGCCTTGAAATGGCCGTTCATTTGAGTATAATATTGTGGGGAAATTGAGAAAAAAAAATTTTCGATTAAAAAAAAAGACAGTGTATAATAAATAGTCCATTGATTTTGGCAAAAAAAAATTTTTTTTTCTTTTGGTCGAAATTATACTCAAACGAAAGGAAATTTCAAAAGCAATTAAAAAACATGCTTTTCAGTGCGAAGCTACTTTTAGTTTTTGAGAAAATGACGATTAATGAATATCGAGTCAAAAAAAATGACGATTAATGAATATCGATTAGGAAAACTTTGTGGCACGGAATTTTCCAAAAAATTATATACTGTTTAATAGGCCTTGAAATGCCCGTTCATTTGAGTATAATATTGGCAACTTATAGGGCATCCAATAAAAATGGTTTTCAGTGCCAAGCTCCTTTTTCAATTAACGAATATCGATTAGGAAAACTTTATTGCACGGAATTTTCCAAAAAATTATATACTGTTTAATAGGCCTTGAAATGCCCGTTCATTTGAGTATAATATTGGCAATTTATAGGGCATCCAATAAAAATGGTTTTCAGTGCCAAGCTCCTTTTTCAATTAACGAATATCGATTAGGAAAACTTTATTGCACGGAATTTTCCAAAAAATTATATACTGTTTAATAGGCCTTGAAATGCCCGTTCATTTGAGTATAATATTGGCAATTTATAGGGCATCCAATAAAAATGGTTTTCAGTGCCAAGCTCCTTTTTCAATTAACGAATATCGATTAGGAAAACTTCATTGCACGGAATTTTCCAAAAAATTATATACTGTTTAATAGGCCTTGAAATGGCCGTTCAGTTGAGTATAATATTGTGGGGAAATTGAGAAAAAAAAATTTTCGATCAAAAAAAAAGACAGTGTATAGTCCATTGATTTTGGCAAAAAAAAAATTTTTTTTCTTTTGGTCGAAATTATACTCAAACGAAAGGAAATTTCAAAAGCAATTAAAAACATGCTTTTCAGTGCGAAGCTACTTTTAGTTTTTGAGAAAATGACGATTAATGAATATCGATTAGGAAAACTTTGTGGCACGGAATTTTCCAAAAAATTATATACTGTTTAATAGGCCTTGAAATGCCCGTTCATTTGAGTATAATATTGGCAATTTATAGGGCATCCAATAAAAATGGTTTTCAGTGCCAAGCTCCTTTTTCAATTAACGAATATCGATTAGGAAAACTTCATTGCACGGAATTTTCCAAAAAATTATATACTGTTTAATAGGCCTTGAAATGGCCGTTCATTTGAGTATAATATTGTGGGGAAATTGAGAAAAAAAAATTTTCGATCAAAAAAAAGACAGTGTATGGTCCATTGATTTTGGCAAAAAAAAAAATTTTTTTCTTTTGGTCGAAATTATACTCAAACGAAAGGAAATTTCAAAAGCAATTAAAATAAATGCTTCTCAGTGCGAAGCTACTTTTAGTTTTTGAGAAAATGACGATTAATGAATATCGAGACAAAAAAAATGACGATTAATGAATATGGATAAGGAATTTGTTGCACGGAATTTTCCAAAAAATTGTATACTGTTTAATAGGCCTTGAAATGCCCGTTCATTAAGTACAATATTGGCAATTTATAGGGCATCCAATAAAAATGGTTTTCAGTGCCAAGCTCCTTTTTCAATTAACGAATATCGATTAGGAAAACTTTATTGCACGGAATTTTCCAAAAAATTATATACTGTTTAATAGGCCTTGAAATGCCCGTTCATTTGAGTATATTATTGGCAATTTATAGGACATCCAATAAAAATGGTTTTCAGTGCCAAGCTCCTTTTTCAATTAACGAATATCGATTAGGAAAACTTTATTGCACGGAATTTTCCAAAAAATTATATACTGTTTAATAGGCCTTGAAATGCCCGTTCATTTGAGTATATTATTGGCAATTTATAGGACATCCAATAAAAATGGTTTTCAGTGCCAAGCTCCTTTTTCAATTAACGAATATCGATTAGGAAAACTTTATTGCACGGAATTTTCCAAAAAATTGTATACTGTTTAATAGGCCTTGAAATGCCCGTTCATTTGAGTATAATATTGGCAATTTATAGGGCATCCAATAAAAATGGTTTTCAGTGCCAAGCTCCTTTTTCAATTAACGAATATCGATTAGGAAAACTTTATTGCACGGAATTTTCCAAAAAATTATATACTGTTTAATAGGCCTTGAAATGCCCGTTCATTTGAGTATATTATTGGCAATTTATAGGACATCCAATAAAAATGGTTTTCAGTGCCAAGCTCCTTTTTCAATTAACGAATATCGATTAGGAAAACTTCATTGCACGGAATTTTCCAAAAAATTATATACTGTTTAATAGGCCTTGAAATGGCCGTTCAGTTGAGTATAATATTGTGGGGAAATTGAGAAAAAAAAAATGTTCGATCAAAAAAAAAGACAGTGTATAGTCCATTGATTTTGCCAAAAAAAAATTTTTTTTTCTTTTGGTCGAAATTATACTCAAACGAAAGGAAATTTCAAAAGCAATTAAAAAACATGCTTTTCAGTGCGAAGCTACTTTTAGTTTTTGAGAAAATGACGATTAATGAATATCGAGTCAAAAAAAATGACGATTAATGAATATCGATTAGGAAAACTTTGTGGCACGGAATTTTCCAAAAAATTATATACTGTTTAATAGGCCTTGAAATGCCCGTTCATTTGAGTATAATATTGGCAACTTATAGGGCATCCAATAAAAATGGTTTTCAGTGCCAAGCTCCTTTTTCAATTAACGAATATCGATTAGGAAAACTTTATTGCACGGAATTTTCCAAAAAATTATATACTGTTTAATAGGCCTTGAAATGGCCGTTCAGTTGAGTATAATATTGTGGGGAAATTGAGAAAAAAAAAATGTTCGATCAAAAAAAAAGACAGTGTATAGTCCATTGATTTTGGCAAAAAAAATTTTTTTTTTCTTTTGGTCGAAATTATACTCAAACGAAAGGAAATTTCAAAAGCAATTAAAAAACATGCTTTTCAGTGCGAAGCTACTTTTAGTTTTTGAGAAAATGACGATTAATGAATATCGAGACAAAAAAAATGACGATTAACGAATATCGATTAGGAAAACTTTATTGAACGGGATTTTCCAAAAAATTATATACTGTTTAATAGGCCTTGAAATGCCCGTTCATTTGAGTATATTATTGGCAATTTATAGGGCATCCAATAAAAATGGTTGTCAGTGCCAAGCTCCTTTTTCAATTAACGAATATCGATTAGGAAAACTTTATTGCACGGAATTTTCCAAAAAATTATATACTGTTTAATAGGCCTTGAAATGGCCGTTCAGTTGAGTATAATATTGTGGGGAAATTGAGAAAAAAAATTTTTCGATCAAAAAAAAGACAGTGTATGGTCCATTGATTTTGGCAAAAAAAATTTTTTTTTTCTTTTGGTCGAAATTATACTCAAACGAAAGGAAATTTCAAAAGCAATTAAAATAAATGCTTCTCAGTGCGAAGCTACTTTTAGTTTTTGAGAAAATGACGATTAATGAATATCGAGACAAAAAAAATGACGATTAATGAATATGGATAAGGAATTTGTTGCACGGAATTTTCCAAAAAATTGTATACTGTTTAATAGGCCTTGAAATGCCCGTTCATTAAGTACAATATTGGCAATTTATAGGGCATCCAATAAAAATGGTTTTCAGTGCCAAGCTCCTTTTTCAATTAACGAATATCGATTAGGAAAACTTTATTGCACGGAATTTTCCAAAAAATTATATACTGTTTAATAGGCCTTGAAATGCCCGTTCATTTGAGTATATTATTGGCAATTTATAGGACATCCAATAAAAATGGTTTTCAGTGCCAAGCTCCTTTTTCAATTAACGAATATCGATTAGGAAAACTTCATTGCACGGAATTTTCCAAAAAATTATATACTGTTTAATAGGCCTTGAAATGGCCGTTCAGTTGAGTATAATATTGTGGGGAAATTGAGAAAAAAAAATGTTCGATCAAAAAAAAAGACAGTGTATAGTCCATTGATTTTGGCAAAAAAAAATTTTTTTTTTCTTTTGGTCGAAATTATACTCAAACGAAAGGAAATTTCAAAAGCAATTAAAAAACATGCTTTTCAGTGCGAAGCTACTTTTAGTTTTTGAGAAAATGACGATTAATGAATATCGAGTCAAAAAAAATGACGATTAATGAATATCGATTAGGAAAACTTTGTGGCACGGAATTTTCCAAAAAATTATATACTGTTTAATAGGCCTTGAAATGCCCGTTCATTTGAGTATAATATTGGCAACTTATAGGGCATCCAATAAAAATGGTTTTCAGTGCCAAGCTCCTTTTTCAATTAACGAATATCGATTAGGAAAACTTTATTGCACGGAATTTTCCAAAAAATTATATACTGTTTAATAGGCCTTGAAATGCCCGTTCATTTGAGTATAATATTGGCAATTTATAGGGCATCCAATAAAAATGGTTTTCAGTGCCAAGCTCCTTTTTCAATTAACGAATATCGATTAGGAAAACTTCATTGCACGGAATTTTCCAAAAAATTATATACTGTTTAATAGGCCTTGAAATGGCCGTTCAGTTGAGTATAATATTGTGGGGAAATTGAGAAAAAAAAATTTTCGATCAAAAAAAAGACAGTGTATGGTCCATTGATTTTGGCAAAAAAAAAATTTTTTTTCTTTTGGTCGAAATTATACTCAAACGAAAGGAAATTTCAAAAGCAATTAAAAAACATGCTTTTCAGTGCGAAGCTACTTTTAGTTTTTGAGAAAATGACGATTAATGAATATCGAGACAAGCAAAAATTACAAATTTTCTGGTGTATTTTGTTCTCTGTATCGATTAAGGGTACACCACTACGTATACTCAATATGAATAGGTACAATAACTATAACTCATACGTAAAAAAAATATAGAAAATAAAAATTCATACGATTTCCCCGTTTTTGAATATCTCGGGAAATACTGGTCCAATTTGGCTGGAAAACCTACTGTTCCAGATTCGCGATGCTCTTTCAGAATTTTTCACCCAAATTTGATTTCAAGCTTCCCCGTTTTATTTTCCATTTTCAAAATGTGGCAACCCTGGATAGTGTCTGCTTTAAATTTTCTTTTAATTGCAATAACTTTGAAACCGTTGGAGATAATTGACCGAAATTTTCGCCAAATGGTAGAATCAAATTTAGGCCATTTATAGGGCATCCAATAAAAATGGTTTTCGGTGCCAAGTTCCTTTTTTAATTAACGAATATCGATTAGGAAAACTTCATTGCACGGAATTTTCCAAAAAATGATATACTGTTTAATAGGCCTTGAAATGGCCGTTCATTTGAGTATAATATTGTGGGGAAATTGAGAAAAAAAAATTTTCGATCAAAAAAAAGACAGTGTATGGTCCATTGATTTTGGCAAAAAAAAAATTTTTTTTCTTTTGGTCGAAATTATACTCAAACGAAAGGAAATTTCAAAAGCAATTAAAAAACATGCTTTTCAGTGCGAAGCTACTTTTAGTTTTTGAGAAAATGACGATTAATGAATATCGAGACAAGCAAAAATTACAAATTTTCTGGTGTATTTTGTTCTCTGTATCGATTAAGGGTACACCACTACGTATATTCAATATGAATAGGTACAATAACTATAACTCATACGTAAAAAAAATATAGAAAATAAAAATTCATACGATTTCCCCGTTTTTGAATATCTCGGGAAATACTGGTCCAATTTGGCTGGAAAACCTACTGTTCCAGATTCGCGATGCTCTTTCAGAATTTTTCACCCAAATTTGATTTCAAGCTTCCCCGTTTTATTTTCCATTTTCAAAATGTGGCAACCCTGGATAGTGTCTGCTTTAAATTTTCTTTTAATTGCAATAACTTTGAAACCGTTGGAGATAATTGACCGAAATTTTCGCCAAATGGTAGAATCAAATTTAGGCCATTTATAGGGCATCCAATAAAAATGGTTTTCGGTGCCAAGTTCCTTTTTTAATTAACGAATATCGATTAGGAAAACTTCATTGCACGGAATTTTCCAAAAAATGATATACTGTTTAATAGGCCTTGAAATGCCCGTTCATTTGAGTATATTATTGGCAATTTATAGGACATCCAATAAAAATGGTTTTCAGTGCCAAGCTCCTTTTTCAATTAACGAATATCGATTAGGAAAATTTCATTGCACGGAATTTTCCAAAAAATTATATACTGTTTAATAGGCCTTGAAATGGCCGTTCATTTGAGTATAATATTGGCAACTTATAGGGCATCCAATAAAAATGGTTTTCAGTGCCAAGCTCCTTTTTCAATTAACGAATATCGATTAGGAAAACTTTATTGCACGGAATTTTCCAAAAAATTATATACTGTTTAATAGGCCTTGAAATGCCCGTTCATTTGAGTATAATATTGGCAACTTATAGGGCATCCAATAAAAATGGTTTTCAGTGCCAAGCTCCTTTTTCAATTAACGAATATCGATTAGGAAAACTTTATTGCACGGAATTTTCCAAAAAATTATATACTGTTTAATAGGCCTTGAAATGTCCGTTCATTTGAGTATAATATTGGCAATTTATAGGGCATCCAATAAAAATGGTTTTCAGTGCCAAGCTCCTTTTTCAATTAACGAATATCGATTAGGAAAACTTTATTGCACGGAATTTTCCAAAAAATTATATACTGTTTAATAGGCCTTGAAATGCCCGTTCATTTGAGTATATTATTGGCAATTTATAGGACATCCAATAAAAATGGTTTTCAGTGCCAAGCTCCTTTTTCAATTAACGAATATCGATTAGGAAAACTTCATTGCACGGAATTTTCCAAAAAATTATATACTGTTTAATAGGCCTTGAAATGGCCGTTCATTTGAGTATAATATTGTGGGGAAATTGAGAAAAAAAAATTTTCGATTAAAAAAAAAGACAGTGTATAGTCCATTGATTTTGGCAAAAAAAATTTTTTTTTTCTTTTGGTCGAAATTATACTCAAACGAAAGGAAATTTCAAAAGCAATTAAAAAACATGCTTTTCAGTGCGAAGCTACTTTTAGTTTTTGAGAAAATGACGATTAATGAATATCGAGACAAAAAAAATGACGATTAATGAATATCGATAAGGAAAACTTTGTTGCACGGAATTTTCCAAAAAATTGTATACTGTTTAATAGGCCTTGAAATGCCCGTTCATTTGAGTATAATATTGGCAATTTATAGGGCATCCAATAAAAATGGTTTTCAGTGCCAAGCTCCTTTTTCAATTAACGAATATCGATTAGGAAAACTTTATTGCACGGAATTTTCCAAAAAATTATATACTGTTTAATAGGCCTTGAAATGCCCGTTCATTTGAGTATATTATTGGCAATTTATAGGGCATCCAATAAAAATGGTTTTCAGTGCCAAGCTCCTTTTTCAATTAACGAATATCGATTAGGAAAACTTTATTGCACGGAATTTTCCAAAAAATTATATACTGTTTAATAGGCCTTGAAATGCCCGTTCATTTGAGTATATTATTGGCAATTTATAGGACATCCAATAAAAATGGTTTTCAGTGCCAAGCTCCTTTTTCAATTAACGAATATCGATTAGGAAAACTTCATTGCACGGAATTTTCCAAAAAATTATATACTGTTTAATAGGCCTTGAAATGACCGTTCATTTGAGTATAATATTGTGGGGAAATTGAGAAAAAAAAATTTTCGATCAAAAAAAAGACAGTGTATGGTCCATTGATTTTGGCAAAAAAAAATTTTTTTTCTTTTGGTCGAAATTATACTCAAACGAAAGGAAATTTCAAAAGCAATTAAAAAACATGCTTTTCAGTGCGAAGCTACTTTTAGTTTTTGAGAAAATGACGATTAATGAATATCGAGTCAAAAAAAATGACGATTAATGAATATCGATTAGGAAAACTTTGTGGCACGGAATTTTCCAAAAAATTATATACTGTTTAATAGGCCTTGAAATCCCCGTTCATTTGAGTATAATATTGGCAACTTATAGGGCATCCAATAAAAATGGTTTTCAGTGCCAAGCTCCTTTTTCAATTAACGAATATCGATTAGGAAAACTTTATTGCACGGAATTTTCCAAAAAATTATATACTGTTTAATAGGCCTTGAAATGCCCGTTCATTTGAGTATAATATTGGCAATTTATAGGGCATCCAATAAAAATGGTTTTCAGTGCCAAGCTCCTTTTTCAATTAACGAATATCGATTAGGAAAACTTCATTGCACGGAATTTTCCAAAAAATTATATACTGTGTAATAGGCCTTGAAATGGCCGTTCATTTGAGTATAATATTGTGGGGAAATTGAGAAAAAAATTTTTTCGATCAAAAAAAAAGACAGTGTCCATTGATTTTGGCAAAAAAAAATTTTTTTTTCTTTTGGTCGAAATTATACTCAAACGAAAGGAAATTTCAAAAGCAATTAAAAAACATGCTTTTCAGTGCGAAGCTACTTTTAGTTTTTGAGAAAATGACGATTAATGAATATCGAGACAAGCAAAAATTACAAATTTTCTGGTGTATTTTGTTCTCTGTATCGATTAAGGGTACACCACTACGTATACTCAATATGAATAGGTACAATAACTATAACTCATACGTAAAAAAAATATAGAAAATAAAAATTCATACGATTTCCCCGTTTTTGAATATCTCGGGAAATACTGGTCCAATTTGGCTGGAAAACCTACTGTTCCAGATTCGCGATGCTCTTTCAGAATTTTTCACCCAAATTTGATTTCAAGCTTCCCCGTTTTATTTTCCATTTTCAAAATGTGGCAACCCTGGATAGTGTCTGCTTTAAATTTTCTTTTAATTGCAATAACTTTGAAACCGTTGGAGATAATTGACCGAAATTTTCGCCAAATGGTAGAATCAAATTTACGCCATTTATAGGGCATCCAATAAAAATGGTTTTCGGTGCCAAGTTCCTTTTTTAATTAACGAATATCGATTAGGAAAACTTCATTGCACGGAATTTTCCAAAAAATGATATACTGTTTAATAGGCCTTGAAATGGCCGTTCATTTGAGTATAATATTGTGGGGAAATTGAGAAAAAAAAATTTTCGATCAAAAAAAAGACAGTGTATGGTCCATTGATTTTGGCAAAAAAAAAATTTTTTTTTCTTTTGGTCGAAATTATACTCAAACGAAAGGAAATTTCAAAAGCAATTAAAAAACATGCTTTTCAGTGCGAAGCTACTTTTAGTTTTTGAGAAAATGACGATTAATGAATATCGAGACAAGCAAAAATTACAAATTTTCTGGTGTATTTTGTTCTCTGTATCGATTAAGGGTACACCACTACGTATATTCAATATGAATAGGTACAATAACTATAACTCATACGTAAAAAAAATATAGAAAATAAAAATTCATACGATTTCCCCGTTTTTGAATATCTCGGGAAATACTGGTCCAATTTGGCTGGAAAACCTACTGTTCCAGATTCGCGATGCTCTTTCAGAATTTTTCACCCAAATTTGATTTCAAGCTTCCCCGTTTTATTTTCCATTTTCAAAATGTGGCAACCCTGGATAGTGTCTGCTTTAAATTTTCTTTTAATTGCAATAACTTTGAAACCGTTGGAGATAATTGACCGAAATTTTCGCCAAATGGTAGAATCAAATTTAGGCCATTTATAGGGCATCCAATAAAAATGGTTTTCGGTGCCAAGTTCCTTTTTTAATTAACGAATATCGATTAGGAAAACTTCATTGCACGGAATTTTCCAAAAAATTATATACTGTTTAATAGGCCTTGAAATGGCCGTTCATTTGAGTATAATATTGTGGGGAAATTGAGAAAAAAAAATTTTCGATCAAAAAAAAGACAGTGTATGGTCCATTGATTTTGGCAAAAAAAAATTTTTTTTCTTTTGGTCGAAATTATACTCAAACGAAAGGAAATTTCAAAAGCAATTAAAAAACATGCCTTTCAGTGCGAAGCTACTTTTAGTTTTTGAGAAAATGACGATTAATGAATATCGAGACAAGCAAAAATTACAAACTTTCTGGTGTATTTTGTTCTCTGTATCGATTAAGGGTACACCACTACGTATATTCAATATGAATACGTACAATAACTATAACTCGTACGTAAAAAAAATATAGAAAATAAAAATTCATACGATTTCCCCGTTTTTGAATATCTCGGGAAATACTGGTCCAATTTGGCTGGAAAACCTACTGTTATTCGCGATGCTCTTTCAGAATTTTTCACCCAAATTTGATTTCAAGCTTCCCCGTTTTATTTTCCATTTTCAAAATGTGGCAACCCTGGATAGTGTCTGCTTTAAATTTTCTTTTAATTGCAATAACTTTGAAACCGTTGGAGATAATTGACCGAAATTTTCGCCAAATGGTAGAATCAAATTTAGGCCATTTATAGGGCATCCAATAAAAATGGTTTTCGGTGCCAAGTTCCTTTTTTAATTAACGAATATCGATTAGGAAAACTTCATTGCACGGAATTTTCCAAAAAATTATATACTGTTTAATAGGCCTTGAAATGGCCGTTCATTTGAGTATAATATTGTGGGGAAATTGAGAAAAAAAAATTTTCGATCAAAAAAAAGACAGTGTATGGTCCATTGATTTTGGCAAAAAAAAATTTTTTTTTCTTTTGGTCGAAATTATACTCAAACGAAAGGAAATTTCAAAAGCAATTAAAATAAATGCTTCTCAGTGCGAAGCTACTTTTAGTTTTTGAGAAAATGACGATTAATGAATATCGAGACAAAAAAAATGACGACTAATGAATATGGATAAGGAATTTGTTGCACGGAATTTTCCAAAAAATTGTATACTGTTTAATAGGCCTTGAAATGCCCGTTCATTAAGTACAATATTGGCAATTTATAGGGCATCCAATAAAAATGGTTTTCAGTGCCAAGCTCCTTTTTCAATTAACGAATATCGATTAGGAAAACTTTATTGCACGGAATTTTCCAAAAAATTATATACTGTTTAATAGGCCTTGAAATGCCCGTTCATTTGAGTATAATATTGTGGGGAAATTGAGAAAAAAAAATTTTCGATCAAAAAAAAAGACAGTGTATAGTCCATTGATTTTGGCAAAAAAAATTTTTTTTTTCTTTTGGTCGAAATTATACTCAAACGAAAGGAAATTTCAAAAGCAATTAAAATAAATGCTTCTCAGTGCGAAGCTACTTTTAGTTTTTGAGAAAATGACGATTAATGAATATCGAGTCAGAAAAAATGACGATTAATGAATATCGATTAGGAAAACTTTGTGGCACGGAATTTTCCAAAAAATTATATACTGTTTAATAGGCCTTGAAATCCCCGTTCATTTGAGTATAATATTGGCAACTTATAGGGCATCCAATAAAAATGGTTTTCAGTGCCAAGCTCCTTTTTCAATTAACGAATATCGATTAGGAAAACTTTATTGCACGGAATTTTCCAAAAAATTATATACTGTTTAATAGGCCTTGAAATGCCCGTTCATTTGAGTATAATATTGGCAATTTATAGGGCATCCAATAAAAATGGTTTTCAGTGCCAAGCTCCTTTTTCAATTAACGAATATCGATTAGGAAAACTTCATTGCACGGAATTTTCCAAAAAATTATATACTGTGTAATAGGCCTTGAAATGGCCGTTCATTTGAGTATAATATTGTGGGGAAATTGAGAAAAAAATTTTTTCGATCAAAAAAAAAGACAGTGTATAGTCCATTGATTTTGGCAAAAAAAAATTTTTTTTTCTTTTGGTCGAAATTATACTCAAACGAAAGGAAATTTCAAAAGCAATTAAAAAACATGCTTTTCAGTGCGAAGCTACTTTTAGTTTTTGAGAAAATGACGATTAATGAATATCGAGACAAGCAAAAATTACAAATTTTCTGGTGTATTTTGTTCTCTGTATCGATTAAGGGTACACCACTACGTATACTCAATATGAATAGGTACAATAACTATAACTCATACGTAAAAAAAATATAGAAAATAAAAATTCATACGATTTCCCCGTTTTTGAATATCTCGGGAAATACTGGTCCAATTTGGCTGGAAAACCTACTGTTCCAGATTCGCGATGCTCTTTCAGAATTTTTCACCCAAATTTGATTTCAAGCTTCCCCGTTTTATTTTCCATTTTCAAAATGTGGCAACCCTGGATAGTGTCTGCTTTAAATTTTCTTTTAATTGCAATAACTTTGAAACCGTTGGAGATAATTGACCGAAATTTTCGCCAAATGGTAGAATCAAATTTACGCCATTTATAGGGCATCCAATAAAAATGGTTTTCGGTGCCAAGTTCCTTTTTTAATTAACGAATATCGATTAGGAAAACTTCATTGCACGGAATTTTCCAAAAAATTATATACTGTTTAATAGGCCTTGAAATGACCGTTCATTTGAGTATAATATTGTGGGGAAATTGAGAAAAAAAAATTTTCGATCAAAAAAAAGACAGTGTATGGTCCATTGATTTTGGCAAAAAAAAAATTTTTTTTCTTTTGGTCGAAATTATACTCAAACGAAAGGAAATTTCAAAAGCAATTAAAAAACATGCTTTTCAGTGCGAAGCTACTTTTAGTTTTTGAGAAAATGACGATTAATGAATATCGAGACAAGCAAAAATTACAAATTTTCTGGTGTATTTTGTTCTCTGTATCGATTAAGGGTACACCACTACGTATACTCAATATGAATAGGTACAATAACTATAACTCATACGTAAAAAAAATATAGAAAATAAAAATTCATACGATTTCCCCGTTTTTGAATATCTCGGGAAATACTGGTCCAATTTGGCTGGAAAACCTACTGTTCCAGATTCGCGATGCTCTTTCAGAATTTTTCACCCAAATTTGATTTCAAGCTTCCCCGTTTTATTTTCCATTTTCAAAATGTGGCAACCCTGGATAGTGTCTGCTTTAAATTTTCTTTTAATTGCAATAACTTTGAAACCGTTGGAGATAATTGACCGAAATTTTCGCCAAATGGTAGAATCAAATTTAGGCCATTTATAGGGCATCCAATAAAAATGGTTTTCGGTGCCAAGTTCCTTTTTTAATTAACGAATATCGATTAGGAAAACTTCATTGCACGGAATTTTCCAAAAAATGATATACTGTTTAATAGGCCTTGAAATGGCCGTTCATTTGAGTATAATATTGTGGGGAAATTGAGAAAAAAAAATTTTCGATCAAAAAAAAGACAGTGTATGGTCCATTGATTTTGGCAAAAAAAAATTTTTTTTTTCTTTTGGTCGAAATTATACTCAAACGAAAGGAAATTTCAAAAGCAATTAAAAAACATGCTTTTCAGTGCGAAGCTACTTTTAGTTTTTGAGAAAATGACGATTAATGAATATCGAGACAAGCAAAAATTACAAATTTTCTGGTGTATTTTGTTCTCTGTATCGATTAAGGGTACACCACTACGTATATTCAATATGAATAGGTACAATAACTATAACTCATACGTAAAAAAAATATAGAAAATAAAAATTCATACGATTTCCCCGTTTTTGAATATCTCGGGAAATACTGGTCCAATTTGGCTGGAAAACCTACTGTTCCAGATTCGCGATGCTCTTTCAGAATTTTTCACCCAAATTTGATTTCAAGCTTCCCCGTTTTATTTTCCATTTTCAAAATGTGGCAACCCTGGATAGTGTCTGCTTTAAATTTTCTTTTAATTGCAATAACTTTGAAACCGTTGGAGATAATTGACCGAAATTTTCGCCAAATGGTAGAATCAAATTTAGGCCATTTATAGGGCATCCAATAAAAATGGTTTTCGGTGCCAAGTTCCTTTTTTAATTAACGAATATCGATTAGGAAAACTTCATTGCACGGAATTTTCCAAAAAATTATATACTGTTTAATAGGCCTTGAAATGACCGTTCATTTGAGTATAATATTGTGGGGAAATTGAGAAAAAAAAATTTTCGATCAAAAAAAAGACAGTGTATGGTCCATTGATTTTGGCAAAAAAAAATTTTTTTTCTTTTGGTCGAAATTATACTCAAACGAAAGGAAATTTCAAAAGCAATTAAAAAACATGCCTTTCAGTGCGAAGCTACTTTTAGTTTTTGAGAAAATGACGATTAATGAATATCGAGACAAGCAAAAATTACAAACTTTCTGGTGTATTTTGTTCTCTGTATCGATTAAGGGTACACCACTACGTATATTCAATATGAATACGTACAATAACTATAACTCGTACGTAAAAAAAATATAGAAAATAAAAATTCATACGATTTCCCCGTTTTTGAATATCTCGGGAAATACTGGTCCAATTTGGCTGGAAAACCTACTGTTATTCGCGATGCTCTTTCAGAATTTTTCACCCAAATTTGATTTCAAGCTTCCCCGTTTTATTTTCCATTTTCAAAATGTGGCAACCCTGGATAGTGTCTGCTTTAAATTTTCTTTTAATTGCAATAACTTTGAAACCGTTGGAGATAATTGACCGAAATTTTCGCCAAATGGTAGAATCAAATTTAGGCCATTTATAGGGCATCCAATAAAAATGGTTTTCGGTGCCAAGTTCCTTTTTTAATTAACGAATATCGATTAGGAAAACTTCATTGCACGGAATTTTCAAAAAAATTATATACTGTTTAATAGGCCTTGAAATGGCCGTTCATTTGAGTATAATATTGTGGGGAAATTGAGAAAAAAAAATTTTCGATCAAAAAAAAGACAGTGTATGGTCCATTGATTTTGGCAAAAAAAAATTTTTTTTTCTTTTGGTCGAAATTATACTCAAACGAAAGGAAATTTCAAAAGCAATTAAAATAAATGCTTCTCAGTGCGAAGCTACTTTTAGTTTTTGAGAAAATGACGATTAATGAATATCGAGACAAAAAAAATGACGATTAATGAATATGGATAAGGAATTTGTTGCACGGAATTTTCCAAAAAATTGTATACTGTTTAATAGGCCTTGAAATGCCCGTTCATTAAGTACAATATTGGCAATTTATAGGGCATCCAATAAAAATGGTTTTCAGTGCCAAGCTCCTTTTTCAATTAACGAATATCGATTAGGAAAACTTTATTGCACGGAATTTTCCAAAAAATTATATACTGTTTAATAGGCCTTGAAATGCCCGTTCATTTGAGTATATTATTGGAAATTTATAGGGCATCCAATAAAAATGGTTTTCAGTGCCAAGCTCCTTTTTCAATTAACGAATATCGATTAGGAAAACTTTATTGCACGGAATTTTCCAAAAAATTATATACTGTTTAATAGGCCTTGAAATGCCCGTTCATTTGAGTATAATATTGTGGGGAAATTGAGAAAAAAAAATTTTCGATCAAAAAAAAAGACAGTGTATGTCCATTGATTTTGGCAAAAAAAAATTTTTTTTTCTTTTGGTCGAAATTATACTCAAACGAAAGGAAATTTCAAAAGCAATTAAAAAACATGCTTTTCAGTGCGAAGCTACTTTTAGTTTTTGAGAAAATGACGATTAATGAATATCGAGACAAGCAAAAATTACAAATTTTCTGGTGTATTTTGTTCTCTGTATCGATTAAGGGTACACGTATACTCAATATGAATAGGTACAATAACTATAACTCATACGTAAAAAAAATATAGAAAATAAAAATTCATACGATTTCCCCGTTTTTGAATATCTCGGGAAATACTGGTCCAATTTGGCTGGAAAACCTACTGTTCCAGATTCGCGATGCTCTTTCAGAATTTTTCACCCAAATTTGATTTCAAGCTTCCCCGTTTTATTTTCCATTTTCAAAATGTGGCAACCCTGGATAGTGTCTGCTTTAAATTTTCTTTTAATTGCAATAACTTTGAAACCGTTGGAGATAATTGACCGAAATTTTCGCCAAATGGTAGAATCAAATTTAGGCCATTTATAGGGCATCCAATAAAAATGGTTTTCGGTGCCAAGTTCCTTTTTTAATTAACGAATATCGATTAGGAAAACTTCATTGCACGGAATTTTCCAAAAAATGATATACTGTTTAATAGGCCTTGAAATGGCCGTTCATTTGAGTATAATATTGTGGGGAAATTGAGAAAAAAAAATTTTCGATCAAAAAAAAGACAGTGTATAGTCCATTGATTTTGGCAAAAAAAAATTTTTTTTTTCTTTTGGTCGAAATTATACTCAAACGAAAGGAAATTTCAAAAGCAATTAAAAAACATGCTTTTCAGTGCGAAGCTACTTTTAGTTTTTGAGAAAATGACGATTAATGAATATCGAGTCAAAAAAAATGACGATTAATGAATATCGATTAGGAAAACTTTGTGGCACGGAATTTTCCAAAAAATTATATACTGTTTAATAGGCCTTGAAATGCCCGTTCATTTGAGTATAATATTGGCAACTTATAGGGCATCCAATAAAAATGGTTTTCAGTGCCAAGCTCCTTTTTCAATTAACGAATATCGATTAGGAAAACTTTATTGCACGGAATTTTCCAAAAAATTATATACTGTTTAATAGGCCTTGAAATGCCCGTTCATTTGAGTATAATATTGGCAATTTATAGGGAATCCAATAAAAATGGTTTTCAGTGCCAAGCTCCTTTTTCAATTAACGAATATCGATTAGGAAAACTTCATTGCACGGAATTTTCCAAAAAATTATATACTGTGTAATAGGCCTTGAAATGGCCGTTCATTTGAGTATAATATTGTTGGGAAATTGAGAAAAAAATTTTTTCGATCAAAAAAAAAGGCAGTGTATAGTCCATTGATTTTGGCAAAAAAAATTTTTTTTTTCTTTTGGTCGAAATTATACTCAAACGAAAGGAAATTTCAAAAGCAATTAAAAAACATGCTTTTCAGTGCGAAGCTACTTTTAGTTTTTGAGAAAATGACGATTAATGAATATCGAGACAAGCAAAAATTACAAATTTTCTGGTGTATTTTGTTCTCTGTATCGATTAAGGGTACACCACTACGTATACTCAATATGAATAGGTACAATAACTATAACTCATACGTAAAAAAAATATAGAAAATAAAAATTCATACGATTTCCCCGTTTTTGAATATCTCGGGAAATACTGGTCCAATTTGGCTGGAAAACCTACTGTTCCAGATTCGCGATGCTCTTTCAGAATTTTTCACCCAAATTTGATTTCAAGCTTCCCCGTTTTATTTTCCATTTTCAAAATGTGGCAACCCTGGATAGTGTCTGCTTTAAATTTTCTTTTAATTGCAATAACTTTGAAACCGTTGGAGATAATTGACCGAAATTTTCGCCAAATGGTAGAATCAAATTTAGGCCATTTATAGGGCATCCAATAAAAATGGTTTTCGGTGCCAAGTTCCTTTTTTAATTAACGAATATCGATTAGGAAAACTTCATTGCACGGAATTTTCCAAAAAATGATATACTGTTTAATAGGCCTTGAAATGGCCGTTCATTTGAGTATAATATTGTGGGGAAATTGAGAAAAAAAAATTTTCGATCAAAAAAAAGACAGTGTATGGTCCATTGATTTTGGCAAAAAAAAAATGTTTTTTCTTTTGGTCGAAATTATACTCAAACGAAAGGAAATTTCAAAAGCAATTAAAAAACATGCTTTTCAGTGCGAAGCTACTTTTAGTTTTTGAGAAAATGACGATTAATGAATATCGAGACAAGCAAAAATTACAAATTTTCTGGTGTATTTTGTTCTCTGTATCGATTAAGGGTACACCACTACGTATACTCAATATGAATAGGTACAATAACTATAACTCATACGTAAAAAAAATATAGAAAATAAAAATTCATACGATTTCCCCGTTTTTGAATATCTCGGGAAATACTGGTCCAATTTGGCTGGAAAACCTACTGTTCCAGATTCGCGATGCTCTTTCAGAATTTTTCACCCAAATTTGATTTCAAGCTTCCCCGTTTTATTTTCCATTTTCAAAATGTGGCAACCCTGGATAGTGTCTGCTTTAAATTTTCTTTTAATTGCAATAACTTTGAAACCGTTGGAGATAATTGACCGAAATTTTCGCCAAATGGTAGAATCAAATTTAGGCCATTTATAGGGCATCCAACAAAAATGGTTTTCGGTGCCAAGTTCCTTTTTTAATTAACGAATATCGATTAGGAAAACTTCATTGCACGGAATTTTCCAAAAAATGATATACTGTTTAATAGGCCTTGAAATGGCCGTTCATTTGAGTATAATATTGTGGGGAAATTGAGAAAAAAAAATTTTCGATCAAAAAAAAGACAGTGATTTTGGCAAAAAAAAAAAATTTTTTTTCTTTTGGTCGAAATTATACTCAAACGAAAGGAAATTTCAAAAGCAATTAAAAAACATGCTTTTCAGTGCGAAGCTACTTTTAGTTTTTGAGAAAATGACGATTAATGAATATCGAGACAAGCAAAAATTACAAATTTTCTGGTGTATTTTGTTCTCTGTATCGATTAAGGGTACACCACTACGTATACTCAATATGAATAGGTACAATAACTATAACTCATACGTAAAAAAAATATAGAAAATAAAAATTCATACGATTTCCCCGTTTTCGAATATCTCGCGAAATACTGGTCCAATTTGGCTGGAAAACCTACTGTTCCAGATTCGCGATGCTCTTTCAGAATTTTTCACCCAAATTTGATTTCAAGCTTCCCCGTTTTATTTTCCATTTTCAAAATGTGGCAACCCTGGATAGTGTCTGCTTTAAATTTTCTTTTAATTGCAATAACTTTGAAACCGTTGGAGATAATTGACCGAAATTTTCGCCAAATGGTAGAATCAAATTTAGGCCATTTATAGGGCATCCAATAAAAATGGTTTTCGGTGCCAAGTTCCTTTTTTAATTAACGAATATCGATTAGGAAAACTTCATTGCACGGAATTTTCCAAAAAATTATATACTGTTTAATAGGCCTTGAAATGACCGTTCATTTGAGTATAATATTGTGGGGAAATTGAGAAAAAAAAATTTTCGATCAAAAAAAAGACAGTGTATGGTCCATTGATTTTGGCAAAAAAAAAAATTTTTTTCTTTTGGTCGAAATTATACTCAAACGAAAGGAAATTTCAAAAGCAATTAAAAAACATGCTTTTCAGTGCGAAGCTACTTTTAGTTTTTGAGAAAATGACGATTAATGAATATCGAGACAAGCAAAAATTAAAAATTTTCTGGTGTATTTTGTTCTCTGTATCGATTAAGGGTACACCACTACGTATACTCAATATGAATAGGTGCAATAACTATAACTCATACGTAAAAAAAATATAGAAAATAAAAATTCATACGATTTCCCCGTTTTTGAATATCTCGGGAAATACTGGTCCAATTTGGCTGGAAAACCTACTGTTATTCGCGATGCTCTTTCAGAATTTTTCACCCAAATTTGATTTCAAGCTTCCCCGTTTTATTTTCCATTTTCAAAATGTGGCAACCCTGCATAGTGTCTGCTTTAAATTTTCTTTTAATTGCAATAACTTTGAAACCGTTGGAGATAATTGACCGAAATTTTCGCCAAATGGTAGAATCAAATTTAGGCCATTTATAGGGCATCCAATAAAAATGGTTTTCGGTGCCAAGTTCCTTTTTTAATTAACGAATATCGATTAGGAAAACTTCATTGCACGGAATTTTCCAAAAAATTATATACTGTTTAATAGGCCTTGAAATGACCGTTCATTTGAGTATAATATTGTGGGGAAATTGAGAAAAAAAAATTTTCGATCAAAAAAAAGACAGTGTATGGTCCATTGATTTTGGCAAAAAAAAATTTTTTTTTCTTTTGGTCGAAATTATACTCAAACGAAAGGAAATTTCAAAAGCAATTAAAATAAATGCTTCTCAGTGCGAAGCTACTTTTAGTTTTTGAGAAAATGACGATTAATGAATATCGAGACAAAAAAAATGACGATTAATGAATATGGATAAGGAAAACTTTGTTGCACGGAATTTTCCAAAAAATTGTATACTGTTTAATAGGCCTTGAAATGCCCGTTCATTAGAGTACAATATTGGCAATTTATAGGGCATCCAATAAAAATGGTTTTCAGTGCCAAGCTCCTTTTTCAATTAACGAATATCGATTAGGAAAACTTCATTGCACGGAATTTTCCAAAAAATTATATACTGTTTAATAGGCCTTGAAATGGCCGTTCAGTTGAGTATAATATTGTGGGGAAATTGAGAAAAAAAAATTTTCGATCAAAAAAAAAGACAGTGTATTATAGTCCATTGATTTTGGCAAAAAAAAATTTTTTTTCTTTTGGTCGAAATTATACTCAAACGAAATGAAATTTCAAAAGCAATTAAAAAACATGCTTTTCAGTGCGAAGCTACTTTTAGTTTTTGATAAAATGACGATTAATGAATATCGAGACAAAAAAAATGACGATTAATGAATATCGATAAGGAAAACTTTGTTGCACGGAATTTTCCAAAAAATTGTATACTGTTTAATAGGCCTTGAAATGCCCGTTCATTTGAGTATAATATTGGCAATTTATAGGGCATCCAATAAAAATGGTTTTCAGTGCCAAGCTCCTTTTTCAATTAACGAATATCGATTAGGAAAACTTTATTGCACGGAATTTTCCAAAAAATTATATACTGTTTAATAGGCCTTGAAATGCCCGTTCATTTGAGTATATTATTGGCAATTTATAGGGCATCCAATAAAAATGGTTTTCAGTGCCAAGCTCCTTTTTCAATTAACGAATATCGATTAGGAAAACTTCATTGCACGGAATTTTCCAAAAAATTATATACTGTTTAATAGGCCTTGAAATGGCCGTTCAGTTGAGTATAATATTGTGGGGAAATTGAGAAAAAAAAATTTTCGATCAAAAAAAAAGACAGTGTATAGTCCATTGATTTTGGCAAAAAAAAATTTTTTTTTTCTTTTGGTCGAAATTATACTCAAACGAAAGGAAATTTCAAAAGCAATTAAAAAACATGCTTTTCAGTGCGAAGCTACTTTTAGTTTTTGAGAAAATGACGATTAATGAATATCGAGACAAGCAAAAATTACAAATTTTCTGGTGTATTTTGTTCTCTGTATCGATTAAGGGTACACCACTACGTATACTCAATATGAATAGGTACAATAACTATAACTCATACGTAAAAAAAATATAGAAAATAAAAATTCATACGATTTCCCCGTTTTTGAATATCTCGGGAAATACTGGTCCAATTTGGCTGGAAAACCTACTGTTCCAGATTCGCGATGCTCTTTCAGAATTTTTCACCCAAATTTGATTTCAAGCTTCCCCGTTTTATTTTCCATTTTCAAAATGTGGCAACCCTGGATAGTGTCTGCTTTAAATTTTCTTTTAATTGCAATAACTTTGAAACCGTTGGAGATAATTGACCGAAATTTTCGCCAAATGGTAGAATCAAATTTAGGCCATTTATAGGGCATCCAATAAAAATGGTTTTCGGTGCCAAGTTCCTTTTTTAATTAACGAATATCGATTAGGAAAACTTCATTGCACGGAATTTTCCAAAAAATGATATACTGTTTAATAGGCCTTGAAATGGCCGTTCATTTGAGTATAATATTGTGGGGAAATTGAGAAAAAAAAATTTTCGATCAAAAAAAAGACAGTGTATGGTCCATTGATTTTGGCAAAAAAAAAATTTTTTTTCTTTTGGTCGAAATTATACTCAAACGAAAGGAAATTTCGAAAGCAATTAAAAAACATGCTTTTCAGTGCGAAGCTACTTTTAGTTTTTGAGAAAATGACGATTAATGAATATCGAGACAAGCAAAAATTACAAATTTTCTGGTGTATTTTGTTCTCTGTATCGATTAAGGGTACACCACTACGTATACTCAATATGAATAGGTACAATAACTATAACTCATACGTAAAAAAAATATAGAAAATAAAAATTCATACGATTTCCCCGTTTTTGAATATCTCGGGAAATACTGGTCCAATTTGGCTGGAAAACCTACTGTTATTCGCGATGCTCTTTCAGAATTTTTCACCCAAATTTGATTTCAAGCTTCCCCGTTTTATTTTCCATTTTCAAAATGTGGCAACCCTGGATAGTGTCTGCTTTAAATTTTCTTTTAATTGCAATAACTTTGAAACCGTTGGAGATAATTGACCGAAATTTTCGCCAAATGGTAGAATCAAATTTAGGCCATTTATAGGGCATCCAATAAAAATGGTTTTCGGTGCCAAGTTCCTTTTTTAATTAACGAATATCGATTAGGAAAACTTCATTGCACGGAATTTTCCAAAAAATGATATACTGTTTAATGGGCCTTGAAATGCCCGTTCATTTGAGTATATTATTGGCAATTTATAGGACATCCAATAAAAATGGTTTTCAGTGCCAAGCTCCTTTTTCAATTAACGAATATCGATTAGGAAAACTTCATTGCACGGAATTTTCCAAAAAATTATATACTGTTTAATAGGCCTTGAAATGGCCGTTCATTTGAGTATAATATTGGCAACTTATAGGGCATCCAATAAAAATGGTTTTCAGTGCCAAGCTCCTTTTTCAATTAACGAATATCGATTAGGAAAACTTTATTGCACGGAATTTTCCAAAAAATTATATACTGTTTAATAGGCCTTGAAATGCCCGTTCATTTGAGTATAATATTGGCAACTTATAGGGCATCCAATAAAAATGGTTTTCAGTGCCAAGCTCCTTTTTCAATTAACGAATATCGATTAGGAAAACTTTATTGCACGGAATTTTCCAAAAAATTATATACTGTTTAATAGGCCTTGAAATGTCCGTTCATTTGAGTATAATATTGGCAATTTATAGGGCATCCAATAAAAATGGTTTTCAGTGCCAAGCTCCTTTTTCAATTAACGAATATCGATTAGGAAAACTTTATTGCACGGAATTTTCCAAAAAATTATATACTGTTTAATAGGCCTTGAAATGCCCGTTCATTTGAGTATATTATTGGCAATTTATAGGACATCCAATAAAAATGGTTTTCAGTGCCAAGCTCCTTTTTCAATTAACGAATATCGATTAGGAAAACTTCATTGCACGGAATTTTCCAAAAAATTATATACTGTTTAATAGGCCTTGAAATGGCCGTTCATTTGAGTATAATATTGTGGGGAAATTGAGAAAAAAAAATTTTCGATTAAAAAAAAAGACAGTGTATAAGTCCATTGATTTTGGCAAAAAAATTTTTTTTTTTCTTTTGGTCGAAATTATACTCAAACGAAAGGAAATTTCAAAAGCAATTAAAAAACATGCTTTTCAGTGCGAAGCTACTTTTAGTTTTTGAGAAAATGACGATTAATGAATATCGAGACAAAAAAAATGACGATTAATGAATATCGATAAGGAAAACTTTGTTGCACGGAATTTTCCAAAAAATTGTATACTGTTTAATAGGCCTTGAAATGCCCGTTCATTTGAGTATAATATTGGCAATTTATAGGGCATCCAATAAAAATGGTTTTCAGTGCCAAGCTCCTTTTTCAATTAACGAATATCGATTAGGAAAACTTTATTGCACGGAATTTTCCAAAAAATTATATACTGTTTAATAGGCCTTGAAATGCCCGTTCATTTGAGTATATTATTGGCAATTTATAGGACATCCAATAAAAATGGTTTTCAGTGCCAAGCTCCTTTTTCAATTAACGAATATCGATTAGGAAAACTTCATTGCACGGAATTTTCCAAAAAATTATATACTGTTTAATAGGCCTTGAAATGCCCGTTCATTAGAGTACAATATTGGCAATTTATAGGGCATCCAATAAAAATGGTTTTCAGTGCCAAGCTCCTTTTGCAATTAACGAATATCGATTAGGAAAACTTCATTGCACGGAATTTTCCAAAAAATTATATACTGTTTAATAGGCCTTGAAATGCCCGTTCATTAGAGTACAATATTGGCAATTTATAGGGCATCCAATAAAAATGGTTTTCAGTGCCAAGCTCCTTTTGCAATTAACGAATATCGATTAGGAAAACTTTATTGCACGGAATTTTCCAAAAAATTATATACTGTTTAATAGGCCTTGAAATGCCCGTTCATTAGAGTACAATATTGGCAATTTATAGGGCATCCAATAAAAATGGTTTTCAGTGCCAAGCTCCTTTTGCAATTAACGAATATCGATTAGGAAAACTTCATTGCACGGAATTTTCCAAAAAATTATATACTGTTTAATAGGCCTTGAAATGGCCGTTCAGTTGAGTATAATATTGTGGGGAAATTGAGAAAAAAAAATTTTCGATCAAAAAAAAAGACAGTGTATTATAGTCCATTGATTTTGGCAAAAAAAAATTTTTTTTCTTTTGGTCGAAATTATACTCAAACGAAAGGAAATTTCAAAAGCAATTAAAAAACATGCTTTTCAGTGCGAAGCTACTTTTAGTTTTTGAGAAAATGACGATTAATGAATATCGAGACAAAAAAAATGACGATTAATGAATATCGATTAGGAAAACTTTGTGGCACGGAATTTTCCAAAAAATTATATACTGTTTAATAGGCCTTGAAATCCCCGTTCATTTGAGTATAATATTGGCAACTTATAGGGCATCCAATAAAAATGGTTTTCAGTGCCAAGCTCCTTTTTCAATTAACGAATATCGATTAGGAAAACTTTATTGCACGGAATTTTCCAAAAAATTATATACTGTTTAATAGGCCTTGAAATGCCCGTTCATTAGAGTACAATATTGGCAATTTATAGGGCATCCAATAAAAATGGTTTTCAGTGCCAAGCTCCTTTTGCAATTAACGAATATCGATTAGGAAAACTTCATTGCACGGAATTTTCCAAAAAATTATATACTGTTTAATAGGCCTTGAAATGGCCGTTCAGTTGAGTATAATATTGTGGGGAAATTGAGAAAAAAAAATTTTCGATCAAAAAAAAAGACAGTGTATTATAGTCCATTGATTTTGGCAAAAAAAAATTTTTTTTCTTTTGGTCGAAATTATACTCAAACGAAAGGAAATTTCAAAAGCAATTAAAAAACATGCTTTTCAGTGCGAAGCTACTTTTAGTTTTTGAGAAAATGACGATTAATGAATATCGAGACAAAAAAAATGACGATTAATGAATATCGATAAGGAAAACTTTGTTGCACGGAATTTTCCAAAAAATTGTATACTGTTTAATAGGCCTTGAAATGCCCGTTCATTTGAGTATAATATTGGCAATTTATAGGGCATCCAATAAAAATGGTTTTCAGTGCCAAGCTCCTTTTTCAATTAACGCATATCGATTAGGAAAACTTTATTGCACGGAATTTTCAAAAAAATTATATACTGTTTAATAGGCCTTGAAATGCCCGTTCATTTGAGTATATTATTGGCAATTTATAGGGCATCCAATAAAAATGGTTTTCAGTGCCAAGCTCCTTTTTCAATTAACGAATATCGATTAGGAAAACTTCATTGCACGGAATTTTCCAAAAAATTATATACTGTTTAATAGGCCTTGAAATGGCCGTTCAGTTGAGTATAATATTGTGGGGAAATTGAGAAAAAAAAATTTTCGATCAAAAAAAAAGACAGTGTATAGTCCATTGATTTTGGCAAAAAAAAATTTTTTTTCTTTTGGTCGAAATTATACTCAAACGAAAGGAAATTTTAAAAGCAATTAAAAAACATGCTTTTCAGTGCGAAGCTACTTTTAGTTTTTGAGAAAATGACGATTAATGAATATCGAGACAAAAAAAATGACGATTAATGAATATCGATTAGGAAAACTTTGTGGCACGGAATTTTCCAAAAAATTATATACTGTTTAATAGGCCTTGAAATGCCCGTTCATTTGAGTATATTATTGGCAATTTATAGGGCATCCAATAAAAATGGTTTTCAGTGCCAAGCTCCTTTTTCAATTAACGAATATCGATTAGGAAAACTTCATTGCACGGAATTTTCCAAAAAATTATATACTGTTTAATAGGCCTTGAAATGGCCGTTCATTTGAGTATAATATTGTGGGGAAATTGAGAAAAAAAATTTTTCGATCAAAAAAAAAGACAGTGTATGGTCCATTGATTTTGGCAAAAAAAATTTTTTTTTTCTTTTGGTCGAAATTATACTCAAACGAAAGGAAATTTCAAAAGCAATTAAAAAACATGCTTTTCAGTGCGAAGCTACTTTTAGTTTTTGAGAAAATGACGATTAATGAATATCGAGACAAAAAAAATGACGATTAATGAATATCGATAAGGAAAACTTTGTTGCACGGAATTTTCCAAAAAATTGTATACTGTTTAATAGGCCTTGAAATGCCCGTTCATTTGAGTATAATATTGGCAATTTATAGGGCATCCAATAAAAATGGTTTTCAGTGCCAAGCTCCTTTTTCAATTAACGAATATCGATTAGAAAAACTTCATTGCACGGAATTTTCCAAAAAATTATATACTGTGTAATAGGCCTTGAAATGGCCGTTCATTTGAGTATAATATTGGCAATTTATAGGACATCCAATAAAAATGGTTTTCAGTGCCAAGCTCCGTTTTCAATTAACGAATATCGATTAGGAAAACTTCATTGCACGGAATTTTCCAAAAAATTATATACTGTTTAATAGGCCTTGAAATGGCCGTTCAGTTGAGTATAATATTGTGGGGAAATTGAGAAAAAAAATTTTTCGATCAAAAAAAAAGACAGTGTATAGTCGTCCATTGATTTTGGCAAAAAAAAAAATTTTTTTTCTTTTGGTCGAAATTATACTCAAACGAAAGGAAATTTCAAAAGCAATTAAAAAACATGCTTTTCAGTGCGAAGCTACTTTTAGTTTTTGAGAAAATGACGATTAATGAATATCGAGACAAAAAAAATGACGATTAATGAATATCGATTAGGAAAACTTTGTGGCACGGAATTTTCCAAAAAATTATATACTGTTTAATAGGCCTTGAAATGCCCGTTCATTTGAGTATATTATTGGCAATTTATAGGGCATCCAATAAAAATGGTTTTCAGTGCCAAGCTCCTTTTTCAATTAACGAATATCGATTAGGAAAACTTTATTGCACGGAATTTTCCAAAAAATTATATACTGTTTAATAGGCCTTGAAATGCCCGTTCATTTGAGTATATTATTGGCAATTTATAGGGCATCCAATAAAAATGGTTTTCAGTGCCAAGCTCCTTTTTCAATTAACGAATATCGATTAGGAAAACTTCATTGCACGGAATTTTCCAAAAAATTATATACTGTTTAATAGGCCTTGAAATGGCCGTTCATTTGAGTATAATAATGTGGGGAAATTGAGAAAAAAATTTTTTCGATCAAAAAAAAAGACAGTGTATGGTCCATTGATTTTGGCAAAAAAAATTTTTTTTTTCTTTTGGTCGAAATTATACTCAAACGAAAGGAAATTTCAAAAGCAATTAAAAAACATGCTTTTCAGTGCGAAGCTACTTTTAGTTTTTGAGAAAATGACGATTAATGAATATCGAGACAAAAAAAATGACGATTAACGAATATCGATTAGGAAAACTTTATTGCACGGAATTTTCCAAAAAATTATATACTGTTTAATAGGCCTTGAAATGCCCGTTCATTTGAGTATATTATTGGCAATTTATAGGGCATCCAATAAAAATGGTTTTCAGTGCCAAGCTCCTTTTTCAATTAACGAATATCGATTAGGAAAACTTCATTGCACGGAATTTTCCAAAAAATTATATACTGTTTAATAGGCCTTGAAATGGCCGTTCATTTGAGTATAATATTGTGGGGAAATTGAGAAAAAAAATTTTTCGATCAAAAAAAAGACAGTGTATATAGTCCATTGATTTTGGCAAAAAAAATTTTTTTTTTCTTTTGGTCGAAATTATACTCAAACGAAAGGAAATTTCAAAAGCAATTAAAAAACATGCTTTTCAGTGCGAAGCTACTTTTAGTTTTTGAGAAAATGACGATTAATGAATATCGAGACAAGCAAAAATTACAAATTTTCTGGTGTATTTTGTTCTCTGTATCGATTGAGGGTACACCACTACGTATACTCAATATGAATAGGTACAATAACTCTAACTCATACGTAAAAAAAATATAGAAAATAAAAATTCATACGATTTCCCCGTTTTTGAATATCTCGGGAAATACTGGTCCAATTTGGCTGGAAAACCTACTGTTCCAGATTCGCGATGCTCTTTCAGAATTTTTCACCCAAATTTGATTTCAAGCTTCCCCGTTTTATTTTCCATTTTCAAAATGTGGCAACCCTGGATAGTGTCTGCTTTAAATTTTCTTTTAATTGCAATAACTTTGAAACCGTTGGAGATAATTGACCGAAATTTTCGCCAAATGGTAGAATCAAATTTAGGCCATTTATAGGGCATCCAATAAAAATGGTTTTCGGTGCCAAGTTCCTTTTTTAATTAACGAATATCGATTAGGAAAACTTCATTGCACGGAATTTTCCAAAAAATGATATACTGTTTAATAGGCCTTGAAATGGCCGTTCATTTGAGTATAATATTGTGGGGAAATTGAGAAAAAAAAATTTTCGATCAAAAAAAAGACAGTGTATGGTCCATTGATTTTGGCAAAAAAAAAATTTTTTTTCTTTTGGTCGAAATTATACTCAAACGAAAGGAAATTTCAAAAGCAATTAAAAAACATGCTTTTCAGTGCGAAGCTACTTTTAGTTTTTGAGAAAATGACGATTAATGAATATCGAGACAAAAAAAATGACGATTAATGAATATCGATGAGGAAAACTTTGTTGCACGGAATTTTCCAAAAAATTGTATACTGTTTAATAGGCCTTGAAATGCCCGTTCATTTGAGTATAATATTGGCAATTTATAGGGCATCCAATAAAAATGGTTTTCAGTGCCAAGCTCCTTTTTCAATTAACGAATATCGATTAGGAAAACTTTATTGCACGGAATTTTCCAAAAAATTATATACTGTTTAATAGGCCTTGAAATGCCCGTTCATTTGAGTATAATATTGGCAATTTATAGGGCATCCAATAAAAATGGTTTTCAGTGCCAAGCTCCTTTTTCAATTAACGAATATCGATTAGGAAAACTTCATTGCACGGAATTTTCCAAAAAATTATATACTGTTTAATAGGCCTTGAAATGGCCTTTCAGTTGAGTATAATATTGTGGGGAAATTGAGAAAAAAAAATTTTCGATCAAAAAAAAAGACAGTGTATAGTCCATTGATTTTGGCAAAAAAAAATTTTTTTTTCTTTTGGTCGAAATTATACTCAAACGAAAGGAAATTTCAAAAGCAATTAAAAAACATGCTTTTCAGTGCGAAGCTACTTTTAGTTTTTGAGAAAATGACGATTAATGAATATCGAGACAAAAAAAATGACGATTAACGAATATCGATTAGGAAAACTTTATTGAACGGAATTTTCCAAAAAATTATATACTGTTTAATAGGCCTTGAAATGCCCGTTCATTTGAGTATATTATTGGCAATTTATAGGGCATCCAATAAAAATGGTTTTCAGTGCCAAGCTCCTTTTTCAATTAACGAATATCGATTAGGAAAACTTTATTGCACGGAATTTTCCATAAAATTATATACTGTTTAATAGGCCTTGAAATGCCCGTTCATTTGAGTATAATATTGGCAATTTATAGGGCATCCAATAAAAATTGTTTTCAGTGCCAAGCTCCTTTTTCAATTAACGAATATCGATTAGGAAAACTTCATTGCACGGAATTTTCCAAAAAATTATATACTGTTTAATAGGCCTTGAAATGGCCGTTCAGTTGAGTATAATATTGTGGGGAAATTGAGAAAAAAAAATTTTCGATCAAAAAAAAGACAGTGTATAAGTCCATTGATTTTGGCAAAAAAAAATTTTTTTTTTTTTGGTCGAAATTATACTCAAACGAAAGGAAATTTCAAAAGCAATTAAAAAACATGCCTTTCAGTGCCAAGCTCCTTTTATTTTTTGAGAAAATGACGATTAATGAATATCGAGACAAGCAAAAATTACAAATTTTCTGGTGTATTTTGTTCTCTGTATCGATTAAGGGTACACCACTACGTATACTCAATATGAATAGGTACAATAACTATAACTCATACGTAAAAAAAATATAGAAAATAAAAATTCATACGATTTCCCCGTTTTTGAATATCTCGGGAAATACTGCTCCAATTTGGCTGGAAAACCTACTGTTCCAGATTCGCGATGCTCTTTCAGAATTTTTCACCCAAATTTGGTTTCAAGCTTCCCCGTTTTATTTTCCATTTTCAAAATGTGGCAACCCTGGATAGTGTCTGCTTTAAATTTTCTTTTAATTGCAATAACTTTGAAACCGTTGGAGATAATTGACCGAAATTTTCGCCAAATGGTAGAATCAAATTTAGGCCATTTATAGGGCATCCAATAAAAATGGTTTTCGGTGCCAAGTTCCTTTTTTAATTAACGAATATCGATTAGGAAAACTTCATTGCACGGAATTTTCCAAAAAATTATATACTGTTTAATAGGCCTTGAAATGCCCGTTCATTTGAGTATATTATTGGCAATTTATAGGGCATCCAATAAAAATGGTTTTCAGTGCCAAGCTCCTTTTTCAATTAACGAATATCGATTAGGAAAACTTCATTGCACGGAATTTTCCAAATAATTATATACTGTTTAATAGGCCTTGAAATGGCCGTTCATTTGAGTATAATAATGTGGGGAAATTGAGAAAAAAATTTTTTCGATCAAAAAAAAAGACAGTGTATGGTCCATTGATTTTGGCAAAAAAAATTTTTTTTTTTCTTTTGGTCGAAATTATACTCAAACGAAAGGAAATTTCAAAAGCAATTAAAAAACATGCTTTTCAGTGCGAAGCTACTTTTAGTTTTTGAGAAAATGACGATTAATGAATATCGAGACAAAAAAAATGACGATTAATGAATATCGATTAGGAAAACTTTATTGCACGGAATTTTCCAAAAAATTATATACTGTTTAATAGGCCTTGAAATGCCCGTTCATTTGAGTATATTATTGGCAATTTATAGGGCATCCAATAAAAATGGTTTTCAGTGCCAAGCTCTTTTTCAATTAACGAATATCGATTAAGAAAACTTCATTGCACGAAATTTTCAAAAAAATTATATACTGTTTCATAGGCCTTGAAATGGCCGTTCATTTGAGTATAATATTGTGGGGAAATTGAGAAAAAATTTTTTTCGATCAAAAAAAAAAAGACAGTGTATAGTCCATTGATTTTGGCAAAAAAAAATTTTTTTTTTTTGGTCGAAATTATACTCAAACGAAAGGAAATTTCAAAAGCAATTAAAAAACATGCCTTTCAGTGCCAAGCTCCTTTTATTTTTTGAGAAAATGACGATTAATGAATATCGAGACAAGCAAAAATTACAAATTTTCTGGTGTATTTTGTTCTCTGTATCGATTAAGGGTACACCACTACGTATACTCAATATGAATAGGTACAATAACTATAACTCATACGTAAAAAAAATATAGAAAATAAAAATTCATACGATTTCCCCGTTTTCGAATATCTCGGGAAATACTGGTCCAATTTGGCTGGAAAACCTACTGTTCCAGATTCGCGATGCTCTTTCAGAATTTTTCACCCAAATTTGATTTCAAGCTTCCCCGTTTTATTTTCCATTTTCAAAATGTGGCAACCCTGGATAGTGTCTGCTTTAAATTTTCTTTTAATTGCAATAACTTTGAAACCGTTGGAGATAATTGACCGAAATTTTCGCCAAATGGTAGAATCAAATTTAGGCCATTTATAGGGCATCCAATAAAAATGGTTTTCGGTGCCAAGTTCCTTTTTTAATTAACGAATATCGATTAGGAAAACTTCATTGCACGGAATTTTCCAAAAAATTATATACTGTTTAATAGGCCTTGAAATGGCCGTTCAGTTGAGTATAATATTGTGGGGAAATTGAGAAAAAAAAATTTTCGATCAAAAAAAAGACAGTGTATAAGTCCATTGATTTTGGCAAAAAAAAAATTTTTTTTTTTTGGTCGAAATTATACTCAAACGAAAGGAAATTTCAAAAGCAATTAAAAAACATGCTTTTCAGTGCGAAGCTACTTTTAGTTTTTGAGAAAATGACGATTAATGAATATCGAGACAAAAAAAATGACGATTAATGAATATCGATTAGGAAAACTTTGTGGCACGGAGTTTTCCAAAAAATTATATACTGTTTAATAGGCCTTGAAATGCCCGTTCATTTGAGTATATTATTGGCAATTTATAGGGCATCCAATAAAAATGGTTTTCAGTGCCAAGCTCCTTTTTCAATTAACGAATATCGATTAGGAAAACTTTATTGCACGGAATTTTCCAAAAAATTATATACTGTTTAATAGGCCTTGAAATGCCCGTTCATTTGAGTATAATATTGGCAATTTATAGGGCATCCAATAAAAATGGTTTTCAGTGCCAAGCTCCTTTTTCAATTAACGAATATCGATTAGGAAAACTTCATTGCACGGAATTTTCCAAAAAATTATATACTGTTTAATAGGCCTTGAAATGGCCGTTCAGTTGAGTATAATATTGTGGGGAAATTGAGAAAAAAAAATTTTCGATCAAAAAAAAGACAGTGTATAAGTCCATTGATTTTGGCAAAAAAAAATTTTTTTTTTTTTGGTCGAAATTATACTCAAACGAAAGGAAATTTCAAAAGCAATTAAAAAACATGCTTTTCAGTGCGAAGCTACTTTTAGTTTTTGAGAAAATGACGATTAATGAATATCGAGACAAAAAAAATGACGATTAATGAATATCGATTAGGAAAACTTTGTGGCACGGAGTTTTCCAAAAAATTATATACTGTTTAATAGGCCTTGAAATGCTCGTTCATTTGAGTATATTATTGGCAATTTATAGGGCATCCAATAAAAATGGTTTTCAGTGCCAAGCTCCTTTTTCAATTAACGAATATCGATTAGGAAAACTTTATTGCACGGAATTTTCCAAAAAATTATATACTGTTTAATAGGCCTTGAAATGCCCGTTCATTTGAGTATAATATTGGCAATTTATAGGGCATCCAATAAAAATGGTTTTCAGTGCCAAGCTCCTTTTTCAATTAACGAATATCGATTAGGAAAACTTCATTGCACGGAATTTTCCAAAAAATTATATACTGTTTAATAGGCCTTGAAATGGCCGTTCAGTTGAGTATAATATTGTGGGGAAATTGAGAAAAAAATTTTTTCGATCAAAAAAAAAGACAGTGTATAGTCCATTGATTTTGGCAAAACAAAAATTTTTTTTCTTTTGGTCGAAATTATACTCAAACGAAAGGAAATTTCAAAAGCAATTAAAAAACATGCTTTTCAGTGCGAAGCTACTTTTAGTTTTTGAGAAAATGACGATTAACGAATATCGATTAGGAAAACTTTATTGCACGGAATTTTCCAAAAAATTATATACTGTTTAATAGGCCTTGAAATGGCCGTTCATTTGAGTATAATAATGTGGGGAAATTGAGAAAAAAATTTTTTTGATAAAAAAAAAAGACAGTGTATAGTCCATTGATTTTGGCAAAAAAAATTTTTTTTTCTTTTGGTCGAAATTATACTCAAACGAAAGGAAATTTCAAAAGCAATTAAAAAACATGCTTTTCAGTGCGAAGCTACTTTTAGTTTTTGAGAAAATGACGATTAATGAATATCGAGACAAAAAAAATGACGATTAATGAATATCGATAAGGAAAACTTTGTTGCACGGAATTTTCCAAAAAATTGTATACTGTTTAATAGGCCTTGAAATGCCGGTTCATTTGAGTATATTATTGGCAATTTATAGGGCATCCAATAAAAATGGTTTTCAGTGCCAAGCTCCTTTTTCAATTAACGAATATCGATTAGGAAAACTTTATTGCACGGAATTTTCCAAAAAATTATATACTGTTTAATAGGCCTTGAAATGCCCGTTCATTTGAGTATAATATTGGCAATTTATAGGGCATCCAATAAAAATGGTTTTCAGTGCCAAGCTCCTTTTTCAATTAACGAATATCGATTAGGAAAACTTCATTGCACGGAATTTTCCAAAAAATTATATACTGTTTAATAGGCCTTGAAATGGCCGTTCAGTTGAGTATAATATTGTGGGGAAATTGAGAAAAAAAAATTTTCGATCAAAAAAAAAGACAGTGTATAGTCCATTGATTTTGGCAAAAAAAATTTTTTTTTTCTTTTGGTCGAAATTATACTCAAACGAAAGGAAATTTCAAAAGCAATTAAAAAACATGCTTTTCAGTGCGAAGCTACTTTTAGTTTTTGAGAAAATGACGATTAATGAATATCGAGACAAAAAAATGACGATTAATGAATATCGATTAGGAAAACTTTGTGGCACGGAATTTTCTAAAAAAATTATATACTGTTTAATAGGCCTTGAAATGCCCGTTCATTTGAGTATATTATTGGCAATTTATAGGGCATCCAATAAAAATGGTTTTCAGTGCCAAGCTCATTTTTCAATTAACGAATATCGATTAGGAAAACTTCATTGCACGGAATTTTCCAAAAAATTATATACTGTTTAATAGGCCTTGAAATGGCCGTTCAGTTGAGTATAATATTGTGGGGAAATTGAGAAAAAAAAATTTTCGATCAAAAAAAAAGACAGTGTATAGTCCATTGATTTTGGCAAAAAAAAAATTTTTTTTCTTTTGGTCGAAATTATACTCAAACGAAAGGAAATTTCAAAAGCAATTAAAAAACATGCTTTTCAGTGCGAAGCTACTTTTAGTTTTTGAGAAAATGACGATTAATGAATATCGAGACAAAAAAAATTACGATTAATGAATATCGATAAGGAAAACTTTGTTGCACGGAATTTTCCAAAAAATTGTATACTGTTTAATAGGCCTTGAAATGCCCGTTCATTTGAGTATAATATTGGCAATTTATAGGGCATCCAATAAAAATGGTTTTCAGTGCCAAGCTCCTTTTTCAATTAACGAATATCGATTAGGAAAACTTTATTGCACGGAATTTTCCAAAAAAGTATATACTGTTTAATAGGCCTTGAAATGCCCGTTCATTTGAGTATATTATTGGCAATTTATAGGGCATCCAATAAAAATGGTTTTCAGTGCCAAGCTCCTTTTTCAATTAACGAATATCGATTAGGAAAACTTCATTGCACGGAATTTTCCAAAAAATTATATACTGTTTAATAGGCCTTGAAATGGCCGTTCAGTTGAGTATAATATTGTGGGGAAATTGAGAAAAAAAATTTTCGATCAAAAAAAAAGACAGTGTATAAGTCCGTTGATTTTGGCAAAAAAAATTTTTTTTTTTTTTGGTCGAAATTATACTCAAACGAAAGGAAATTTCAAAAGCAATTAAAAAACATGCTTTTCAGTGCGAAGCTACTTTTAGTTTTTGAGAAAATGACGATTAATGAATATCGAGACAAAAAAAATGACGATTAATGAATATCGATTAGGAAAACTTTGTGGCACGGAATTTTCAAAAAAATTATATACTGTTTAATAGGCCTTGAAATGCCCGTTCATTTGAGTATATTATTGGCAATTTATAGGGCATCCAATAAAAATGGTTTTCAGTGCCAAGCTTTTTTTTCAATTAACGAATATCGATTAGGAAAACTTTATTGCACGGAATTTTCAAAAAAATTATATACTGTTTAATAGGCCTTGAAATGCCCGTTCATTTGAGTATAATATTGGCAATTTATAGGGCATCCAATAAAAATGGTTTTCAGTGCCAAGCTCCTTTTTCAATTAACGAATATCGATTAGGAAAACTTCATTGCACGGAATTTTCCAAAAAATTATATACTGTTTAATAGGCCTTGAAATGGCCATTCAGTTGAGTATAATATTGTGGGGAAATTGAGAAAAAAAAATTTTCGATCAAAAAAAAGACAGTGTATAAGTCCATTGATTTTGGCAAAAAAAAATTTTTTTTTTTTTGGTCGAAATTATACTCAAACGAAAGGAAATTTCAAAAGCAATTAAAAAACATGCTTTTCAGTGCGAAGCTACTTTTAGTTTTTGAGAAAATGACGATTAATGAATATCGAGACAAAAAAAATGACGATTAATGAATATCGATTAGGAAAACTTTGTGGCACGGAGTTTTCCAAAAAATTATATAATGTTTAATAGGCCTTGAAATGCCCGTTCATTTGAGTATATTATTGGCAATTTATAGGGCATCCAATAAAAATGGTTTTCAGTGCCAAGCTCCTTTTTCAATTAACGAATATCGATTAGGAAAACTTTATTGCACGGAATTTTCCAAAAAATTATATACTGTTTAATAGGCCTTGAAATGCCCGTTCATTTGAGTATAATATTGGCAATTTATAGGGCATCCAATAAAAATGGTTTTCAGTGCCAAGCTCCTTTTTCAATTAACGAATATCGATTAGGAAAACTTCATTGCACGGAATTTTCCAAAAAATTATATACTGTTTAATAGGCCTTGAAATGGCCGTTCAGTTGAGTATAATATTGTGGGGAAATTGAGAAAAAAATTTTTTCGATCAAAAAAAAAGACAGTGTATAGTCCATTGATTTTGGCAAAACAAAAATTTTTTTCTTTTGGTCGAAATTATACTCAAACGAAAGGAAATTTCAAAAGCAATTAAAAAACATGCTTTTCAGTGCGAAGCTACTTTTAGTTTTTGAGAAAATGACGATTAACGAATATCGATTAGGAAAACTTTATTGCACGGAATTTTCCAAAAAATTATATACTGTTTAATAGGCCTTGAAATGGCCGTTCATTTGAGTATAATAATGTGGGGAAATTGAGAAAAAAAGTTTTTCGATCCAAAAAAAGACAGTGTATAGTCCATTGATTTTGGCAAAAAAAATTCTTTTTTTCTTTTGGTCGAAATTATACTCAAACGAAAGGAAATTTCAAAAGCAATTAAAAAACATGCTTTTCAGTGCGAAGCTACTTTTAGTTTTTGAGAAAATGACGATTAATGAATATCGAGACAAAAAAATGACGATTAATGAATATCGATTAGGAAAACTTTGTGGCACGGAATTTTCAAAAAAATTATATACTGTTTAATAGGCCTTGAAATGCCCGTTCATTTGAGTATATTATTGGCAATTTATAGGGCATCCAATAAAAATGGTTTTCAGTGCCAAGCTCCTTTTTCAATTAACGAATATCGATTAGGAAAACTTCATTGCACGGAATTTTCCAAAAAATTATATACTGTTTAATAGGCCTTGAAATGGCCGTTCAGTTGAGTATAATATTGTGGGGAAATTGAGAAAAAAAAATTTTAGATCAAAAAAAAAGACAGTGTATAGTCCATTGATTTTGGGAAAAAAAAATTTTTTTTTCTTTTGGTCGAAATTATACTCAAACGAAAGGAAATTTCAAAAGCAATTAAAAAACATGCTTTTCAGTGCGAAGCTACTTTTAGTTTTTGAGAAAATGACGATTAATGAATATCGAGACAAAAAAAATTACGATTAATGAATATCGATAAGGAAAACTTTGTTGCACGGAATTTTCCAAAAAATTGTATACTGTTTAATAGGCCTTGAAATGCCCGTTCATTTGAGTATAATATTGGCAATTTATAGGGCATCCAATAAAAATGGTTTTCAGTGCCAAGCTCCTTTTTCAATTAACGAATATCGATTAGGAAAACTTTATTGCACGGAATTTTCCAAAAAATTATATACTGTTTAATAGGCCTTGAAATGCCCGTTCATTTGAGTATAATATTGGCAATTTATAGGGCATCCAATAAAAATGGTTTTCAGTGCCAAGCTCCTTTTTCAATTAACGAATATCGATTAGGAAAACTTCATTGCACGGAATTTTCCAAAAAATTATATACTGTTTAATAGGCCTTGAAATGGCCGTTCAGTTGAGTATAATATTGTGGGGAAATTGAGAAAAAAAAATTTTCGATCAAAAAAAAAGACAGTGTATATAGTCCATTGATTTTGGCAAAAAAAATTTTTTTTTTCTTTTGGTCGAAATTATACTCAAACGAAAGGAAATTTCAAAAGCAATTAAAAAACATGCTTTTCAGTGCGAAGCTACTTTTAGTTTTTGAGAAAATGACGATTAATGAATATCGAGACAAAAAAAATGACGATTAATGAATATCGATTAGGAAAACTTTGTGGCACGGAATTTTCAAAAAAATTATATACTGTTGAATAGGCCTTGCAATGCCCGTTCATTTGAGTATATTATTGGCAATTTATAGGGCATCCAATAAAAATGGTTTTCAGTGCCAAGCTCCTTTTTCAATTAACGAATATCGATTAGAAAAACTTCATTGCACGGAATTTTCCAAAAAATTATATACTGTGTAAAAGGCCTTGAAATGGCCGTTCATTTGAGTATAATAATGTGGGGAAATTGAGAAAAAAATTTTTTCGATCAAAAAAAAGACAGTGTATAGTCCATTGATTTTGGCAAAAAAAATTTTTTTTTTCTTTTGGTCGAAATTATACTCAAACGAAAGGAAATTTCAAAAGCAATTAAAAAACATGCTTTTCAGTGCGAAGCTACTTTTAGTTTTTGAGAAAATGACGATTAATGAATATCGAGACAAAAAAATGACGATTAATGAATATCGATTAGGAAAACTTTGTGGCACGGAATTTTCAAAAAAATTATATACTGTTTAATAGGCCTTGAAATGCCCGTTCATTTGAGTATATTATTGGCAATTTATAGGGCATCCAATAAAAATGGTTTTCAGTGCCAAGCTCCTTTTTCAATTAACGAATATCGATTAGGAAAACTTCATTGCACGGAATTTTCCAAAAAATTATATACTGTTTAATAGGCCTTGAAATGGCCGTTCAGTTGAGTATAATATTGTGGGGAAATTGAGAAAAAAAAATTTTCGATCAAAAAAAAAAGACAGTGTATAGTCCATTGATTTTGGCAAAAAAAAATTTTTTTTTCTTTTGGTCGAAATTATACTCAAACGAAAGGAAATTTCAAAAGCAATTAAAAAACATGCTTTTCAGTGCGAAGCTACTTTTAGTTTTTGAGAAAATGACGATTAATGAATATCGAGACAAAAAAAATTACGATTAATGAATATCGATAAGGAAAACTTTGTTGCACGGAATTTTCCAAAAAATTGTATACTGTTTAATAGGCCTTGAAATGCCCGTTCATTTGAGTATAATATTGGCAATTTATAGGGCATCCAATAAAAATGGTTTTCAGTGCCAAGCTCCTTTTTCAATTAACGAATATCGATTAGGAAAACTTTATTGCACGGAATTTTCCAAAAAATTATATACTGTTTAATAGGCCTTGAAATGCCCGTTCATTTGAGTATATTATTGGCAATTTATAGGGCATCCAATAAAAATGGTTTTCAGTGCCAAGCTCCTTTTTCAATTAACGAATATCGATTAGGAAAACTTCATTGCACGGAATTTTCCAAAAAATTATATACTGTTTAATAGGCCTTGAAATGGCCGTTCAGTTGAGTATAATATTGTGGGGAAATTGAGAAAAAAAAATTTTCGATCAAAAAAAAAAGACAGTGTATAAGTCCATTGATTTTGGCAAAAAAAAAATTTTTTTTTTTTTGGTCGAAATTATACTCAAACGAAAGGAAATTTCAAAAGCAATTAAAAAACATGCTTTTCAGTGCGAAGCTACTTTTAGTTTTTGAGAAAATGACGATTAATGAATATCGAGACAAAAAAATGACGATTAATGAATATCGATTAGGAAAACTTTGTGGCACGGAGTTTTCCAAAAAATTATATACTGTTTAATAGGCCTTGAAATGCCCGTTCATTTGAGTATATTATTGGCAATTTATAGGGCATCCAATAAAAATGGTTTTCAGTGCCAAGCTCCTTTTTCAATTAACGAATATCGATTAGGAAAACTTTATTGCACGGAATTTTCCAAAAAATTATATACTGTTTAATAGGCCTTGAAATGCCCGTTCATTTGAGTATAATATTGTGGGGAAATTGAGAAAAAAAAATTTTCGATCAAAAAAAAGACAGTGTATGTCCATTGATTTTGGCAAAAAAAAATTTTTTTTTCTTTTGGTCGAAATTATACTCAAACGAAAGGAAATTTCAAAAGCAATTAAAAAACATGCTTTTCAGTGCGAAGCTACTTTTAGTTTTTGAGAAAATGACGATTAATGAATATCGAGACAAAAAAAATGACGATTAATGAATATCGATTAGGAAAACTTTGTGGCACGGAGTTTTCCAAAAAATTATATACTGTTTAATAGGCCTTGAAATGCCCGTTCATTTGAGTATATTATTGGCAATTTATAGGGCATCCAATAAAAATGGTTTTCAGTGCCAAGCTCCTTTTTCAATTAACGAATATCGATTAGGAAAACTTTATTGCACGGAATTTTCCAAAAAATTATATACTGTTTAATAGGCCTTGAAATGCCCGTTCATTTGAGTATAATATTGGCAATTTATAGGGCATCCAATAAAAATGGTTTTCAGTGCCAAGCTCCTTTTTCAATTAACGAATATCGATTAGGAAAACTTCATTGCACGGAATTTTCCAAAAAATTATATACTGTTTAATAGGCCTTGAAATTGGCGTTCAGTTGAGTATAATATTGTGGGGAAATTGAGAAAAAAATTTTTTCGATCAAAAAAAAAGACAGTGTATAGTCCATTGATTTTGGCAAAACAAAAATTTTTTTTCTTTTGGTCGAAATTATACTCAAACGAAAGGAAATTTCAAAAGCAATTAAAAAACATGCTTTTCAGTGCGAAGCTACTTTTAGTTTTTGAGAAAATGACGATTAATGAATATCGAGACAAAAAAAATGACGATTAACGAATATCGATTAGGAAAACTTTATTGCACGGAATTTTCCAAAAAATTATATACTGTTTAATAGGCCTTGAAATTGGCGTTCAGTTGAGTATAATATTGTGGGGAAATTGAGAAAAAAATTTTTTCGATCAAAAAAAAAGACAGTGTATAGTCCATTGATTTTGGCAAAACAAAAATTTTTTTTCTTTTGGTCGAAATTATACTCAAACGAAAGGAAATTTCAAAAGCAATTAAAAAACATGCTTTTCAGTGCGAAGCTACTTTTAGTTTTTGAGAAAATGACGATTAATGAATATCGAGACAAAAAAAATGACGATTAATGAATATCGATAAGGAAAACTTTGTTGCACGGAATTTTCCAAAAAATTGTATACTGTTTAATAGGCCTTGAAATGCCGGTTCATTTGAGTATAATATTGGCAATTTATAGGGCATCCAATAAAAATGGTTTTCAGTGCCAAGCTCCTTTTTCAATTAACGAATATCGATTAGGAAAACTTTATTGCACGGAATTTTCCAAAAAATTATACACTGTTTAATAGGCCTTGAAATGCCCGTTCATTTGAGTATAATATTGGCAATTTATAGGGCATCCAATAAAAATGGTTTTCAGTGCCAAGCTCCTTTTTCAATTAACGAATATCGATTAGGAAAACTTCATTGCACGGAATTTTCCAAAAAATTATATACTGTTTAATAGGCCTTGAAATGGCCGTTCAGTTGAGTATAATATTGGGGGAAATTGAGAAAAAAAAATTTTCGATCAAAAAAAAAGACAGTGTATAGTCCATTGATTTTGGCAAAAAAAATTTTTTTTTTCTTTTGGTCGAAATTATACTCAAACGAAAGGAAATTTCAAAAGCAATTAAAAAACATGCTTTTCAGTGCGAAGCTACTTTTAGTTTTTGAGAAAATGACGATTAATGAATATCGAGACAAAAAAAATGACGATTAATGAATATCGATTAGGAAAACTTTGTGGCACGGAATTTTCAAAAAAATTATATACTGTTTAATAGGCCTTGAAATGCCCGTTCATTTGAGTATATTATTGGCAATTTATAGGGCATCCAATAAAAATGGTTTTCAGTGCCAAGCTCCTTTTTCAATTAACGAATATCGATTAGAAAAACTTCATTGCACGGAATTTTCCAAAAAATTATATACTGTGTAATAGGCCTTGAAATGGCCGTTCATTTGAGTATAATAATGTGGGGAAATTGAGAAAAAAATTTTTTCGATCAAAAAAAAGACAGTGTATAGTCCATTGATTTTGGCAAAAAAAATTTTTTTTTTCTTTTGGTCGAAATTATACTCAAACGAAAGGAAATTTCAAAAGCAATTAAAAAACATGCTTTTCAGTGCGAAGCTACTTTTAGTTTTTGAGAAAATGACGATTAATGAATATCGAGACAAAAAAAATTACGATTAATGAATATCGATAAGGAAAACTTTGTTGCACGGAATTTTCCAAAAAATTGTATACTGTTTAATAGGCCTTGAAATGCCCGTTCATTTGAGTATAATATTGGCAATTTATAGGGCATCCAATAAAAATGGTTTTCAGTGCCAAGCTCCTTTTTCAATTAACGAATATCGATTAGGAAAACTTTATTGCACGGAATTTTCCAAAAAATTATATACTGTGTAATAGGCCTTGAAATGGCCGTTCAGTTGAGTATAATATTGTGGGGAAATTGAGAAAAAAAAATTTTCGATCAAAAAAAAAGACAGTGTATAGTCCATTGATTTTGGCAAAAAAAAATTTTTTTTTCTTTTGGTCGAAATTATACTCAAACGAAAGGAAATTTCAAAAGCAATTAAAAAACATGCTTTTCAGTGCGAAGCTACTTTTAGTTTTTGAGAAAATGACGATTAATGAATATCGAGACAAAAAAAATTACGATTAATGAATATCGATAAGGAAAACTTTGTTGCACGGAATTTTCCAAAAAATTGTATACTGTTTAATAGGCCTTGAAATGCCCGTTCATTTGAGTATAATATTGGCAATTTATAGGGCATCCAATAAAAATGGTTTTCAGTGCCAAGCTCCTTTTTCAATTAACGAATATCGATTAGGAAAACTTTATTGCACGGAATTTTCCAAAAAATTATATACTGTTTAATAGGCCTTGAAATGCCCGTTCATTTGAGTATATTATTGGCAATTTATAGGGCATCCAATAAAAATGGTTTTCAGTGCCAAGCTCCTTTTTCAATTAACGAATATCGATTAGGAAAACTTCATTGCACGGAATTTTCCAAAAAATTATATACTGTTTAATAGGCCTTGAAATGGCCGTTCAGTTGAGTATAATATTGTGGGGAAATTGAGAAAAAAAAATTTTCGATCAAAAAAAAAGACAGTGTATAAGTCCATTGATTTTGGCAAAAAAAAAATTTTTTTTTTTGGTCGAAATTATACTCAAACGAAAGGAAATTTCAAAAGCAATTAAAAAACATGCTTTTCAGTGCGAAGCTACTTTTAGTTTTTGAGAAAATGACGATTAATGAATATCGAGACAAAAAAATGACGATTAATGAATATCGATTAGGAAAACTTTGTGGCACGGAGTTTTCCAAAAAATTATATACTGTTTAATAGGCCTTGAAATGCCCGTTCATTTGAGTATATTATTGGCAATTTATAGGGCATCCAATAAAAATGGTTTTCAGTGCCAAGCTCCTTTTTCAATTAACGAATATCGATTAGGAAAACTTTATTGCACGGAATTTTCCAAAAAATTATATACTGTTTAATAGGCCTTGAAATGCCCGTTCATTTGAGTATAATATTGGCAATTTATAGGGCATCCAATAAAAATGGTTTTCAGTGCCAAGCTCCTTTTTCAATTAACGAATATCGATTAGGAAAACTTCATTGCACGGAATTTTCCAAAAAATTATATACTGTTTAATAGGCCTTGAAATGGCCGTTCAGTTGAGTATAATATTGTGGGGAAATTGAGAAAAAAAAATTTTCGATCAAAAAAAAAGACAGTGTATAGTCCATTGATTTTGGCAAAAAAATTTTTTTTTTTCTTTTGGTCGAAATTATACTCAAACGAAAGGAAATTTCAAAAGCAATTAAAAAACATGCTTTTCAGTGCGAAGCTACTTTTAGTTTTTGAGAAAATGACGATTAATGAATATCGAGACAAAAAAAATTACGATTAATGAATATCGATAAGGAAAACTTTGTTGCACGGAATTTTCCAAAAAATTGTATACTGTTTAATAGGCCTTGAAATGACCGTTCATTTGAGTATAATATTGGCAATTTATAGGGCATCCAATAAAAATGGTTTTCAGTGCCAAGCTCCTTTTTCAATTAACGAATATCGATTAGGAAAACTTTATTGCACGGAATTTTCCAAAAAATTATATACTGTGTAATAGGCCTTGAAATGGCCGTTCAGTTGAGTATAATATTGTGGGGAAATTGAGAAAAAAAAATTTTCGATCAAAAAAAAAGACAGTGTATAGTCCATTGATTTTGGCAAAAAAAAATTTTTTTTTCTTTTGGTCGAAATTATACTCAAACGAAAGGAAATTTCAAAAGCAATTAAAAAACATGCTTTTCAGTGCGAAGCTACTTTTAGTTTTTGAGAAAATGACGATTAATGAATATCGAGACAAAAAAAATTACGATTAATGAATATCGATAAGGAAAACTTTGTTGCACGGAATTTTCCAAAAAATTGTATACTGTTTAATAGGCCTTGAAATGCCCGTTCATTTGAGTATAATATTGGCAATTTATAGGGCATCCAATAAAAATGGTTTTCAGTGCCAAGCTCCTTTTTCAATTAACGAATATCGATTAGGAAAACTTTATTGCACGGAATTTTCCAAAAAATTATATACTGTTTAATAGGCCTTGAAATGCCCGTTCATTTGAGTATATTATTGGCAATTTATAGGGCATCCAATAAAAATGGTTTTCAGTGCCAAGCTCCTTTTTCAATTAACGAATATCGATTAGGAAAACTTCATTGCACGGAATTTTCCAAAAAATTATATACTGTTTAATAGGCCTTGAAATGGCCGTTCAGTTGAGTATAATATTGTGGGGAAATTGAGAAAAAAAAATTTTCGATCAAAAAAAAAGACAGTGTATAAGTCCATTGATTTTGGCAAAAAAAAAATTTTTTTTTTTGGTCGAAATTATACTCAAACGAAAGGAAATTTCAAAAGCAATTAAAAAACATGCTTTTCAGTGCGAAGCTACTTTTAGTTTTTGAGAAAATGACGATTAATGAATATCGAGACAAAAAAATGACGATTAATGAATATCGATTAGGAAAACTTTGTGGCACGGAGTTTTCCAAAAAATTATATACTGTTTAATAGGCCTTGAAATGCCCGTTCATTTGAGTATATTATTGGCAATTTATAGGGCATCCAATAAAAATGGTTTTCAGTGCCAAGCTCCTTTTTCAATTAACGAATATCGATTAGGAAAACTTTATTGCACGGAATTTTCCAAAAAATTATATACTGTTTAATAGGCCTTGAAATGCCCGTTCATTTGAGTATAATATTGGCAATTTATAGGGCATCCAATAAAAATGGTTTTCAGTGCCAAGCTCCTTTTTCAATTAACGAATATCGATTAGGAAAACTTCATTGCACGGAATTTTCCAAAAAATTATATACTGTTTAATAGGCCTTGAAATGGCCGTTCAGTTGAGTATAATATTGTGGGGAAATTGAGAAAAAAAAATTTTCGATCAAAAAAAAAGACAGTGTATAGTCCATTGATTTTGGCAAAAAAATTTTTTTTTTTCTTTTGGTCGAAATTATACTCAAACGAAAGGAAATTTCAAAAGCAATTAAAAAACATGCTTTTCAGTGCGAAGCTACTTTTAGTTTTTGAGAAAATGACGATTAATGAATATCGAGACAAAAAAAATGACGATTAATGAATATCGATTAGGAAAACTTTGTGGCACGGAATTTTCAAAAAAATTATATACTGTTGAATAGGCCTTGAAATGCCCGTTCATTTGAGTATATTATTGGCAATTTATAGGGCATCCAATAAAAATGGTTTTCAGTGCCAAGCTCCTTTTTCAATTAACGAATATCGATTAGAAAAACTTCATTGCACGGAATTTTCCAAAAAATTATATACTGTGTAATAGGCCTTGAAATGGCCGTTCATTTGAGTATAATAATGTGGGGAAATTGAGAAAAAAATTTTTTCGATCAAAAAAAAGACAGTGTATAGTCCATTGATTTTGGCAAAAAAAATTTTTTTTTTCTTTTGGTCGAAATTATACTCAAACGAAAGGAAATTTCAAAAGCAATTAAAAAACATGCTTTTCAGTGCGAAGCTACTTTTAGTTTTTGAGAAAATGACGATTAATGAATATCGAGACAAAAAAAATGACGATTAATGAATATCGATTAGGAAAACTTTGTGGCACGGAATTTTCAAAAAAATTATATACTGTTGAATAGGCCTTGAAATGCCCGTTCATTTGAGTATATTATTGGCAATTTATAGGGCATCCAATAAAAATGGTTTTCAGTGCCAAGCTCCTTTTTCAATTAACGAATATCGATTAGGAAAACTTTATTGCACGGAATTTTCCAAAAAATTATATACTGTTTAATAGGCCTTGAAATGCCCGTTCATTTGAGTATAATATTGTGGGGAAATTGAGAAAAAAAAATTTTCGATCAAAAAAAAGACAGTGTATGGTCCATTGATTTTGGCAAAAAAAAATTTTTTTTTCTTTTGGTCGAAATTATACTCAAACGAAAGGAAATTTCAAAAGCAATTAAAAAACATGCTTTTCAGTGCGAAGCTACTTTTAGTTTTTGAGAAAATGACGATTAATGAATATCGAGACAAAAAAAATGACGATTAATGAATATCGATTAGGAAAACTTTGTGGCACGGAGTTTTCCAAAAAATTATATACTGTTTAATAGGCCTTGAAATGCCCGTTCATTTGAGTATATTATTGGCAATTTATAGGGCATCCAATAAAAATGGTTTTCAGTGCCAAGCTCCTTTTTCAATTAACGAATATCGATTAGGAAAACTTTATTGCACGGAATTTTCCAAAAAATTATATACTGTTTAATAGGCCTTGAAATGCCCGTTCATTTGAGTATAATATTGGCAATTTATAGGGCATCCAATAAAAATGGTTTTCAGTGCCAAGCTCCTTTTTCAATTAACGAATATCGATTAGGAAAACTTCATTGCACGGAATTTTCCAAAAAATTATATACTGTTTAATAGGCCTTGAAATGGCCGTTCAGTTGAGTATAATATTGTGGGGAAATTGAGAAAAAAATTTTTTCGATCAAAAAAAAAGACAGTGTATAGTCCATTGATTTTGGCAAAACAAAAATTTTTTTTCTTTTGGTCGAAATTATACTCAAACGAAAGGAAATTTCAAAAGCAATTAAAAAACATGCTTTTCAGTGCGAAGCTACTTTTAGTTTTTGAGAAAATGACGATTAATGAATATCGAGACAAAAAAAATGACGATTAACGAATATCGATTAGGAAAACTTTATTGCACGGAATTTTCCAAAAAATTATATACTGTTTAATAGGCCTTGAAATGGCCGTTCATTTGAGTATAATAATGTGGGGAAATTGAGAAAAAAATTTTTTTGATAAAAAAAAGACAGTGTATAGTCCATTGATTTTGGCAAAAAAAAAAATTTTTTTCTTTTGGTCGAAATTATACTCAAACGAAAGGAAATTTCAAAAGCAATTAAAAAACATGCTTTTCAGTGCGAAGCTACTTTTAGTTTTTGAGAAAATGACGATTAATGAATATCGAGACAAAAAAAATGACGATTAATGAATATCGATAAGGAAAACTTTGTTGCACGGAATTTTCCAAAAAATTGTATACTGTTTAATAGGCCTTGAAATGCCGGTTCATTTGAGTATAATATTGGCAATTTATAGGGCATCCAATAAAAATGGTTTTCAGTGCCAAGCTCCTTTTTCAATTAACGAATATCGATTAGGAAAACTTTATTGCACGGAATTTTCCAAAAAATTATACACTGTTTAATAGGCCTTGAAATGCCCGTTCATTTGAGTATAATATTGGCAATTTATAGGGCATCCAATAAAAATGGTTTTCAGTGCCAAGCTCCTTTTTCAATTAACGAATATCGATTAGAAAAACTTCATTGCACGGAATTTTCCAAAAAATTATATACTGTGTAATAGGCCTTGAAATGGCCGTTCATTTGAGTATAATAATGTGGGGAAATTGAGAAAAAAATTTTTTCGATCAAAAAAAAGACAGTGTATAGTCCATTGATTTTGGCAAAAAAAATTTTTTTTTTCTTTTGGTCGAAATTATACTCAAACGAAAGGAAATTTCAAAAGCAATTAAAAAACATGCTTTTCAGTGCGAAGCTACTTTTAGTTTTTGAGAAAATGACGATTAATGAATATCGAGACAAAAAAAATTACGATTAATGAATATCGATAAGGAAAACTTTGTTGCACGGAATTTTCCAAAAAATTGTATACTGTTTAATAGGCCTTGAAATGCCCGTTCATTTGAGTATAATATTGGCAATTTATAGGGCATCCAATAAAAATGGTTTTCAGTGCCAAGCTCCTTTTTCAATTAACGAATATCGATTAGGAAAACTTTATTGCACGGAATTTTCCAAAAAATTATATACTGTGTAATAGGCCTTGAAATGGCCGTTCAGTTGAGTATAATATTGTGGGGAAATTGAGAAAAAAAAATTTTCGATCAAAAAAAAAGACAGTGTATAGTCCATTGATTTTGGCAAAAAAAAATTTTTTTTTCTTTTGGTCGAAATTATACTCAAACGAAAGGAAATTTCAAAAGCAATTAAAAAACATGCTTTTCAGTGCGAAGCTACTTTTAGTTTTTGAGAAAATGACGATTAATGAATATCGAGACAAAAAAAATTACGATTAATGAATATCGATAAGGAAAACTTTGTTGCACGGAATTTTCCAAAAAATTGTATACTGTTTAATAGGCCTTGAAATGCCCGTTCATTTGAGTATAATATTGGCAATTTATAGGGCATCCAATAAAAATGGTTTTCAGTGCCAAGCTCCTTTTTCAATTAACGAATATCGATTAGGAAAACTTTATTGCACGGAATTTTCCAAAAAATTATATACTGTTTAATAGGCCTTGAAATGCCCGTTCATTTGAGTATATTATTGGCAATTTATAGGGCATCCAATAAAAATGGTTTTCAGTGCCAAGCTCCTTTTTCAATTAACGAATATCGATTAGGAAAACTTCATTGCACGGAATTTTCCAAAAAATTATATACTGTTTAATAGGCCTTGAAATGGCCGTTCAGTTGAGTATAATATTGTGGGGAAATTGAGAAAAAAAAATTTTCGATCAAAAAAAAAGACAGTGTATAAGTCCATTGATTTTGGCAAAAAAAAAATTTTTTTTTTTGGTCGAAATTATACTCAAACGAAAGGAAATTTCAAAAGCAATTAAAAAACATGCTTTTCAGTGCGAAGCTACTTTTAGTTTTTGAGAAAATGACGATTAATGAATATCGAGACAAAAAAATGACGATTAATGAATATCGATTAGGAAAACTTTGTGGCACGGAGTTTTCCAAAAAATTATATACTGTTTAATAGGCCTTGAAATGCCCGTTCATTTGAGTATATTATTGGCAATTTATAGGGCATCCAATAAAAATGGTTTTCAGTGCCAAGCTCCTTTTTCAATTAACGAATATCGATTAGGAAAACTTTATTGCACGGAATTTTCCAAAAAATTATATACTGTTTAATAGGCCTTGAAATGCCCGTTCATTTGAGTATAATATTGTGGGGAAATTGAGAAAAAAAAATTTTCGATCAAAAAAAAGACAGTGTATGGTCCATTGATTTTGGCAAAAAAAAATTTTTTTTTCTTTTGGTCGAAATTATACTCAAACGAAAGGAAATTTCAAAAGCAATTAAAAAACATGCTTTTCAGTGCGAAGCTACTTTTAGTTTTTGAGAAAATGACGATTAATGAATATCGAGACAAAAAAATGACGATTAATGAATATCGATTAGGAAAACTTTGTGGCACGGAGTTTTCCAAAAAATTATATACTGTTTAATAGGCCTTGAAATGCCCGTTCATTTGAGTATATTATTGGCAATTTATAGGGCATCCAATAAAAATGGTTTTCAGTGCCAAGCTCCTTTTTCAATTAACGAATATCGATTAGGAAAACTTTATTGCACGGAATTTTCCAAAAAATTATATACTGTTTAATAGGCCTTGAAATGCCCGTTCATTTGAGTATAATATTGGCAATTTATAGGGCATCCAATAAAAATGGTTTTCAGTGCCAAGCTCCTTTTTCAATTAACGAATATCGATTAGGAAAACTTCATTGCACGGAATTTTCCAAAAAATTATATACTGTTTAATAGGCCTTGAAATGGCCGTTCAGTTGAGTATAATATTGTGGGGAAATTGAGAAAAAAATTTTTTCGATCAAAAAAAAAGACAGTGTATAGTCCATTGATTTTGGCAAAACAAAAATTTTTTTTCTTTTGGTCGAAATTATACTCAAACGAAAGGAAATTTCAAAAGCAATTAAAAAACATGCTTTTCAGTGCGAAGCTACTTTTAGTTTTTGAGAAAATGACGATTAATGAATATCGAGACAAAAAAAATGACGATTAACGAATATCGATAAGGAAAACTTTGTTGCACGGAATTTTCCAAAAAATTGTATACTGTTTAATAGGCCTTGAAATGCCCGTTCATTTGAGTATAATATTGGCAATTTATAGGGCATCCAATAAAAATGGTTTTCAGTGCCAAGCTCCTTTTTCAATTAACGAATATCGATTAGGAAAACTTCATTGCACGGAATTTTCCAAAAAATTATATACTGTGTAATAGGCCTTGAAATGGCCGTTCATTTGAGTATATTATTGGCAATTTATAGGGCATCCAATAAAAATGGTTTTCAGTGCCAAGCTCCTTTTTCAATTAACGAATATCGATTAGGAAAACTTCATTGCACGGAATTTTCCAAAAAATTATATACTGTTTAATAGGCCTTGAAATGGCCGTTCAGTTGAGTATAATATTGTGGGGAAATTGAGAAAAAAAAATTTTCGATCAAAAAAAAAAGACAGTGTATAAGTCCATTGATTTTGGCAAAAAAAAAATTTTTTTTTTTGGTCGAAATTATACTCAAACGAAAGGAAATTTCAAAAGCAATTAAAAAACATGCTTTTCAGTGCGAAGCTACTTTTAGTTTTTGAGAAAATGACGATTAATGAATATCGAGACAAAAAAATGACGATTAATGAATATCGATTAGGAAAACTTTGTGGCACGGAGTTTTCCAAAAAATTATATACTGTTTAATAGGCCTTGAAATGCCCGTTCATTTGAGTATATTATTGGCAATTTATAGGGCATCCAATAAAAATGGTTTTCAGTGCCAAGCTCCTTTTTCAATTAACGAATATCGATTAGGAAAACTTTATTGCACGGAATTTTCCAAAAAATTATATACTGTTTAATAGGCCTTGAAATGCCCGTTCATTTGAGTATAATATTGGCAATTTATAGGGCATCCAATAAAAATGGTTTTCAGTGCCAAGCTCCTTTTTCAATTAACGAATATCGATTAGGAAAACTTCATTGCACGGAATTTTCCAAAAAATTATATACTGTTTAATAGGCCTTGAAATGGCCGTTCAGTTGAGTATAATATTGTGGGGAAATTGAGAAAAAAAAATTTTCGATCAAAAAAAAAGACAGTGTATAGTCCATTGATTTTGGCAAAAAAAATTTTTTTTTTCTTTTGGTCGAAATTATACTCAAACGAAAGGAAATTTCAAAAGCAATTAAAAAACATGCTTTTCAGTGCGAAGCTACTTTTAGTTTTTGAGAAAATGACGATTAATGAATATCGAGACAAAAAAAATGACGATTAATGAATATCGATTAGGAAAACTTTGTGGCACGGAATTTTCAAAAAAATTATATACTGTTGAATAGGCCTTGAAATGCCCGTTCATTTGAGTATATTATTGGCAATTTATAGGGCATCCAATAAAAATGGTTTTCAGTGCCAAGCTCCTTTTTCAATTAACGAATATCGATTAGAAAAACTTCATTGCACGGAATTTTCCAAAAAATTATATACTGTGTAATAGGCCTTGAAATGGCCGTTCATTTGAGTATAATAATGTGGGGAAATTGAGAAAAAAATTTTTTCGATCAAAAAAAAGACAGTGTATAGTCCATTGATTTTGGCAAAAAAAATTTTTTTTTTCTTTTGGTCGAAATTATACTCAAACGAAAGGAAATTTCAAAAGCAATTAAAAAACATGCTTTTCAGTGCGAAGCTACTTTTAGTTTTTGAGAAAATGACGATTAATGAATATCGAGACAAAAAAAATGACGATTAATGAATATCGATTAGGAAAACTTTGTGGCACGGAATTTTCAAAAAAATTATATACTGTTTAATATGCCTTGAAATGCCCGTTCATTTGAGTATATTATTGGCAATTTATAGGGCATCCAATAAAAATGGTTTTCAGTGCCAAGCTCCTTTTTCAATTAACGAATATCGATTAGAAAAACTTCATTGCACGGAATTTTCCAAAAAATTATATACTGTGTAATAGGCCTTGAAATGGCCGTTCATTTGAGTATAATAATGTGGGGAAATTGAGAAAAAAAATTTTTCGATCAAAAAAAAGACAGCCCGACTAAAAAGGTTTTCATATAATCTTATATGATTTGATATAATTATAAATGTTTATATGCGTGGCTTTATATAACCACATACATTTATGTTAACACTTTGGTTTCATAAATATGTTTGATATAACGTTATATATAATCATATGCGATTTGGTCTCCAGCCGTATATTAAGAGATCTGCAAATATAGTTCATACATAATTATATATAATGGCATATAAGATTTTATAAACAATCTTATATCAAAATATATAACAAAGTTAATAGAAAATTGTATTAATTTTATATATAATTACATCTGACATGATATTATACAAAATTTTATAAAGTTTAATTGCAATTTTTAAATTTGAAAATAAAAATTAGAAAAACATATGTTGAAATAAATATGGTTTAAGTTCAGTTATTTTTTCCGTGAAAAAATAATTCTGAAAGTTATTTTTTTTATTTTATAAGACACACATTTTATAAGAAATACCAAAACTCTAACCTAGAAAAAGTTGTTCCGACAAATTTTTGTAATGTTTTATTTTGTCAGCTATTTCCAAGTTTATTAGCAAAACTTGTTCTAAACATTAAGCATTAGTATTTAATATGAATGAAATAAGTGATCTCAATAATATTTACTAAAATTTTCTTTGAAAATCTTCATCAAATTATATGTATTTATATATAATTTGATGCAGTTAGATAGACCCATTTTTCGGATCAAATTGTATCAGGTGAGATAACATGCTTATCTCGCTTGATGTAATTATATATTCCAAAATTCGGATCAAATTAGATATGGACGTATATATATGGTGATATATGATTATATAACATCTTTTTTAGTCGGGAGTGTATAGTCCATTGATTTTGGCAAAAAAAATTTTTTTTTTCTTTTGGTCGAAATTATACTCAAACGAAAGGAAATTTCAAAAGCAATTAAAAAACATGCTTTTCAGTGCGAAGCTACTTTTAGTTTTTGAGAAAATGACGATTAATGAATATCGAGACAAAAAAAATGACGATTAATGAATATCGATTAGGAAAACTTTGTGGCACGGAATTTTCAAAAAAATTATATACTGTTTAATAGGCCTTGAAATGCCCGTTCATTTGAGTATATTATTGGCAATTTATAGGGCATCCAATAAAAATGGTTTTCAGTGCCAAGCTCCTTTTTCAATTAACGAATATCGATTAGGAAAACTTCATTGCACGGAATTTTCCAAAAAATTATATACTGTTTAATAGGCCTTGAAATGGCCGTTCAGTTGAGTATAATATTGTGGGGAAATTGAGAAAAAAAAATTTTCGATCAAAAAAAAGACAGTGTATAAGTCCATTGATTTTGGCAAAAAAAAAATTTTTTTTTTTTGGTCGAAATTATACTCAAACGAAAGGAAATTTCAAAAGCAATTAAAAAACATGCTTTTCAGTGCGAAGCTACTTTTAGTTTTTGAGAAAATGACGATTAATGAATATCGAGACAAAAAAATGACGATTAATGAATATCGATTAGGAAAACTTTGTGGCACGGAGTTTTCCAAAAAATTATATACTGTTTAATAGGCCTTGAAATGCCCGTTCATTTGAGTATATTATTGGCAATTTATAGGGCATCCAATAAAAATGGTTTTCAGTGCCAAGCTCCTTTTTCAATTAACGAATATCGATTAGGAAAACTTTATTGCACGGAATTTTCCAAAAAATTATATACTGTTTAATAGGCCTTGAAATGCCCGTTCATTTGAGTATAATATTGGCAATTTATAGGGCATCCAATAAAAATGGTTTTCAGTGCCAAGCTCCTTTTTCAATTAACGAATATCGATTAGGAAAACTTCATTGCACGGAATTTTCCAAAAAATTATATACTGTTTAATAGGCCTTGAAATGGCCGTTCAGTTGAGTATAATATTGTGGGGAAATTGAGAAAAAAAAATTTTCGATCAAAAAAAAAGACAGTGTATAGTCCATTGATTTTGGCAAAAAAAATTTTTTTTTCTTTTGGTCGAAATTATACTCAAACGAAAGGAAATTTCAAAAGCAATTAAAAAACATGCTTTTCAGTGCGAAGCTACTTTTAGTTTTTGAGAAAATGACGATTAATGAATATCGAGACAAAAAAAATGACGATTAATGAATATCGATTAGGAAAACTTTGTGGCACGGAATTTTCAAAAAAATTATATACTGTTGAATAGGCCTTGAAATGCCCGTTCATTTGAGTATATTATTGGCAATTTATAGGGCATCCAATAAAAATGGTTTTCAGTGCCAAGCTCCTTTTTCAATTAACGAATATCGATTAGAAAAACTTCATTGCACGGAATTTTCCAAAAAATTATATACTGTGTAATAGGCCTTGAAATGGCCGTTCATTTGAGTATAATAATGTGGGGAAATTGAGAAAAAAATTTTTTCGATCAAAAAAAAGACAGTGTATAGTCCATTGATTTTGGCAAAAAAAATTTTTTTTTTCTTTTGGTCGAAATTATACTCAAACGAAAGGAAATTTCAAAAGCAATTAAAAAACATGCTTTTCAGTGCGAAGCTACTTTTAGTTTTTGAGAAAATGACGATTAATGAATATCGAGACAAAAAAAATGACGATTAATGAATATCGATTAGGAAAACTTCGTGGCACGGAATTTTCAAAAAAATTATATACTGTTTAATAGGCCTTGAAATGCCCGTTCATTTGAGTATATTATTGGCAATTTATAGGGCATCCAATAAAAATGGTTTTCAGTGCCAAGCTCCTTTTTCAATTAACGAATATCGATTAGAAAAACTTCATTGCACGGAATTTTCCAAAAAATTATATACTGTGTAATAGGCCTTGAAATGGCCGTTCATTTGAGTATAATAATGTGGGGAAATTGAGAAAAAAAAATTTTCGATCAAAAAAAAGACAGTGTATAGTCCATTGATTTTGGCAAAAAAAATTTTTTTTTTCTTTTGGTCGAAATTATACTCAAACGAAAGGAAATTTCAAAAGCAATTAAAAAACATGCTTTTCAGTGCGAAGCTACTTTTAGTTTTTGAGAAAATGACGATTAATGAATATCGAGACAAAAAAAATGACGATTAATGAATATCGATTAGGAAAACTTTGTGGCACGGAATTTTCAAAAAAATTATATACTGTTTAATAGGCCTTGAAATGCCCGTTCATTTGAGTATATTATTGGCAATTTATAGGGCATCCAATAAAAATGGTTTTCAGTGCCAAGCTCCTTTTTCAATTAACGAATATCGATTAGGAAAACTTCATTGCACGGAATTTTCCAAAAAATTATATACTGTTTAATAGGCCTTGAAATGGCCGTTCAGTTGAGTATAATATTGTGGGGAAATTGAGAAAAAAAAATTTTCGATCAAAAAAAAAGACAGTGTATAGTCCATTGATTTTGGCAAAAAAAAATTTTTTTTTCTTTTGGTCGAAATTATACTCAAACGAAAGGAAATTTCAAAAGCAATTAAAAAACATGCTTTTCAGTGCGAAGCTACTTTTAGTTTTTGAGAAAATGACGATTAATGAATATCGAGACAAAAAAAATGACGATTAATGAATATCGATTAGGAAAACTTTGTGGCACGGAATTTTCAAAAAAATTATATACTGTTTAATAGGCCTTGAAATGCCCGTTCATTTGAGTATATTATTGGCAATTTATAGGGCATCCAATAAAAATGGTTTTCAGTGCCAAGCTCCTTTTTCAATTAACGAATATCGATTAGGAAAACTTCATTGCACGGAATTTTCCAAAAAATTATACACTGTTTAATAGGCCTTGAAATGGCCGTTCAGTTGAGTATAATATTGTGGGGAAATTGAGAAAAAAAAATTTTCGATCAAAAAAAAAGACAGTGTATAGTCCATTGATTTTGGCAAAAAAAATTTTTTTTTTCTTTTGGTCGAAATTATACTCAAACGAAAGGAAATTTCAAAAGCAATTAAAAAACATGCTTTTCAGTGCGAAGCTACTTTTAGTTTTTGAGAAAATGACGATTAATGAATATCGAGACAAAAAAAATGACGATTAATGAATATCGATTAGGAAAACTTTGTGGCACGGAATTTTCAAAAAAATTATATACTGTTTAATAGGCCTTGAAATGCCCGTTCATTTGAGTATATTATTGGCAATTTATAGGGCATCCAATAAAAATGGTTTTCAGTGCCAAGCTCCTTTTTCAATTAACGAATATCGATTAGGAAAACTTTATTGCACGGAATTTTCCAAAAAATTATATACTGTTTAATAGGCCTTGAAATTCCCGTTCATTTGAGTATAATATTGGCAATTTATAGGGCATCCAATAAAAATGGTTTTCAGTGCCAAGCTCCTTTTTCAATTAACGAATATCGATTAGGAAAACTTCATTGCACGGAATTTTCCAAAAAATTATATACTGTTTAATAGGCCTTGAAATGGCCGTTCAGTTGAGTATAATATTGTGGGGAAATTGAGAAAAAAAAATTTTCGATCAAAAAAAAAGACAGTGTATAACCATTGATTTTGGCAAAAAAAAATTTTTTTTTTTTTGGTCGAAATTATATTCAAACGAAAGGAAATTTCAAAAGCAATTAAAAAACATGCTTTTCAGTGCGAAGCTACTTTTAGTTTTTGAGAAAATGACGATTAATGAATATCGAGACAAAAAAAATGACGATTAATGAATATCGATTAGGAAAACTTTGTGGCACGGAATTTTCAAAAAAATTATATACTGTTTAATAGGCCTTGAAATGCCCGTTCATTTGAGTATATTATTGGCAATTTATAGGGCATCCAATAAAAATGGTTTTCAGTGCCAAGCTCCTTTTTCAATTAACGAATATCGATTAGGAAAACTTTATTGCACGGAATTTTCCAAAAAATTATATACTGTTTAATAGGCCTTGAAATGCCCGTTCATTTGAGTATAATATTGGCAATTTATAGGGCATCCAATAAAAATGGTTTTCAGTGCCAAGCTCCTTTTTCAATTAACGAATATCGATTAGGAAAACTTCATTGCACGGAATTTTCCAAAAAATTATATACTGTTTAATAGGCCTTGAAATGGCCGTTCAGTTGAGTATAATATTGTGGGGAAATTGAGAAAAAAAATTTTTCGATCAAAAAAAAGACAGTGTATAGTCCATTGATTTTGGCAAAAAAAATTTTTTTTTTCTTTTGGTCGAAATTATACTCAAACGAAAGGAAATTTCAAAAGCAATTAAAAAACATGCTTTTCAGTGCGAAGCTACTTTTAGTTTTTGAGAAAATGACGATTAATGAATATCGAGACAAAAAAAATGACGATTAACGAATATCGATTAGGAAAACTTTATTGAACGGAATTTTCCAAAAAATTATATACTGTTTAATAGGCCTTGAAATGCCCGTTCATTTGAGTATATTATTGGCAATTTATAGGGCATCCAATAAAAATGGTTTCCAGTGCCAAGCTCCTTTTTCAATTAACGAATATCGATTAGGAAAACTTCATTGCACGGAATTTTCCAAAAAATTATATACTGTTTAATAGGCCTTGAAATGGCCGTTCATTTGAGTATAATAATGTGGGGAAATTGAGAAAAAAATTTTTTCGATCAAAAAAAAAGACAGTTATAGTCCATTGATTTTGGCAAAAAAAATTTTTTTTTTCTTTTGGTCGAAATTATACTCAAACGAAAGGAAATTTCAAAAGCAATTAAAAACATGCTTTTCAGTGCGAAGCTACTTTTAGTTTTTGAGAAAATGACGATTAATGAATATCGAGACAAAAAAAATGACGATTAATGAATATCGATTAGGAAAACTTTGTGGCACGGAATTTTCCAAAAAATTATATACTGTTTAATAGGCCTTGAAATGCCCGTTCATTTGAGTATATTATTGGCAATTTATAGGGCATCCAATAAAAATGGTTTTCAGTGCCAAGCTCCTTTTTCAATTAACGAATATCGATTAGGAAAACTTTATTGCACGGAATTTTCCAAAAAATTATATACTATTTAATAGGCCTTGAAATGCCCGTTCATTTGAGTATATTATTGGCAATTTATAGGGCATCCAATAAAAATGGTTTTCAGTGCCAAGCTCCTTTTTCAATTAACGAATATCGATTAGGAAAACTTCATTGCACGGAATTTTCCAAATAATTATATACTGTTTAATAGGCCTTGAAATGGCCGTTCATTTGAGTATAATAATGTGGGGAAATTGAGAAAAAAATTTTTTCGATCAAAAAAAAAGACAGTGTATGGTCCATTGATTTTGGCAAAAAAAAAAATTTTTTTTTCTTTTGGTCGAAATTATACTCAAACGAAAGGAAATTTCCAAAGCAATTAAAAAACATGCTTTTCAGTGCGAAGCTACTTTTAGTTTTTGAGAAAATGACGATTAATGAATATCGAGACAAAAAAAATGACGATTAATGAATATCGATAAGGAAAACTTTGTTGCACGGAATTTTCCAAAAAATTGTATACTGTTTAATAGGCCTTGAAATGCCCGTTCATTTGAGTATATTATTGGCAATTTATAGGGCATCCAATAAAAATGGTTTTCAGTGCCAAGCTCCTTTTTCAATTAACGAATATCGATTAGGAAAACTTTATTGCACGGAATTTTCCAAAAAATTATATACTGTTTAATAGGCCTTGAAATGCCCGTTCATTTGAGTATATTATTGGCAATTTATAGGGCATCCAATAAAAATGGTTTTCAGTGCCAAGCTCCTTTTTCAATTAACGAATATCGATTAGGAAAACTTCATTGCACGGAATTTTCCAAAAAATTATATACTGTTTAATAGGCCTTGAAATGGCCGTTCATTTGAGTATAATAATGTGGGGAAATTGAGAAAAAAATTTTTTCGATCAAAAAAAAAGACAGTGTATGGTCCATTGATTTTGGCAAAAAAAAAATTTTTTTTTCTTTTGGTCGAAATTATACTCAAACGAAAGGAAATTTCAAAAGCAATTAAAAAACATGCTTTTCAGTGCGAAGCTACTTTTAGTTTTTGAGAAAATGACGATCAATGAATATCGAGACAAAAAAAATGACGATTAATGAATATCGATAAGGAAAACTTTGTTGCACGGAATTTTCCAAAAAATTGTATACTGTTTAATAGGCCTTGAAATGCCCGTTCATTTGAGTATAATATTGGCAATTTATAGGGCATCCAATAAAAATGGTTTTCAGTGCCAAGCTCCTTTTTCAATTAACGAATATCGATTAGGAAAACTTTATTGCACGGAATTTTCCAAAAAATTATATACTGTTTAATAGGCTTTGAAATGCCCGTTCATTTGAGTATATTATTGGCAATTTATAGGGCATCCAATAAAAATGGTTTTCAGTGCCAAGCTCCTTTTTCAATTAACGAATATCGATTAGGAAAACTTCATTGCACGGAATTTTCCAAAAAATTATATACTGTTTAATAGGCCTTGAAATGCCCGTTCATTTGAGTATATTATTGGCAATTTATAGGGCATCCAATAAAAATGGTTTTCAGTGCCAAGCTCCTTTTTCAATTAACGAATATCGATTAGGAAAACTTCACTGCACGGAATTTTCCAAAAAATTATATACTGTTTAATAGGCCTTGAAATGGCCGTTCATTTGAGTATAATAATGTGGGGAAATTGAGAAAAAAATTTTTTCGATCAAAAAAAAAGACAGTGTATAGTCCATTGATTTTGGCAAAACAAAAATTTTTTTCTTTTGGTCGAAATTATACTCAAACGAAAGGAAATTTCAAAAGCAATTAAAAAACATGCTTTTCAGTGCGAAGCTACTTTTAGTTTTTGAGAAAATGACGATTAATGAATATCGAGACAAAAAAAATGACGATTAATGAATATCGATTAGGAAAACTTTGTGGCACGGAATTTTCAAAAAAATTATATACTGTTTAATAGGCCTTGAAATGCCCGTTCATTTGAGTATATTATTGGCAATTTATAGGGCATCCAATAAAAATGGTTTTCAGTGCCAAGCTCCTTTTTCAATTAACGAATATCGATTAGGAAAACTTTATTGCACGGAATTTTCCAAAAAATTATATACTGTTTAATAGGCCTTGAAATGCCCGTTCATTTGAGTATATTATTGGCAATTTATAGGGCATCCAATAAAAATGGTTTTCAGTGCCAAGCTCCTTTTTCAATTAACGAATATCGATTAGGAAAACTTCATTGCACGGAATTTTCCAAAAAATTATATACTGTTTAATAGGCCTTGAAATGGCCGTTCATTTGAGTATAATAATGTTGGGAAATTGAGAAAAAAATTTTTTCGATCAAAAAAAAAGACAGTGTATAGTCCATTGATTTTGGCAAAACAAAAATTTTTTTCTTTTGGTCGAAATTATACTCAAACGAAAGGAAATTTCAAAAGCAATTAAAAAACATGCTTTTCAGTGCGAAGCTCCTTTTATTTTTTGAGAAAATGACGATTAATGAATATCGAGACAAGCAAAAATTACAAATTTTCTGGTGTATTTTGTTCTCTGTATCGATTAAGGGTACACCACTACGTATACTCAATATGAATAGGTACAATAACTATAACTCATACGTAAAAAAAATATAGAAAATAAAAATTCATACGATTTCCCCGTTTTTGAATATCTCGGGAAATACTGGTCCAATTTGGCTGGAAAACCTACTGTTCCAGATTCGCGATGCTCTTTCAGAATTTTTCACCCAAATTTGATTTCAAGCTTCCCCGTTTTATTTTCCATTTTCAAAATGTGGCAACCCTGGATAGTGTCTGCTTTAAATTTTCTTTTAATTGCAATAACTTTGAAACCGTTGGAGATAATTGACCGAAATTTTCGCCAAATGGTAGAATCAAATTTAGGCCATTTATAGGGCATCCAATAAAAATGGTTTTCGGTGCCAAGTTCCTTTTTTAATTAACGAATATCGATTAGGAAAACTTCATTGCACGGAATTTTCCAAAAAATTATATACTGTTTAATAGGCCTTGAAATGGCCGTTCATTTGAGTATAATATTGTGGGGAAATTGAGAAAAAAAAATTTTCGATCAAAAAAAAGACAGTGTATGGTCCATTGACTTTGGCAAAAAAAATTTTTTTTTTCTTTTGGTCGAAATTATACTCAAACGAAAGGAAATTTCAAAAGCAATTAAAAAACATGCTTTTCAGTGCGAAGCTACTTTTAGTTTTTGAGAAAATGACGATTAATGAATATCGAGACAAAAAAAATGACGATTAATGAATATCGATAAGGAAAACTTTGTTGCACGGAATTTTCCAAAAAATTGTATACTGTTTAATAGGCCTTGAAATGCCCGTTCATTTGAGTATAATATTGGCAATTTATAGGGCATCCAATAAAAATGGTTTTCAGTGCCAAGCTCCTTTTTCAATTAACGAATATCGATTAGGAAAACTTTATTGCACGGAATTTTCCAAAAAATTATATACTGTTTAATAGGCCTTGAAATGCCCGTTCATTTGAGTATATTATTGGCAATTTATAGGGCATCCAATAAAAATGGTTTTCAGTGCCAAGCTCCTTTTTCAATTAACGAATATCGATTAGGAAAACTTCATTGCACGGAATTTTCCAAAAAATTATATACTGTTTAATAGGCCTTGAAATGCCCGTTCATTTGAGTATAATATTGGCAATTTATAGGACATCCAATAAAAATGGTTTTCAGTGCCAAGCTCCTTTTTCAATTAACGAATATCGATTAGGAAAACTTCATTGCACGGAATTTTCCAAAAAATTATATACTGTTTAATAGGCCTTGAAATGGCCGTTCAGTTGAGTATAATATTGTGGGGAAATCGAGAAAAAAAATTTTTCGATCAAAAAAAAAGACAGTGTATAGTCCATTGATTTTGGCAAAAAAAATTTTTTTTTTCTTTTGGTCGAAATTATACTCAAACGAAAGGAAATTTCAAAAGCAATGAAAAAACATGCTTTTCAGTGCGAAGCTCCTTTTATTTTTTGAGAAAATGACGATTAATGAATATCGAGACAAGCAAAAATTACAAATTTTCTGGTGTATTTTGTTCTCTGTATCGATTAAGGGTACACCACTACGTATACTCAATATGAATAGGTACAATAACTATAACTCATACGTAAAAAAAATATAGAAAATAAAAATTCATACGATTTCCCCGTTTTTGAATATCTCGGGAAATACTGGTCCAATTTGGCTGGAAAACCTACTGTTCCAGATTCGCGATGCTCTTTCAGAATTTTTCACCCAAATTTGATTTCAAGCTTCCCCGTTTTATTTTCCATTTTCAAAATGTGGCAACCCTGGATAGTGTCTGCTTTAAATTTTCTTTTAATTGCAATAACTTTGAAACCGTTGGAGATAATTGACCGAAATTTTCGCCAAATGGTAGAATCAAATTTAGGCCATTTATAGGGCATCCAATAAAAATGGTTTTCAGTGCCAAGCTCCTTTTTCAATTAACGAATATCGATTAGAAAAACTTCATTGCACGGAATTTTCCAAAAAATTATATACTGTTTAATAGGCCTTGAAATGGCCGTTCATTTGAGTATAATAATGTGGGGAAATTGAGAAAAAAATTTTTTCGATCAAAAAAAAGACAGTGTATAGTCCATTGATTTTGGCAAAAAAAATTTTTTTTTCTTTTGGTCGAAATTATACTCAAACGAAAGGAAATTTCAAAAGCAATTAAAAAACATGCTTTTCAGTGCGAAGCTACTTTTAGTTTTTGAGAAAATGACGATTAATGAATATCGATATAAAAAAAATGACGATTAATGAATATCGATTAGGAAAACTTTGTGGCATGGAATTTTCAAAAAAATTATATACTGTTTAATAGGCCTTGAAATGCCCGTTCATTTGAGTATATTATTGGCAATTTATAGGGCATCCAATAAAAATGGTTTTCAGTGCCAAGCTCCTTTTTCAATTAACGAATATCGATTAGGAAAACTTCATTGCACGGAATTTTCCAAAAAAATTATATACTGTTTAATAGGCCTTGAAATGGCCGTTCATTTGAGTATAATAATGTGGGGAAATTGAGAAAAAAATTTTTTCGATCAAAAAAAAAGACAGTTATAGTCCATTGATTTTGGCAAAACAAAAATTTTTTTTCTTTTGGTCGAAATTATACTCAAACGAAAGGAAATTTCAAAAGCAATTAAAAAACATGCTTTTCAGTGCGAAGCTACTTTTAGTTTTTGAGAAAATGACGATTAATGAATATCGAGACAAAAAAAATGACGATTAATGAATATCGATTAGGAAAACTTTGTGGCACGGAATTTTCCAAAAAATTATATACTGTTTAATAGGCCTTGAAATGCCCGTTCATTTGAGTATATTATTGGCAATTTATAGGGCATCCAATAAAAATGGTTTTCAGTGCCAAGCTCCTTTTTCAATTAACGAATATCGATTAGGAAAACTTCATTGCACGGAATTTTCCAAATAATTATATACTGTTTAATAGGCCTTGAAATGGCCGTTCATTTGAGTATAATAATGTGGGGAAATTGAGAAAAAAATTTTTTCGATCAAAAAAAAAGACAGTGTATGGTCCATTGATTTTGGCAAAAAAAAATTTTTTTTTTCTTTTGGTCGAAATTATACTCAAACGAAAGGAAATTTCAAAAGCAATTAAAAAACATGCTTTTCAGTGCGAAGCTACTTTTAGTTTTTGAGAAAATGACGATTAATGAATATCGAGACAAAAAAAATGACGATTAATTAAAATTCTGAACCGATCGGTATACTATAAGGTGGGTCTACAACCAATATTTTTTGGTGTTACAAACATCAGCACAAACTTATAATACCCTGACCACATAGTGGTGTAGGGTATAAATAGTAAAAAAAAATAGTAAAATATTACAAAATAGTGAAAATTACTAAAAAATATTATGCAAAAAATAAACTCACACACGAATCATGCACGGGTTATATATTCTTATTCACGCTCACGCACGAATCAAGTACGAATTATATAGTCTCAGACTCACGCACGAATCACTTGAGTATAGTAATTATTACTCACGATCACGTGTGAATAACGTGACTCACGAACATTTCTAGTCACGCGCCAATCCCTAGTAATTAATAAATCTAAAACTAGTTCAAAATCATTGTTAACATAGAACCACATATAATATAATACGGTTTAATATGGACCTTATATATTTTTATATAAAATCACTTTGAAATAATTGCTTATGTGGGATGATATATAATTATAGATGATTTTATAAAGAGCGTTGTATTGTTATATATTAAAGAAATTATGAAATATTGTAGATATGGAACCATATTAATATGTAACACAAATTATGAAATATTTCTTATATGGCTCCACATATAGTTTTATATTATTATGTATAGTGTCATACTAAATTATATATAAACGTATATGTAATTATATCTGTAATATGTTACTTTATGTACTTATATATAACATATGCAATTATATGTATGCCAGTATGTAATAATATAAAATCACATATGTCTCCATATTAAAACCTTTGAGGAAAAAATATCTAACATATGACTATATAAAAGTATATCTGCTTGAATTTAAAAGCATATCTGGCCATATGTAACTGTAAGTTACTATAAGCAATTACATAAAATAATATATGATTATATCAAAACTTTTTTACTCGGGAGTGTATAGTCCATTGATTTTGGCAAAAAAAATTTTTTTTTTCTTTTGGTCGAAATTATACTCAAACGAAAGGAAATTTCAAAAGCAATTAAAAAACATGCCTTTCAGTGCCAAGCTCCTTTTATTTTTTGAGAAAATGACGATTAATGAATATCGAGACAAGCAAAAATTACAAATTTTCTGGTGTATTTTGTTCTCTGTATCGATTAAGGGTACACCACTACGTATACTCAATATGAATAGGTACAATAACTATAACTCATACGTAAAAAAAATATAGAAAATAAAAATTCATACGATTTCCCCGTTTTTGAATATCTCGGGAAATACTGGTCCAATTTGGCTGGAAAACCTACTGTTCCAGATTCGCGATGCTCTTTCAGAATTTTTCACCCAAATTTGATTTCAAGCTTCCCCGTTTTATTTTCCATTTTCAAAATGTGGCAACCCTGGATAGTGTCTGCTTTCAATTTTCTTTTAATTGCAATAACTTTGAAACCGTTGGAGATAATTGACCGAAATTTTCGCCAAATGGTAGAATCAAATTTAGGCCATTTATAGGGCATCCAATAAAAATGGTTTTCGGTGCCAAGTTCCTTTTTTAATTAACGAATATCGATTAGGAAAACTTCATTGCACGGAATTTTCCAAAAAATTATATACTGTTTAATAGGCCTTGAAATGGCCGTTCATTTGAGTATAATATTGTGGGGAAATTGAGAAAAAAAAATTTTCGATCAAAAAAAAAGACAGTCCATTGATTTTGGCAAAAAAAAAATTTTTTTCTTTTGGTCGAAATTATACTCAAACGAAAGGAAATTTCAAAAGCAATTAAAAAACATGCTTTTCAGTGCGAAGTTACTTTTAGTTTTTGAGAAAATGACGATTAATGAACATCGAGACAAAAAAAATGACGATTAATAAATATCGATAAGGAAAACTTTGTTGCACGGAATTTTCCAAAAAATTATATACTGTTTAATAGGCCTTGAAATGGCCGTTCATTTGAGTATAATATTGGCAATTTATAGGGCATCCAATAAAAATGGTTTTCAGTGCCAAGCTCCTTTTTCAATTAATGAATATCGATTAGGAAAACTTCATTGCACGGAATTTTCCAAAAAATTATATACTGTTTAATAGGCCTTGAAATGGCCGTTCATTTGAGTATAATATTGGCAATTTATAGGGCATCCAATAAAAATGGTTTTCAGTGCCAAGCTCCTTTTTCAATTAACAAATATCGATAAGGAAAACTTTGTTGCACGGAATTTTCCAAAAAATTATATACTGTTTAATAGGCCTTGAAATGGCCGTTCATTTGAGTATAATATTGGCAATTTATAGGGCATCCAATAAAAATGGTTTTCAGTGCCAAGCTCCTTTTTCAATTAACAAATATCGATAAGGAAAACTTTGTTGCACGGAATTTTCCAAAAAAATATATACTGTTTAATAGGCCTTGAAATGGCCGTTCATTTGAGTATAATATTGGCAATTTATAGGGCATCCAATAAAAATGGTTTTCAGTGCCAAGCTCCTTTTTCAATTAACAAATATCGATAAGGAAAACTTTGTTGCACGGAATTTTCCAAAAAATTATATACTGTTTAATAGGCCTTGAAATGCCCGTTCATTTGAGTATAATATTGGCAATTTATAGGGCATCCAATAAAAATGGTTTTCAGTGCCAAGCTCCTTTTTCAATTAACGAATATCGATTAGGAAAACTTCATTACACGGAATTTTCCAAAAAATTATATACTGATTAATAGGCCTTGAAATGGCCGTTCATTTGAGTATAATATTGGCAATTTATAGGGCATCCAATAAAAATGGTTTTCAGTGCCAAGCTCCTTTTTCAATTAACGAATATCGATTAGGAAAACTTCATTGCACGGAATTTTCCAAAAAATTATATACTGTTTAATAGGCCTTGAAATGGCCGTTCATTTGAGTATAATATTGTGGGGAAATTGAGAAGAAAATTTTTTCGATCAAAAAAAAAGACAGTGTATAGTCCATTGATTTTGGCAAAAAAAAAATTTTTTTCTTTTGGTCGAAATTATACTCAAACGAAAGGAAATTTCAAAAGCAATTAAAAAACATGCTTTTCAGTGCGAAGCTACTTTTAGTTTTTGAGAAAATGACGATTAATGAATATCGAGACAAAAAAACCCGAGTAAAAATAGTTATATATTGTGACATATAATGTGATTGGGCTATATCTGACAATGAATGGAGTAACATTAAGACACATATCATTATATACAACTACATCTGATATTATTTTTTCAACGAATTTTTTGTATGGTAATTGATATTATTACATATCCCCAAATCTGACTCCATATATAACTACATAAGCCTTATAAAACTAATGAAATTATATGTAGTGATCGATATGATTATATATGATTTGATACTAAGTTTTATAACACTGTATGTGTCGTTGTACAAAAAATATATTTTAATTTTATATAACTTTATATATAATCCCATACAAATTAATATATAGTTCAACATCAAATTTAGTTATCTGCAAATTCAGAGTTAATTACTCCATAGCCAAATAATTTTCACGTAATGTTTTTGCATGTAAAATATTATTAAAAAATGATGCGTACGATTTAGAAGACAAAAGTATTCAAATAAATTTTTATTTTATGTTTTAAAATTTGGGTCTTCAAAATTGTTAAAACCATAGACATTTCAATTTAATAGCTGGTATGCATAAAAAGACTATCAGACAAAATTTTATAAAATCAGATATATTTATATTGAATTAGATATAATTTGATGTCCTGGATATGGACAAATCTCGGATCAAACTTTATCAAATTATATCTAATTTGATATAATTAGACACATCTAGATGACCCATTTTTCGGATCAAGTTGTATGTCGTTGTATATGGGGATTTATCAAAAAAGATATAATTATGTATGACACCATATTAAGTTTTTTACCCGGGAAATGACGATTAATGAATATCGATAAGGAAAACTTTATTGCACGGAATTTTCCAAAAAATTATATACTGTTTAATAGGCCTTGAAATGCCCGTTCATTTGAGTATAATATTGGCAATTTATAGGGCATCCAATAAAAATGGTTTTCAGTGCCAAGCTCCTTTTTCAATTAACGAATATCGATTTGGAAAACTTCATTGCACGGAATTTTCCAAAAAATTATATACTGTTTAATAGGCCTTGAAATGGCCGTTCATTTGAGTATAATATTGTGGGGAAATTGAGAAAAAAATTTTTTTGATCAAAAAAAAAGACGATTAATGAATATCGATAAGGAAAACTTTGTTGCACGGAATTTTCCAAAAAATTATATACTGTTTAATAGGCATTGAAATGCCCGTTCATTTGAGTATAATATTGGCAATTTATAGGGCATCCAATAAAAATGGTTTTCAGTGCCAAGCTCCTTTTTCAATTAACGAATATCGATTAGGAAAACTTCATTGCACGGAATTTTTAAAAAAATTATATACTGTTTAATAGGCCTTGAGATGCCCGTTCATTTGAGTATAATATTGGGGGCAAATTGAGAAAAAAAATTTTCGCTCAAAAAAAAAAGACAGTGTATAGTCCATTGATTTTATTGGCCAAAAAAAGAAAATTTTTATTTTTTGGTCAAAATGATATAAAATTATACTCAAACGAAAGGAAATTTAAAAACCAATTAATACAAATGCTTTTCAGTGCCAAGTTCCTTTTAGTTTTTGAGAAAATGACGATTTATGAATATCGATTAGGAAAACTTCATTGCACCAAATTTTCCAAAGAATTATTTACTGTTTAATAGGCCTTGAGATGCCCGTTCATTTGAGTATAATATTGGGCGGAAATTGAGAAAAAAAAATTTTCGCTCAAAAAAAGACAGTGTACATCTAATAAATTTTTGTTGAAATCCACCTCTATTAAAAGGAGGTAACTTGACACATTGTTTTTAAAAACAAAAGGCACAATGTGTTTAAAAGTACGATTTTTATTGTATCAAAAAGGTTCAGCAACATTTGAATTTTGTTTAAGTTTATATTTTGTGTCGAAAAAGCTATATTAAATGTATGAACCTACATTTAAAATGTTTAAAAACGCGATAAATAATGCATATACATATGTATATACAAAGAAAATGCTTTTTATTAAATACTGTACCAGATATTCTCTTAAAATAAAAAAACAAAATACATTTAATAGAAGATAATCATTTTATTGACAAAAGAAATGTATGAAAAAGAAACCCATAACATTTAACAATACTTAATATTTGTTTATTTTTTTATTTTTAATAACATAAAACTTCATTCTTAATGCTAAAAACTGCTAAAGGGCGGATTATGGGACCGTAAACGTAAATGTCATGTAACTGTACCGTGCCGTAGCTAAAAAGTACACTTATAGATTACCGTAAACGACATTACTATTTAGCATCTATTTCATGTGGTTTTATATTTTATTCTAAATTTTTCCATTTATTTGTTAATTTTTATTCCTTATTTGTTGTTTGAATCAATTTTCTTTATTCATTTCATATTTTTTCCGACTAAAATCATTCAGCTGTTTCGATGCCGGATAGATTCTGATTTCAACAGAATGATCCGGCAAGTACGTTTACATTTACGTGTTAGTAACCATTCGTATACATTTCTCCTTGTGTTTTTGAAACAGCTGATTCGTTACAGATACGTTTACGGTTGGGTAACTCAGCCTTAAGCCTATGGCTTGCCAGCAGATGTAATGTTAATCAGTTATGATTAACATTAAAATTATCTTAATTAAGGTGTATACCAAGATGAAATAAATCGTATAGATTTTCTTATAGAAAACCACTGATTTTTTTAAGGAGTTTTCTCTCTATAGGAGTTTTCTCTCTATAAAATATCTACAGAATCTGATTTATTTTCCCTTAAAAAATCTTTAAAATCTTACGTGCTTTCCAAAGAAAAAATTCTTGGAATCTTAGTAGTTTTTCATAAAAAAAAACAACTGAGGATCAGAGGTCTCTTGAAAAGGGAATAGTTATGAGAATCTCAGGGGTTTAAGTACGAAACAGTCCGCGAAAGTTTTCAGATTCTGAGAATTTCTGTGGAAAAATATTCCGTAGAATCTGGGGGTTTCCTAAAGAAAAATTTCCTCGAAATTTACAGAATCTGAGAGTGTTTTAAAGAAATAAGTCCACAGGATCGAATTATTTTATATATCAAAAGTTTTCTGAATCTGAGAGGTTTCTGTACGAAAAATTCCTTAGAATTTCAGGGTTTTTGTATACGCCAAACCCTTAGATTGGGAGTGTTGTTTTTTTTTTTTGAAAAAAGTCTGCAGAATGGGAGTGCTTATCTATATAAAAGTTTTTAGAATAGAAGTATTTTCCTTTAGAGAAAGTCCTTATAATCGGACAGCTTTTCTAAAGGAAAAAGTCGTCAGAATCTTAGGAGATTGCTCAGAATCAGAGGCTTTGCTACAGGAAAAAGTCCTTCGAATATTAGGGTGTTCTATAGGAAAACGTCCTTAAAAAATTGAGGTTTTGTTTATAAAAAAGTGGGACTTTCCCATCAGAAAAGGTCATCGAGATTGGAGAATTTTGAGAAAACTGGTCAGAGTTTGAGGAAACCTATGAATACATTTCGTTGCAAAAACAAAAATCATTTTTAGGGGTAAGTTGTTTCGGTAGCATATTTAGGTTTTTCACAGGGTGTGCTATCTATTATATCGTCCTAACAAAAAACAGAGTTGTTAAATTTTTTATTTTACTTTAACAATGTTTTCCTATTGGGATTTCTTTCTGTTAGCACACTCAAACGTAGGCCACTAAACATACGTAGAAACGTTGTATCGTGCTATTCTCAAATGTCGTATTTTTTCAATTTAAATTTTAACAACTCTGTTTTTTGTTAGGACGATACAACAAATATCACACCCCTTGTCAGGAAATTAGTTAGTCACGATATTTTTTGCAATCAGGAACGTGACCTCCAGAGTTACGATATTTTCAGCGATCACTCCAAATATAGAATGACAATTTTCAATTTACACACATTGTGCCCACAAACTGTTAATTTTTATTGGATTTAAGCATTAAATGTGTAATGCTTTATTTTGAAATAAGGGAAATTTGTTTTGAAATCAAAGAAATTCTCTCAGTTTGTAGACAAATTTGCTCAAAAGAGAGGGAAATTCTCTCATTGGGGAGCCCGTTACCGAACCTTTGCAATCTGCATAAAATTTTGTTGGGGCCATGAGGCTTACCGTATCTCTATCTATTCTTACTCTATGGTTCTTGTAAATCTGTCTTTCTAAAGAGTTTTTCAACAGGGACGCTACAAAAGTAGAAAGACAGGGGCAGCAAACGACGCCATATTTCTTGCCGCTCTTTTGACATTTCTCTTCAGTAAGGTTTGCCATTTCATGATGGAAAGATATACGAGCCAACAACGAATCGAAATTATTAAAATTTACTACCGAAATTCGGAGTCAGTGGCCTCAACGTTAAGAGCGCTACGTCCAATTTATGGTCGTCGTAATCGTCCTAGCAGATCAACAATTGAGCGTCTAGTGGAAAAATTTGAATCCACAGGCACAGTACAAAATGTTCCCGTGCCAGTGAGACAAAGAAGTGCCCGTAGTGTCGAGAATATTGCTGCCGCTGAGGCTTCAGTTGAAGAAAGCCCAAATGTGTCTCTCACATGTCGTTCTCAAGCATTGGGCATCTCTGTGACGTCGTTGTGGCGAATTTTGCGAAAAGATCTTGGCCTACATCCTTACAAGATCAAATTGACGCAAGAACTGAAGCCGCTTGACCACCAGAAGCGTCGTATGTTCGTGAATTGGGCTGAGCAACAACTTGAAAATGATTCGGATTTTCATCGAAAAATCATCTTCAGCGATGAGGCTTATTTCTGGCTGAATGGCTTCGTCAATAAACAAAATATGCGTTATTGGTCAGGCAGCAATCCACACGTACTCCATGAGTCATCATTGAATCCCGAAAAAATTACGGTTTGGTGCGGTTTATGGGCCGGCGGCGTCATTGGGCCGTACTTCTTCCGTGATGATCAAGACCGGCACGTTACTGTGAATGGGAATCGCTACCGTTCAATGATAACCGAATATTTTTGACCCCAATTGGATGATATGGACTTGGAGGACATGTGGTTCCAACCGGACGGCGCGACAAGCCACACAGCGAATGTCACAATCAATTTATTGCAAACCAACTTTGGAGAACGTGTTATCTCACGAAATGGTCCAGTCGATTGGCCGCCTCGGTCGTGCGATTTGACGCCGTTGGACTATTTCCTGTGGGGCTACGTCAAATCTATGGTCTATGCCAACAATCCAGCGACGATTGATGAACTTCGTACGAATGTCGAACGTGAAATTGCAGCAGTATCGGCCGATTTATGCTTGAAAACCGTCCAAAATTGGGTTCAGCGTCTGGACTTCTGCATGCGTGCCCGTGGTGGCCATGCAAAAGAGATCGATTTCCATACATAATGGCATCGAACGTACTTTCACAGGAATAAAGAATTTCATTGATATCCAAAACCCTTTACTTTTGTAGCGTCCCTGTTGAAAAACCCTTTATATTGATTTCCAATCAACGTTAGTGCATTCCTAAATCTCTTAATAATAAACATAAAAAAAGTTTGATATGTGTTTAATGGAAAACTAGGTTTATTCAAATTTCATATAAATTCATTTCATGAGACAATTTTTCTAAGATCCCGTCAGAAAAAGGGCAATAAATTAAAAAAACTTAAAAGAAGGGATGAAATTCAATTAAACTAAAATAAATTAAATTCAAGTAAATAAAAAAACAAAAAAACATGTTAAAAAATTTAATTTGAACATGAGGCACAAAGCTGAACTTTGTGCTCTCCACAAATTGGTTTTTCACATTTATCACATATTAATTTCGTCATACGTCGTTTGTGATATGGGCAGAATCTACAAACACTTCGTTTCTTCTCCGTTTGTACTCTCTGAGCATTGCTGTTAATAGAATTTTCATCCTCGGTCATCACATTTTGTATATTTATTCTAGTAGAACTTTTAAGAGTAGGTATCTTCAACCCTTCTTTCATCCATGGATCTCCTAGGCTCTTGTGGAGCGCTTTCATATATTCTCTGCGATTTAATGGTTTTTTAAGACTAAAAAAGTGCGAATAAATTACATAAAATTACATAACGTTCTACTGTTTACCATTTATGAAAATTTTTGTCGCGTAAATATTTTTTTTGAGAACGGGATTATATTTGATTTTTGAGCCTCTGGCAGTAAATTTAGAGGAATGTTGTCCTCGACAACTTCAGAACAAACAGAAGAATAATCATCAAATGAAACTGCATCAACGTTTTTTGTCCCACTTTCAATGGTTTCTTCATTGACTTGCTCAAAAACATCATCTGCTTCAGGCTCAATATTATCATCTGCCCTGCAAAAAGAGAACATCCACTTTTTAATGCATGATTTTTTTCTCTACATTCTAAATAAGATAATGCAAAAATAAAATAAAACAAATACAACAACACATAGCGACATGACGCACAGGCATAGTTTTCTACTGAAAAATTGTTAAATTTACAGCAGTATCGGATCTTTCCTATGACACGCACGTGTTAAATTCATTGATGGAAATGACAAGTTTTGAACTACTAACAGCTCCAGAAAAAACAAAACTCAAAAATAAAAGTAGTTCAAATTTGGCATTTCCATCAATGAATTTAACACGTGCGTGTCATAGGAAAGATCCGATACTGCTGTAAATTTAACAATTTTTCAGTAGAAAACTATGCTTGTGCGCCATGTCGCTATGTGTTGTTGTATTTCGTTGCTGCACCTAAAAAATTAGCTATGCGCCATTTTCCGATTTTTTTTTTATTATTGCATTAAGATCGTATATTGATCATTCGTTTTCATACCAAAGCGTTTATCGATATCTCATTTGGTTCAGAAGTTAGCAAAAGTAGCTATTTGTTTCCCATATTAAGAATGTTCATTAAAAAAGCCTATGTGCTCTTCTACACATGGCTAATTTCATTTTAATCGTTTGCTTTGTGTTTTCTGTCAAAATGAAACTAGGTAAAGAATTTTTTTTTAACTAAAATCATAACAGTTATAAATTTATTGGAATAGCAAAGCAAATTTTACGAAAACCGGTGGTTATTAAAAAGTATCTCCGGTTAGATTTTAAATCCGTTGTGACCGAATTTTTTTGCCAACCGAATTGATTCGCTTGCCCCAACTCCCTAATTTGGTTGCCCCAAACGAATTCAGTTGTGACAACCAAATTGTCGCAAACGAATGTCAGCCTAATTCAGTTGTGACGACAAATTTTGTTGTCACAACGAAATTGTTCTGAGAGTGCATATTACGTTGCATTTACAGCTTTAAAAATTGGGTCATTAAAGGGTTAACTAAAAATCCACTTCTTTTTATACCTTTAACCCTTTAATGCCCAAGGCCGCCAAAAAGCGGTCTTCAGATTTTAAATAGTTTTTGGCTAAATAAAAAAAATTTTATTAAACCAGTATATCGTATCGATATAAAACATAATTAGCTACTTTTCTGCATTTTTGTACATCAAATGATTTTAAAGTGAAAAGGATGTAGTTGAAGTGAAAATTTTTTTAAATTTGAAAAAAATAACTTCTTAAAACAGAAAAAAACATTTTAAAAGTTGCCAAAAATACATTTACGATTTGACATATATTATCGGTAATCACGAAGCTAGTGTAGTCTCTACTTGTAAAATGAGTTTTGCTCCACGGCTCAAAGGATAACGTCAGGATACGTCTTATCAATATCATAGCTGCTATCTTCAATTACTTTTATTTGAATTTTACAGAAAAAATTAAATAATTTTTAGTTTTTATTTGTTTCAAAAAAATTACAATTATTTTTAAATTAATTGAACGTTTTCAAATAAAAATATTAATTACCTTAATATTTATTTGGTATGAGTTAGAAATAAATATTTTTTTAATTGTTATTTTTATTTGAGCACAACTCAAACACTTTTTTTTAATTGAAACATCTTTTTATAAAATTTCAATTAAAATTTATTTCTTTAAAAATTTTATTATTAAATTAAAATATTTTAATTTGTAAAAATATAAAACAAAATTTTCTAATAAATATTTCATTTGCCTTCAAACAAAATAAAAATATATTTTTTTCAAATCTAATTCGAATAAAATATTTTGAAATTTTATTTGAACCAAAATCTAATAAAATAAAAAAATATTTTCCTCAAATTTTGTTCAAATAAAATTTTATTTTGCTAACGAAATGTATCAAATAAAAATTTATTTCAACATAAAATGTATCTAATAAAAATTTATTTCAATATAAAATGTATCAAATAAAAATTTATTTCAACATAAAATGTATCAATTAAAAATTTTGCTCAACTTTTTTTAAAATAGAAATGTTTCAATTAGATCTGTTGTTAGGTTTTTTTTTATTCTTTTTAAAAAGTATAGCTTTTTTAGGTAATGTACATGTGGGGAAATATACGGAACCGTACGATTCCGTGTAACTCAGGATTTAAACCATTTTAATAACAATATATGTGGCCTTCTCCGAGAAAAGGGACCTAGTGTGTCAAAAAACGGGTTTCGATAAAAATGAGAAAAACATTAAAATTTTATTTTTAATTTAACTTTCACACACTAGGTCCCTTTTCTCGGAGAAGGTCACATATAATATTTTTGATGGTATCAGCATTTTCGGGGCAACGAATTTAATCAGGCGTACATCTTAAATTTTAATATTTTGTGCTCTACTCAATTAAAAACCACCCTAATTTGCCCTAATTTTGCTTGTAACTTTTAAAAGTTTTTCAACTCTTTTGGGTATAACTTTTTCAGCACAAAAGGAAATCGCATAAAACCTTTAGCGGATAATAACTGTGATGTTAGAAAATCTAACACTTGTGGAAAAAAAATAGGTGCCATCAATTAGGAACAAATGGTACGTCTCTAAAATATGTAACTATGTTTTTTGAATAATGAGCAATTTCAGAGATTTTGAATTTTTGCGCTTTCAGCATCAATGTAATTGAAAAAAAGCATCAATGTAAATAAAAAAAACGAGGTCAAATTGATTAGTGTGCCTTCAGTAATAAAGAAGATTTTACAATAATAATCTCTTCATGTCTATGAACTTAAAATTTCATTTTTTTTGAAGGGCACATCCGCAGTTCGAGAAATAATTAGTTGCAGTCCTGCGTAATCGGTATATATCAGTAATAATATTATTGTGTGTAAGTGCTAAATGGATCGTGCTATTATTTTGTTATCCAGAGCCATTTTAGGTTAAATTTTGTAGCTTTTCATAGATTTTTGTAGCTAAAACGGATGTAGGCACGAAACGGATAATCCGATCATTTTATTACTTACACATAACAATATTAGTGGCGATATACATACATATATGTGTCATATAACACTAGATTTACACGTTCAAGATTTTGTTTTCAAGTTGATTACACATACTGCTTGTCAAATTTAGTTGAACTTGAGTCTGTGACGTACACTAATAAAAAAAATCCTGTACAAATAGGTCAAAATTGTGCTGGCGCAAATACATTATTTCCTGTTATTTTAGCAGAATTTTTACCTATTTGTACGGGCTTTTTTAGAGAAAATATCAGAACAATTAGTTCAATTTAATCAGAACGCGTTTAACATACTTTTGTGCTAACTTTTTTTTTATGAGTGTAGCCTGCACGCAACTTAATAGTCAATTTTCTTTTCAAGATGACGTGACATTTTCATGATATTTCATGTCATTTCGTGGCTATAGCGAAATATTCTTATTCCATAAAACTTCATGCCTTCTATGTTATACATACAAAGATTTGTGAATCGCAACAAATTTTTTTTTGTTTAATCCACCGTGTTTTCTTGTGGCACAATATTTGTAAAAAGAAAAACAAATTTATTTACAAGAAATTTTATCAGCTGTTTAAAACTTGACCGTCAAGTTTTCTCCCGACTTGAAAGAAAAATTGATATCAAGTTGCAGTTCAATTTTTAAAAATGTGAGTGGGTTAGTAAAAAAGTTTGAGCGTATTGAAATTTAAAAGGCAAAATTTTCGGAAAAATAAAAAAAAATGTTTCCACTTGATAAAAATAATTATTTTGATTAACTTGATCCATATAGGGTTAATGTTATCACTTTTCCAAAAAAAAACACTCACTAGCAAATTTACAGAATAACATTTATCAGATTTTTAGTAAATTGGGATATGCGAAAGGTGTTATCCTGTAAATTTCCTAGTGGGGCGTTTTTGGCCAAAAGTATAAAAATTAACCCCATATGGATCACGTTACACAAAATAATTATTTTTATCCAGTTGAGATTTTGTTTTATAAATTTAATGGCTTTACAATCTCCTAGTCATAATTAATATTAAGTTCCATGGGGCTAAATTTTTTTTAAAGAAATGAAAAAATAATTCAAATTTAACCAAATTTGAGTGCTGTTCTTCCGAAAACCGTGTAAAATTTGATGAAAACATTAAAATTTTTAAAATTTTTGACAATATGAGCAATTTTTGTAAAATGTCCTGAAAAGCAGTCGCTCCAAACACAAACTCGAATTATCATTTTTCCAATTTATTTTTTTTCTTTAATATCAACTATTATGTGGTACAAATAGCAATCAACATCTCCAAATTAGGCATTTTAAAAAATGTTTAAAATTAATTTTAAAAAAAAAATACGTTTTTGCATTTTTATCAAATTCGTGGGTCATTTTGGATTCCAGACTAAAGTGGATTAATGATATCCGATGAAGTCAAAATTCCATGTCTGAATCATTTTGACTATATTAAATGAATAAGTGGAATAAAAAATAATTTTTCGAATTTTGGTAATTTTTAATAGTAATACACTTTTTTCCAAAAGGGGCCATTTTCGTCCAAATTTCGGCACGGGTTAAAGGTTTCCAAAAAAAAACATCGATTTCTTCCATTTGGGACCATTTTCTATACAACTGGGGGGCGTAATGAACGAAAATCGACAAATCGCTATTTTAAGGGACAGTCTAATGTACATATATGTATATCCAATCCGTAACTTTAAGAACATTTTAAAACGCCATCTTATTTTTTCCAATTACTCACTTTTACACAAATTCACAAAATGGTTAAATACCTATAAAAATATAAAGCCAAGAAATTAACAAAAATTGTAAATTTTCTGGTTAAATTAAAAAAATAATTGAAATATTTTGTATCAATTAAATCCTAGCAACAAAAGTAGTTGAAACATTTTTGTATCAATTAAAACATATATTCTAAATATTTCCGATTCAAATAAAACACAGCAACAAATCTATTTCATGTTTTTCTAGTTCAAATAAAAATATGAAATAAATTTATTAGAAATTTTCAGGTACAAATAAAAATTTTAGAAAAAATATTTTATTTTTAGGAAACTCAAATAAATAATTTAATTTATTATTTTATTTGCCGAATATTATTTTTATTAAAATTATTTAATTTTTATGAAACTAGAATAAAAAAATTTAGAATTTTATTTGAAAATAAAAAAATAAAATAAAAATAAAAAATATTTAATTTGTATTCGAACTATGTCAATTAAAATTATTATTTTTTTTATTTAAAAAAGATAAATTTAAAATAACAATAAAAATTTTCCGTTTCATAATTATTTTTTTAAGGAACAGAATTTAATTGAAATTTCTTTTTATAAATATAAAATAGTTTAAATCTAATTGATATTTAACGAAAAAAAATACAATTACAAAAAAATTTATTTTTAATTGATACTTTTATTTCAAATAAACAGCTATGATATACGGGAAGTGTTATTATTGAGGATTGTAATTCATTCTTTATTTAAATAAAAATCCTTCAACTATTTTATATATATTGGTAAATATGTATAAACTAATAAAAATACCTGGACTTCTAAATAGGACACATTTTATATTTTTACAAAAAATCGTACATTTTTTGGGTTTTTAAAACAATTATTATTTTTTTAGCGTTAATATTAGGGGACAGTCGTGTACCTTGGTACTTTTGAAAATTCTGTGCCAATATCTCTAAGATTAAGATAGATGCGAAAAATCTTTAAATGCAGTAATATTAGTGTTGGTGTTGTTATAGTTTGCAAATAATAAAAACTTTAATAATTCGTATGCATTTTAAGAAATTACAATTTTTTTAGAAAACGAAAAAGTTTCAAAATTACAAATTGGCGTGTACCTTGGAACTCGTAAAAAATTAAGGGAATTTAAAAAAAAAATATTACCCAATAATGAAATTTGTTGCATTATTTGCAATAGAGTTGATATATACTTGAAATGAGACAATGCAATTCAATATTTGCATAAAAACATCATTTTTAAAAAATGCCGAAAATCTTAAATCAAAGGTTCACTCTAAATAGTTTGTAGTTTTATTAACTGAAAATGTAATTTAAAATAAATGAAAAAGCACTTGAAAACCGGTCTACTGACTTTTCATTTAAATCAAAAGAACTTTTCATTTATTTTTAAATGTTAATAAATAAACTACAAAATCCTTAAAAAATAATGATTTTTCATTTATTTAGTTTTTTTAAATTTCAAAAAATTAACTACAAAATCCGTAAAAATAAATGATATTTGGTTTATTTAATTTTTTTAACTGACCTAGAAATTGAAAAGGAATTCTTTTTTTTAACAAAACATTTTAAATGAAAATATTAACTGTAACAGAAAATCCTTATTTATATGTAATTTATTTTTTAAATAAACGACAAAAACGGTTAAAAAATATATTTCTTTGTATTTTAACTACTGTTTCCAATTATTCGACGTAGGCGGTTAACCGGTTAATGCATTATGCGAAAAATCACTAAAATTGATTAACCGATTATTTGGGTCGGTTAATCGAGAAAATTGGCGATTAATCGATTAATCGTTTAATGCAAAATTAATGTATTTCCTTATTTTTTTGTCAATAAAACACAAAGAGCTACACCCTTTTTGTTAAATACCAATGTGACATATAAACTCGATTTATTTAAAAAAAAGTTTTCAATTCTAAGGTTAAAAAGCTTCAGCTTCTGAGATTTTTTAAATTGAAACCTTTTTTATACTACTAGAAAAAGGTCTGTAAAAATTGTGATAAAGCTACTAAAATTTAGCAGAAGGAACTGCTGAAACTAGCAAATTTTTTGTTATTAAATATTAGTAAGTTACGACAAGCAAACCTAAGACTGTTACATATCGATAACTTAGTGTACTTTTTTTTATTTCGTTAAGGTACATCTATCTACACGGGATAGAAATCTCGTCGAGTTTGCGTTAAATTCGTCATCTCTAATATTGTTGTCACTAATTTTGATCGTAAAAGTTTCATCTCTAGTTGTCAAGAAATTGTTTTTATTAAAATTTTAGTATTTTAAAGAATAATTTTTTATAAAAATACCAAAAAGTGCATTTAATCAACTGAAATGTTCAATAATGTAACAAAACATTTTCAAAATTCTTACTAATTAAAAAAAATTGTGTATGACAGTAATTGTCAATGGTTTAGAGATTACATTTCGTAGATTTATACACAGCTGAATTTTCATAAAATCTCGCGAGTTTTCTAAAATCTCGCGAGTTTTCTTCAAAACTGTAAATACAAAATTTCTTTGAATGTAGTGTAATGTTGATTAAAAACAATACTGCCGCAATAAATTTAATATAATAAAGTTTCGAAGATTTTATTAAGATTCTTCTTCCTCCTCTGAAGAAATAAAAAACGTCTTAGACCTAGTTTTTTGAATGCCAGTTAAACTTATTTCAATGGGCTGTTTAGTTAATCTCAAAACAAAATTAAACCAACCCAGCCAACAAAATTCTGAGTGCTCATAAATTATGACTCTTTTTGGAGTCCAAAATATGAGCGATTCCTGAACGCTCACAATTTTGAATTATAAATGATTCATATTCGATTCTTATTTCTGACTCATTTTTAAACATTCATAAAATGTTCAAAAATTAATCCGAAATAAGAGGGAAATTTTGTGAAATATGAAATTTATAATGACAAACCCAAAAGTCACACTTGTTTTGGAGTCATTTCTGAATGTTCATATTTTTATTCAGAAAAGATTCCAAATTGTTTATGAATAAAATCTGAGTATTTAAATATTTTATTTTGAAATGAAAGTCACAATTTTCTATATTTTGTTTTCAAAAGCTGACAATACAATATACATATGTGCTACAAATAAAAGTGGAAAGGATAAATAAAATTATCTAAAATTGTCTAAAATTAATCCTGAATGCTTACCAAGCAATAATCTAAAGAATTTTAAATGATAAATTTGCATGTTACATAAGATTGGATTTGATTTTCGTTTGCAGCAGAACTTTCTTATTATACTGTTTATGTAAAAAATGAATAAATTTATTAATAAAATCGTATAATTTCTAACAAGCCTGTTTATAAAGCAGATTGAGATTTAGAATCTTTTAAAAAACGCTTAGAAACGATCAGTAGAGGACTGAAATAAGCCTCATAAAGAGTTAAATATATGTTCTGAATTGGCTCGGAAAATGTTTTAAAAAGTATCATAAAAGAGTCCAAAGATACTCTTTTTAAAACCCGTTGATGACTCAGAAAAGACTCATAAAAAAGAAGGAAATTTCCCCTACAAAGCTCAAATTGTGGAGTCTTATTAGAGTCATAAAATAACGCTCAGAAAGAGGCTTCACCTGTAAAGGAAAACACCCTCTTATCGTTGTGATTTCAGAAGGGTGAAAGGTTCTTTTATGAATCTTTTCGGACTCTAAATGTTCACTGGGAAGTTTTACTGAGCGTGATGTTTTTCAGTTCTAGTTTAAGAAATGTCAAATTACTTGATGTAGACACATTGATTGTGCCGAAATAATTTATATCCATTGGCATTGTCATAAAATATTGGTAGCATTCAGTATTTTAACACAAAGTGATGACAAATTTCTTAAATTTTGTGAAAAAGCTTCATCATTTGTATGAAACTCTTTTAATAAATCTGTTTTTTTTTTTTTTGGTATATGAAATTTTTAATAAATAATATCAAATTTTTTAAAACTGCATTAATTCAATGAAAAGTTTCAGTGGACGAATTCCGGCAAAAATTCGTTGAATAAGTGTAAAAATTCATTAACAGTGTAGTCAATTCTCTCAGTATGCAGTTACAGATGCCAAATTCCATACAAAATTTCAATTTTTTACTTCCATTTTGTGTTGACTTTATCTTATTTCCTTTAATTCGAATAGAAATTTAAATTCAGTGAAACGGGTTCGGGTTCCATGATATTCCAGTGGAACATGTTGTAGAATTGATGTAATTTTGAACCGATTACACTGTGAGACAAATGGTAGGGGTCAGTGATCAGGAAGGGTTCAAACTACCGGGGAAAATTATATCGGTAAAAAAGAAGTTATACGTGTCCCGGCGTTTCGCTGGGTCACCCCTAGGAATCAAGATATATCGATTTGACCTTTGGTGGTCTTTTTTTTGACATAACTCGAGAACCACTAGTCCGATTTTGCTCAAACAATTTTAAAAAAAATTAAAAATTACAATTCCTTTAATCTGTTCATATAACGTTTTTCTATATACTCAACAGTTTTGCCGGTAAAAATAAATGTATGGAGAAAAAAATATTTTTTGCCTAAAATATTAAAAAAAAGTAATAAACAATATGTTATTGATTTTTATGATAGCGGTAACAAACATTTATTTTTACCGGCAAAACTGTTGAGTAAATAGAAAAACGTTATATGAACAGATTAAAGGAATTTTAATTTTTAATTTTTTTTAAATTGTTTGAGCAAAATCGGACTAGTGGTTCTCGAGTTATGTCAAAAAAAAGACCACCAAAGGTCAAATCGATATATCTTGATTCCTAGGGGTGACCCAGCGAAACGCCGGGACATGTATAACTTCTTTTTTACCGATATAACTTTGAGCAAAATTGTTTAAAAAAATTAAAATTGTTTGAGCAAAATCGGACTAGTGGTTCTCGAGTTATGTCAAAAAAAAGATATATCTCGATTCCTAGGGGTGACCCAGCAAAACGCCGGGACACGTATAACTTGTTTTTGACCGATATAATATTTTCCGTTGGTTTCATCCCATCCCGATTTTGACTGTCGCATAGTGTTATAGACACTTTCTTGTGAGAAGTAAAAAAAGTTCGAGTTCTTAAAAAATTAACAAGTCAGTTGTGTGACACATTTTGTAAGCAAATGCAACCTTGTCTTAAAGAACATGGAAATATAATTTACATTAGTTTTAATTTTTAAAGAATTAAAACAGAAAAGAAAAATTGTCATTGTATTTTCTAAACTTTATTTTGGCCTTTCGCGATTTATTTTAAAGCTTTTTTCTAAGCTTCTTTTTTAATACTTTGATATTTTGTTAAAAAATTTGTAAAAAATTTTATTAAAAATTAGGGGTCTCTTAAAACACACTATGCTTCGTCCCATGGACAAAAATAAAAAAAAAGTTTTATCTCAAATTGTGATTAAAGAAGGATTTTTTTAAACATAAGAAATACCTCAAACAAATGTGAAAAAAATATTTGGTGTGATTGCTTTTGCCGCCAAGAGAGCGCGCTAAACTCAGAGAATTTTATGCAAAAATGACTTCCCAAGTAAAAAAAATTGATATGGAGCCATATGAAATTATATTTAATTATATATAATCTTTTATGTAATTAGATATAATTATATCCGAAAAATGAGAACGTCTTATTGTATCATATTGTATCGAATTGTATACAATTGTATACAATTTGGTACAATTTGATACAATTTAATGCAATTCGATACAATTGTATCCGAATTTTGTCCTCATCCAATTACATCAAATTATATCTTTTTGTATAAAATTATATAAAATGTTATAAAAGTGGACATAGTTTGATACAATTATATCTAAATATTAACCTTATACTTTACATAGGACCATATCTAACAATATACATACAAAAATAATTTTTTTAAATAAAAAACAATTTTCAATTGCTTGTAATTGTAATTGTTCTTTTTTGAATTGCAATTACAAATAATCGGCCTGCTTACAAGTGTCGAATTTTCGACTCCATATAAAATGATTTTGTATATAATGGAAATTATAAAGAAATGAAACTCTGATGCTGGATTTTTTTAAATCTGAGTGCTATGGTAAATCCAATTGAAAAATTGTTCAAAAGTTGCGTTTTTAGTGAATTTTCAGCAAATTCGACTTAGTTTCGACTACGACTACGAACCTCGTAATAAGGCCGAATATGTAATTATAGATGAGTTTTTTTTTTCAATTACAATTCCATGTAATTGTGTAATTGCATGTGTAATTAATTACAAAATGTAATGATTAACCTCAGGCCTACTGGAGATCTTATAATTTCGATAAATCTTCCATTACTTTTATCCAGATTTATCATGACAGTGCAATAAACATGAAAAAAAATTTCTTTTAATTTAGTAATTTTAAAATAAAGTTAACAACACTGAAATTTTAAAGTTAATAGGATTATGATATACAACCAAGATATAAGAAATCAGTCAAGTGTACGTTATAGTATAGAGAATTTCGTATTAAAGCCATTTTTGACTCATGCTCAAAAAAAAAACCAAAAAAAAAAAAAAAAAAACAAATTACTCACGCACGAGCATTTCGTTTTTTACTCAGCACACATGATTATATTAACTTATTTATTAAACTTACAATCAGAAAATTCTCACGCAAAACAGTAAAAATTACTAAAAACATATGATGCAAAAAATAAACTCACACACGAATCAATCACGGGTTATTCTTACTCACGCTCACGCACGAATCACTTAAGTATAGTAATTATTACTCACGATCACGTGTGAATAACGTGACTCACGAACATTTCGTGTCACGCGCCAATCCCTAGTAATTACTAAATATAAAACTAGTTCAAAATCATTGATAACATGGAACCAAATATAATACAATACGGTTTTATATGGACCTTATATATTTTTATATAAAATCACTTTGAAAAAATTGCCTATGTGGGATGATATATCATTATAGATGATTTTATAAAGAATGTTATAAGTTATATATGGGTTCACATTCGTCAATATATAATCATAACTAACACAAATTATAAAAGATTTCTTATATGGATCCACATAGTTTTATATTATTATGTATAGTGTCATACTAAATTATATATAAACGTACATGTAATTATGTCTTTTATGTGTTACTTTATGTACTTATATATAGCACATACATATATATGTAGGCCAATATGTAATAATATAAAATCACATATGTCTCCATATTAAAACCTTTGAGGAAAAAATATATAATAAAAGTATATCTGCTTGAATTTAAAAGCATACGTGGCCATATGTAACTATAAGTTACTATATGCAATTACATAAAATAATATATGATTATATCAAAACTTTTTTACTCGGGTTAACAGAAAAATGGGTTTTAATTGTTTCACGAAAATAATTCTCAAAAATACATTTTTTTTAGAAACTTGTTCGAAGATTTTTTTTAATTACTTCAATATATTTGTAGTTAAATTAAAATATGGATTTTAGTATATATTTACAAAACAATTATTTTTTATTGCTCCGAAAAACACATTTTTTTTTTGTTGAAAATCCAAAAATTACTTAAGTTTGATGGAGTATAAAAAAAAATTATATAAAATTAGATAATTTTTTTTTTTTTTTTGTAAGTTTATACTGTTATATAATAGATCATTAAAAAATTAATTACTATTTTTTACCACATATTAAAAAAACGGATTCTTTGAAATGCCTAAATTCATGATTTTTACACGAATTTCACGTATTTAAGAGTGTTTACTATTCAAACCATGTGAACCTTCCATTCATAAATGTATGAAGAAAAAAATATTTTTTGCCTAAAATATTAAAAAAAAGTAGTAAACAATAGGTTATTGATTTTTATGATAGCGGTAACAAACATTTATTTTTACCGGCAAAACTGTTGAGTAAATAGAAAAACGTTATATGAACAGATTAAAGGAATTTTAATTTTTAATTTTTTTTAAATTGTTTGAGCAAAATCGGACTAGTGGTTCTCGAGTTATGTCAAAAAAAAGACCACCAAAGGTCAAATCGATATATCTTGATTCCTAGGGGTGACCCAGCGAAACGCCGGGACATGTATAACTTCTTTTTTACCGATATAACTTTGAGCAAAATTGTTTAAAAAAATTAAAATTGTTTGAGCAAAATCGGACTAGTGGTTCTCGAGTTATGTCAAAAAAAGATATATCTCGATTCCTAGGGGTGACCCAGCAAAACGCCGGGACACGTATAACTTGTTTTTGACCGATATAATATTTTCCGTTGGTTTCATCCCATCCCGATTTTGACTGTCGCATAGTGTTATAGACACTTTCTTGTGAGAAGTAAAAAAAGTTCGAGTTCTTAAAAAATTAACAAGTCAGTTGTGTGACACATTTTGTAAGCAAATGCAACCTTGTCTTAAAGAACATGGAAATATAATTTACATTAGTTTTAATTTTTAAAGAATTAAAACAGAAAAGAAAAATTGTCATTGTATTTTCTAAACTTTATTTTGGCCTTTCGCGATTTATTTTAAAGCTTTTTTCTAAGCTTCTTTTTTAATACTTTGATATTTTGTTAAAAAATTTGTAAAAAATTTTATTACAAATTAGGGGTCTCTTAAAACACACTATGCTTCGTCCCATGGACAAAAATAAAAAAAAAGTTTTATCTCAAATTGTGATTAAAGAAGGATTTTTTTAAACATAAGAAATACCTCAAACAAATGTGAAAAAAATATTTGGTGTGATTGCTTTTGCCGCCAAGAGAGCGCGCTAAACTCAGAGAATTTTATGCAAAAATGACTTAACAGAAAAATGGGTTTTAATTGTTTCACGAAAATAATTCTCAAAAATACATTTTTTTTAGAAACTTGTTCGAAGATTTTTTTTAGTTACTTCAATATATTTGTAGTTAATTAAAATATGGATTTTAGTATATATTTACAAAACAATTATTTTTTATTGTTTCGAAAAACACATTTTTTTTTTGTTGAAAATCCAAAAATTACTTAAGTTTGATGGAGTATAAAAAAAAATTATATAAAATTAGATAAATTTTTTTTTTTTTTTTGTAAGTTTATACTGTTATATAATAGATCATTAAAAAATTAATTACTATTTTTTACCACATATTAAAAAAACGGATTCTTTGAAATGCCTAAATTCATGATTTTTACACGAATTTCACGTATTTAAGAGTGTTTACTATTCAAACCATGTGAACCTTCCATTTTAGGTATAGGATGTGTTGAGCGGACTTTTGTAAAAGATTACGAGAAACATTTATGTGGGACATTCTAACCCTGGATATGCAGGACTAAGAGTCCTTGGTTCGATTTTGATAATAATTGACACAAACGTTTCCAGTTTTATGTGCATCTCAATGGATACTTTTTGTAATTTTACGTCCATTTATGTAGCTAATATATTATTTTTAAATTTCAGGACCTATGGGAGGTGGGCGTGTTCTTGGCCCGATATTTCCAAAAATTAAAATTTTTCTTAACTATGGGGTTCTATGTCAGTATACCAAATTTCAAAAATCTGTCTCCACTCCTTCTATTGTTGTCCAATCGTTATATGTATGTGGACGAAGCACTGTGTGACGTGTTCCGTTGGTGCAATGTCGACTTGCTTGGAGTTGCTTCAAAGAAAGTATCTAAAGGCTTCTTTCACTCGATTTTTAAAGAATTTAATAGTATTTAAGTTAGTATTTGTTTTTCTAAGCTTTTCTTCCAATTTTATTTACCAAAAGTTAAGAAAATTATGAAGTTTTGGGAAAAAATAAAGGAAAAATAAAAATGTAACCGGTTAATCGACCTATTTTAACCGATTAATCGGGTCGAATAAGTATTTGAGTTCTGAATTATTTGTTTCGACAATAACCGAAATAGAGGCGATTAATCGAGGAATCGGTTAATCGATTAACCGAATTGGAAACACTAATTTTAACTGAATAATCACTTAAAAATAAATGTACGGATAACTTTTTAAATAAACTACAGTCAGTTACTGTAATAATATTTTCAGTGTTATTTTGTAGCGAATTAAATTCAAAAAGTACAATTAGCCTATGGAGCTTCAATTAATCATGTACTGGAATTTGTTGAATACACAGAAGAGGAAATATTCAAAAACTTCCAAGGTACACGCATTTTAATTTTTGCAAAAAAGATAATTTTTTTCGTATTTGTACAATACACACAGAAAAAACAGTAGGCACCAACAATGGGAATTTGTAAAAGCAATCACATTTTCTTTGAAATTGAAATTTTATTCCCAACAATTTTTTTGTTTGAAATATTTGTATCTCGTCTGTAGATTGTTATCTTTCATATAAAAATTGTTTAAAAATAAAAATTCAAAGCTAAAAAAAACAAAAGAAAATTTTTTTTTGGATTTACTAATTTCTTTGTTGGTGCCTTTCTAAAAAGTTTTTTTTTTTTGTATTTACAAATTTGGTATGAGAAATGTGTTTAAAAATTTAATTGTAATTTTGTAAATTCTTTCTGTGTAGTTAAGAAAACTACTGGTTACTGCATTTAGAAAACGGCAAACTTTTTATTGATTTAAGCGCATATCTTGAAATATCTTTTTTATATTTAAAAAATTAGTTTAAATTTTTTTCAAAAATTTACTTTTGTCGATCCAAGGTACACGCACCCAATTTTAGGGTCTCCTATAGACTTATCTGAAACTTTGAGTAGTTTAAAATGATCATTGGGGAAAATAAAAAACTTCATAGAAGTTGACTTTATAGTAAAACTTTAACAAATAAGAGAAAAATGCAAAGTTCCAAGGTACACGCGATCCAAGGTACACGACTTTCCCCTATACTAATATTTTGTGCTGTATCCATTATTATCAATAACCGCTTCGCATCTTCTTTGCATAATCTCTGCCATCTTTCTTTTGGTATAGAATACGAGGCTTCTTGAATACCAGCCCAAAGTTCGGTGGAATTTTTGTAATTGTTTTGTGAAATTTTTGTTTTTACATCATTCCATAGATTTTCTATTGGATTAAGGTCCGGACTTTGGGCTGGCCAGTCCAAAACCTTAATTTGTTCTTGTAAAAACCAATCCTTCACTATGTTCGACGAATGCTTCGGATCATTGGGTCATATGAATAAAACTTAGCAATTACTTCGAAGTAATTACTTTGGGCTTAGGAATGGCTTTTAACTCCAAATGTACCAATTGGCTGATAGAATAGCATGAAATGTAAACGAAAATTAAAAAATAAAATTTCTAGTCTACTCCCAAGCAGACTAGATTTGTGAAGTAATTGCTTAAACTTCATACGAGCCATTGTCTTGAATAAAGATCCACTTAACTGGCATATTTTTATAGGCAAATGGCTCCATAACATTCTTAAGAATGCTCAAATATTGAAACCTGTCCATTTTGTCCTCTACTTTTACGATAGGCCCAAAACCACGCCAAGAAAAAGCCCCCATCTTCTGAGTGTAATTAATGTTTAAAGCCGGCGGTGTACAAATGTTCTACCATCTGGTCCGACACGATTTACCTTCGTTTCATCGCTCCAAAGCATATGTTTCCAAAAGGACAACTCATTTCCTTTCTTATTTGTCCAAATAAGTTTGCTTCATTGAGTCTTCTTCTTACTAACCTGTCTGACACTTTAACGTTGAATTTTTCCCTGATTTCATTATTTATTTGACGGGAGAACATAAAAGGGTTGAGTTTGCTTTTGCGTACTATAGTCCTGTCCATATAAGTTGTAGTTTTACGACAGATTGGCTTACGTTCTTTATTTTGCGTATGATATTTCTTGTCGGCAGCACATAGACGAATAGCATTGTATACCATATTTCGCGAACACTTTAGTATTTTATCAATTTCAGTTGGAGATTTCATCTCGTTGTGGAATTGAGATATAAGTCTTCGTTTTTCTGGATTGCAATGTTTTCCACGTCCCATATTGGTACAATTGGAAAAGAATTTACTTATTTCAAACGCAAAAAGCGTCGAGTAAAATTTTGACAATTATTGCAAGTGTCCTATGTTTATGTCCAAGTCAAATATGAACAAAGTAAAGTAATTTTGATGTAAATATTTGCATGTTTTAAATATTGCAAAGTTTTATATATAATCTGAGACTACTTGATTAGAGTTTACTATAATAGAAAAGAAATATAATTATTGCTTTATAATTATTAAAAGAAAAGCATGAAGATAATTTTGTATGAAGTGTCCTATTTCTATGTCCATAGCTGTATATTAGACTGGTCCAAAAAAACAAAAAGTTGGAATTTTCACGCTCCACAACCCTACAAATATGCGGATTTGCGAAATTTGAAAATTTCATACAAAAATTCCTCAACTTTGATCAGGATCTTTTCTTATATTTACCAATATGAAAATTTCGCTTTTGCATTAATATATATCTGTGGAATGTCCTATTATGTGAGATAGGGTTTTTGGTATCAATAAAATTATAGCAAGCTAAATAATAGCGAAATATTAAAAAAGTCAAATTTTAAGTTAGTTTGCAAGGATATCTGTTATCCTTTTCATTATTAAAAAATCAAAATCAGTGTTATATATAATGAAGGCCCTTGGTAAGTAAATTGCAAAAGTATAACAAATTGGATTTTTCGATAACACCATTTACAGGTACCCGACTAAAAAAGATGTTATATAATCATATATCACCATATATAAACCCATATATATGTTCATATCTAATTTGATCCGAATATTGGAATATATAATTATATCAAGCGAGATAAGTATGTTATCTAACCTGATACAATTTGATCCGAAAAATGGGTCTATCTAATTGCATCAAATTATATATAAAAACGTATAATTTTATGAAAATTTTAGTAAATATTGTTGAGATGACTTATTTTCATTCATATTAAATACTAATGCCCGACAGAACAGTTTGGCTAAAAAAGTGGGTATTGGACGATCTTTCGTATGTTAAGGCAATACAGAAAAATTTTATTGATGGAAAGATGTATTAAATGAGGATTGAATGCGATTTAGGCCGTTTTTAGGACGCAAATTTTCCTTAAACTTAGAAGAACGCAGCTTGTAAATTCAAAACGATAAAAAGTTGTTTAGACAAATTTTTTCATAATAAACTTGGAAATAACTGACAAAATAAATTTTCAGATTAACTCCACATTACAAAAATTTGGGCTCTCTTATAAAATGTGTGTCTTTCTTATAAAATATAAAAATTAACTTTCACAACTCTCCTACCTCTGTTAAATGACTCTCTTCTTAATTTGTATCGAAAAATTTAGCCATAAGAATTACACACGGCTGCAAAGGCTAACATTTTTCGATACAAACAGTTATGGCGTTTTCTTTTCTGAAAAAAATGTTGCCTTTTTTTTGCACTTTGCTTTTGAATTGCCTTTTTTGTGTTCTTTTCTAAATTAAGGGTAACATTCTAAGAGGGCTAGGTGTTCTTTTCTAAAAATGTTGCCTAAATAAAGGGCAAAAGTGCAACATTTTTCGCCCTCAAAAAATTTACGGGGTAGAGTGTTGCCCTGTTTTTTCTTTATGTCAACGCCATGTGTATATACTGTAATGTTTTTTGCTAGCTATCTCGCAACTTGGTGGCCTAGGGGGTACTATCATGGCTTCTGATGCAGTAGGACGCAGGTTCAAACCCCGGTTGGAGCACAATATTTTTTTTTTCGTTTTTTTTTTTGTTTTTATAAAATTTTAATTAGATTTTTATTATTTTGCTGTTATTTAGTATTTAGGCCAAAAATAAATAAAAAAATTATACAATTTGAATGGGGGAATATTTAGTTGATCTCTTATTTTTAAGTAAATGAATGTTCTTTTTTAGTTTGACTCTAGATCATAAATTAATATCCATTTCTGTTTAAATTATTTTCAAATCAAAGAAAGATGATACAATTTTTACAAGTAAATTACAAAGAATAAAAATATATTTGAAAGAGTTCGATAAGACCAGCAATACAGAATACGTATTTTCGGCTTTCGCTACAAAGCCATCATCAGTGTATTTCGTCTTGAAATTCCCATTCATCTTAAAACACATTGACACGGTGCAAAAATATAATTTAAATAATATACATTTAAATTTAAATTTAACGGTTCGTTGTAATTCAAAAATCTGTGGTTATCATGCACAGAGTTAAATAGAATCAGCTGAGATATCTTAAGAATTAAGGTTCAAAGCAAAATAGAGTAATAATAACAAAAGGATAAAAATAGCATTGTTAAATTTCGTTGATGTTAGTCTAAGTTGAGTTGTTGATACGAAATTCGATTTTCTTTCAGCGGTCACTAAGTAGACAAATATTAAAATATTAGCCCACACAAGACGAAATACACTGATGATGGCTTTGTAGCGAAAGCCGAAAATACGTATTCTGTATTGCTGGTCTTATCGAATTCTTTCAAATATATTTTTATTCTTTGTAATTTACTTGTAAAAATTGTATCATCTTTCTTTGATTTGAAAATAATTTAAACAGAAAGTGATATTAATTTATGATCTAGAGTCAAACTAAAAAAGAACATTCATTTACTTATACAATTTGTTTTAAATATGAAAAAAAAATGTTTAATTGAAAAAAGAATATACCCGACTAAAAAAGTTTTCATATAATCTTATATGATTTGATATTATTATAAATGTTTATATGCGTGGCTTTATATAACCATATACATTTATATTAACACTTTGGTTTTATAAATATGTTTGATATGACGTTATATATAATCATATGCGGTTTGGTCTCCAGCCATATATGAAGAGATCTGCGATATAGTTTATATATAATTATATATAATGGCGTATAAGCTTCTATAAACAATCTTATATCAAAATATATAACATGACATGATATCTAATTATACAAAATTTTATAAAGTTTAATTGCACTATAACAATGAAGAAAACAAACTTAGAAAGAGTTTTTTTTATTTTATAAGAAACGCACATTTTATAAGAAAGAAACATTTTATAAGAAAGACCAAAACTCTAAACTATAAAAAGTTGTTCCGACAAATTTTTTGTAAAGTTGAGTTAAACCGAAAATTTACTTTGTAAGCTATTTTCAAGTTTATTAGCATACATTTTTCTAAACAACTTTTTCTCGTTTTGAATTTAGCTTTTTATTGAAATTCAGTTACAAACTGCGTTATTCTAAGTTTAAGGACAATTTGCGTCCTAAAAACGTCCTAAATCGACCAATACCCACTTTGTTAGCCAAACTGTTCTGTCGGCCATTAGTATTTAATATGAATGAAAATAAGTGATCTCAACAATATTTACTAAAATTTTATTTGAAAATTTTTATAAAATTATATGTATTTATATATAATTTAATGCAATTAGATAGACCCATTTTTCGGATCAAATTGTATCAGGTTAGATAACATCCTTATCTCGTTTGATATAATTATATATTCCAATATTCGGATCAAATTAGATATGAACATATATATGGGTTTATATATGGTGATATATGATTATATAACATCTTTTTTAGTAGGGTAATTAGGAAAATATCTCAAACAATTTTTTTTTAAATTTCGATTGCTGATTCATAATATTCGTTAAAATAAAGATCAGATTGGAGAAATTTGCGCATACAAGGCAAAAACAAGTTAAATTTTTAATTACATCTTTTCGGAAAATTTGTAAAATTTTACTAAAATATGTATATTATTGTATAAATTAAAAAAAAAAACCGCGAATTACTTAAAAGTTACTTCATTTTTTTAAGTTTTGATTTCGAATTCCATTTGTTCACAATAATTAAGACCAGATTTAAAAAAAAATGTTAAATAATAGCGTACAGGTTAAGAAATAATTAAATTTAAAGTCAACCCTACTTTTTGTATAAATTACTCTACCCAAGTAAAAAAAAATGATATGGAGCCATATGAAGTTATATTTAATTATATATAATCTTTTATGTAACTAGATATAATTATATCCGAAAAATGAGAACGTCTTATTGTATCATATTGCATCGAATTGTATACAATTGTATACAATTTGGTACAATTTGATACAATTTTATTCAATTCGATACAATTGTATCCGAATTTTGTCCTCATCCAATTACATCAAATTATATCTTTTTGTATAAAATTATATAAAATGTTATAAAAGTGGACATAGTTTGATACAATTATATCTAAATATTAACCTTATACTTTTAATCATATTATATAGGACCATATCTAACAATCTACATACAAAAATTATTTTTTTAAATAAAAAAGATATGCAATATCTGGAAATCAGACCTGGGGGATTTCAATTACAGTTGCAAATAAATGTAATTGATATTAAAAAAACCTCAATTACATTTCATGTAACTGTAATTGAAAATGTTCAATTACAAGTAAGTGAAAGTGATTTCAATTACAAGTAAGTGAAAGTGATTTCAATTACAAATTTCAATTACATTTAGAATTAAAATGTTTTTTGTTAAAATTTTGTATAAAAAACTGACTGGGATAGGTTGGATATGCGTGGATAAGTATAAAAAGTATACGTCATATTGGGCTGACCCCTCACTTGTGCTTTTTGTCATTATTTCTTTTCCGAAAAAAATGTAATTGTAATTGACATTTTTTCAATTACAATTATATGTAATTTATATTTGAAAATTTTCAATTACAAATTACATGTAATTGTTTTTTCTTGAATTACAATTACAAATAATATGTAATTGTAATTGAATTTTTTTCAATTACAATTACATGTAATTGTGTAATTGCATAAGTAATTAATTTCCAAATATAATGATTAGCCCAAAGGTCTGCTGGAGATCCTATAATTTCGATAAATCTTCCATTACTTTTATCCAGATTTACCATGACAGTGCATTAAACATGAACAAAATTTTCTTTATTTTTAGTAATTTTAAAATAAAGTTAACAAGACTGAAATTTTAAAGTTAATAGGATTATGTTATACAACCAAGATTTAAGAAAAATAGTAAAAAAAATAGTAAAATAATACAAAATAGTAAAAATTACTAAAAATATATGATGCAAAAAATAAACTCACACACGAATCATGCACGGGTTATATATTCGTATTCACGCTCACGCACGAATCACTTGAGTATAGTAATTATTACTCACGATCATGTGTGAATAACGTGACTCACGAACATTTCTAGTCACGCGCCAATCTTTAGTAATTACTAAATCTAAAACTAGTTCAAAGTCATTGTTAACATAGAACCACATATAATATAATACGGTTTTATATGGACCTTATATATTTTTATATAAAATCACTTTGAAATAATTGCTTATGTGGGGTGATATATAATTATAGATGATTTTATAAAGAACGTTGTATTGTTATATATTAAAGAAATTATGAAATATTGTAGATATGGAACCATATTAATTTATATATGGGTTCTTATTTGTCAATATATAATCATATGTAACACAAATTATGGAATATTTCTTATATGGCTCCACATATAGTTTTATATTATTATGTATAGTGTCATACTAAATTATATATAAACGTATATGTAATTATATCTGTAATATGTTACTTTATGTACTTATATATAGCATATGCAATTATATGTAATAATATAAAATCATATATGTCTCCATATTAAAACCTGTGAGGAAATAACATCTAACATATGACCATATAAAAGTATATCTGCTTGAATTTAAAAGCATATGTGGCCATATGTAACTATAAGTTACTATAAGCAATTACATAAAATAATATATGATTATATCAAAACTTTTTTACTCGGGTAGAGATAAATTACTAATTCTTAAAAGACAACTTTTTGTGCTACCCCTAAATAAAAGCGGATTTAGCTGAAACTTGGCATAAAGAATTTTTAGACATTAAGGAATAGAGGATACATTGTGGAGATCGCGAATTCCAACTTTCATGGTTTTTTGGACGACTCTACTGTATATATAAAATGACTTAGAAACTGTTTTGGAATCTGGATTATGTAAAGTTTTATCTAAAATGACTTAGAAAATATTTTTGATAATTTATCATATAAAGTTATACCTAAAACAACTCAGAATTTTTTTTGATAAAGGTTTATATTGAATATGCCTTTGAAAATTTTTTCGATTTGGGTTTATATGTAATCATATGAATTTATGAAATCAACCATATGTGATTCTACATAATTATGTGTATCATTAACATTAGCGCATTTTTTGGTATATGATTTTATATGGTTATTAGCAGGGCAAGGACTTTCATGCACTAAAAAATCGAAAATATGCGCTTAAAATATGCACTATAAAATGGAAAATATGCACTTAAATATGCATTTATAACGAAATATGCACTAAAAACCAAAAAATATGCAATTAAAAATAAATGTTTTTATACCCTACACCACTATGTGGAGAGGGTATTATAACTTTGTACTGATGTTTGTAACACCAAAAAGTATTGGTCCTAGACCCACCTTATAGTATACCGATCGGCTCAGAAGTTTTTATACCCTACACCACTACGTGAAGAGGGTATTATTTTTATTTCGATTTAACGATGTCCGTCTGTCCGTCCGTCCGTCTGTCTATGCATTCTTGTGCGCACTCTACAGGTCGCAAATATTAAGACATTTTGACGAAATCTGCTACACCGACTTACGTCGGCCTAAGGACGACGCCTATTGATTTGGGTTAAAATCGGTCCATGTTTAGACCTGGTGCTCATATAAGGGTACCCCCCAAAATTTTCTTTTTTACACGCTGCAAGTCGCAAATACGAAGATATTTCAATGAAATTTGGGACACAGACCTATGTCGGCCCAAGGATGAAGCCTATTGATTTTGTTTAAAATCGGTCCATGGTGCTCATAGTGCTCATATAAGGGTACCCCCAAAATTGGCTTGGTTACACACTGCAGGTCGCAAATACGAAGATATTTCAATGAAATTTGGTTCGCTGACTTACATGGTCCCAAGGAAAAAGCCTATTGATTCTAGATAGGATCGGTCCATATTTGGACCTATCGCCCATATGGGCTATATTTTCGATTTTCTCTTCTTTTATGATTTTATAGAAAATTTTGACACAAGTCCGTTTTAACCCATTCAAATTTCGGATGCAAACATTAAATTGCTTTAAGTCAGACTGGTGTAGGCTATTATATAGTCGGCATGCCCGACTTTAACCTTTTTACTCGTTTTTAATTATATTTATTAAAAACTAACAAACGTAAAAATTTAGGTATCGGTTTCAATAAGCGTTTTCGTTTACTTACTACAAGTTACTATATTTACTACAGCTGGAAAAATTCAATACAAAAAGTAAACAGAACTTTGTAATTGTAGTAAAAGTAGTAAGAAATTCGAGTAAACGAACATACTGAATATGTCTTCAAATACACGTAGTTAAATATATTTAACTTTATTATAAAATAGAACTTAAATATGTGTACTATAAAATCGTACTCGCTTTCGTAACTCAGAGAAAAAAGTGGCCGAAATTAATGCTCGGGGACAAGTTTCCTTAAAATAATTTTTATAAAATTGTTCAACTTTCTGTTTGTGAGCAATAACACCCGAAAACGTTAATTCAAAATTACATCTATAAAAAATGTGTTAGTGGATGACAACATATTGTATACTATGTGTTTCTCTTTCTAGTGTTATATTACCAACAGAGCTTCCAAATAATTAATTCTTTAGAATTTTATTTAGTTTTAAAGTATGAATTCTTAAATCGAATTTCATATTTAAAAATATTAAAAAATATGCAATAATGTGCAAAATATGCAAAAATATGCAATAAAAATAATAAATATGCAATAAAATATGCACTTAAAAGCTAAATATGCAAAAATATGCATTTATAACAAAATATGCAAAAATATGCAACAAACAATCGATGCCATTTTTTGCAAATTCATTGATTCGGAAAAGTATTTGGTCAAAATCATTTTTGGGCCACTGACTACAAACATGCATTTGCATGAAAGTCCTTGCTCTGGTTATTAGGATTTGGGATTTCCCGGACTTTTTTATTTCCCGGGAAACGGGAATAAAAAAAATTTGATTCCCGGGAATTCCCGGGAATCCCGGGAAATATTTTTTAACAAAATTGTTAATGAAAACCACCTATATAAGTAATTTTTGTTAAACACTATTTCAGTACAAATTCAGTCTGTGTAGTGAGATATCAAAGTAAAAATATCATAATGTTGAACATTTGATTTCACATAAATTACTCTAAGCACTGCCAAATGAATTGCATGATTCCAGCAGAATGCACCCACTACTGGACTGTCGGAAACAAACCGTTTCATCTCATTTGGCCGATTAGATATGGTGGCTACAATGTTATTTTCCAAAGACAAATAAAAATCTTCTAGTCTTATTTCTACAATTCTTCTTATTTCATCAGCAATACACCTTCCTGATATATAAACCAACCCCAGGTTATAAAATGAATTATTTCCGTTTATAAATATGTTCAAATATCTCTTTTGTGAAATTCTTGTCCATTCATCTAAGATTATAGTAAATCTTCTAATGTTAGAAATATTGCTCGATATTTCTTTTATCGTGATATCTTTTACATGATTGTAATAATTTAATATAATGTTCTTTACATCGGTTTAATTTTTTGGCAATGCCATGTTTTTATTATAAAAACTTTCTCTAATAAACGAAGATCCAGTTATGGTGCGAATTGACATTCCGTCGACTGCGGCTAATTTGGATACCATTTTAGGAAATGTTTGCCCTACCCATAAATCGTTCAATGCCTATTCAGCTGACATTTTTTTCTTCGGGTACGTTGCTAATTTTAGCTGGAACGTTATTCTTGTTGTTGTTTTCTTCAAGAGAAGTTGCATGACCATCAATTTTTTTTTTTTTTGGAACCAAATTTAGATGTCGGATAACGAAATTTAGATACCTCCGTTAACCATTAGTCTTTTACGGCAGATATTAGTATTTGTATTTCCATACTTCATACATATATTAGTTTGAAAGCAGGTGTATTAAAATAAAGTAAACTTTCTTGAAAATATCATTTATTAATGATACTTATAAAATTATTTGCCCTTAATATAAAGGAGTATTTTAAATTTAAAGTCGACTTTTTTTTAACCATACGGTTTTGTTCATTTTGTGTATGAAAACCTTACAAAAATATTTATATTTTCAAACATTTTGATAGGTTGAAAATAAATTAACCAATCAGAATGCTCTAAAAATAAACCAATTCAAGGTATACTGCCACCCATTTGAAAAATTTAGATAGTAAGGGCGATTATTTGTAAGAAACAAAACTTATATTTCTTCTAAACATTTTACCAAGTTTTTAGGTTTCACTACTTAAATTTTGAATAAGTTATGCGAAAAATTTTTATTAGTTGAAATGCTCCTAATTACTTGGCAAAGACTTTTTTTGTGTGTCAAAGAAATTGATTCCCTTTTAAAAGATTTTAACAATGGTAGCATTCGGCAGAGAAACCTTAAACTGATACCGGTGACTTGTAGCGATTTGTGATTATTTACTCTGCTGAATGATGTTTTCTTTGTTTTGTTTTTAAATATACTTTTTCTATAGTTTCCTTTAATTTTTTTTTTAAATTTTTGTTTTCGAATTATATTTGCATGTTTTTATTTGTCATTCTTACAAAACAATTTTTATTGTACATAAATGAACAACAACAAATGTATCACTTATTGATCAAAAGTAGCAAATATTTTTTTACGCTACCAAAATATGACAGCGCTACCTAAGCGCTCAGACTGAGCGGTTAGTGATCAGGTCGTTCAGCAGATAGTCGTACAACTGTTGTAGAACTGTTGACTATTAAATTGTATTTGCCGAACGCACCCAATGACATTTTTGTTTTGGTATTTAAAATGTTTTTTATGACTAAAATTAAAAAATCTTATTTCGAACAAAAACAATTTAAAAAATTTAATATTTTTAAAATTTCACGTTTTCCCGGGAAAAATATATTATTTTCCCGGGAATTCCCGAACCCCAAACCATACATAAAAAAATTTTGGGAAATATTTGAAATATATAATATATGAATACATATGGAAGAAAAGCCATTTTGTATTACTGAAAGTTTCCTTTTTTGGAGTTTAATTATAAGGCCTTCTTTATTTTCAGAATGTCAGAAGGTATTCCATCGGGGCCTGCAGATTTACCAGACTTCAGATGTTTAATTGCAGCTGTTATTTCTTCGGATGAGGGTGTTGCGATGTTTATATCGTTTCGTACGTTTTTTTTATGATGCATTGGCTCGCAATCATGTTGTTAGATTCAGTCGGATTGACCGACAACAGTTTAGTGCAATAATTCTCCCACAACTCCAACTGTTGATCTTTGGCATAGATCAATTCGCCCTGATCATTCGGCAGGGGTTTAATATTGTGGTGGCTATGACCGAAAATCTCCTTCGTAGTACGGTCGACCCGTTTTACTGGCTATTTCTGCGTCTTTGGCTAAATTATCAACCCACTTTCGCTTATCTTCAATTACACTATGTTTAACTTTTCGGTTTTCTTCTTGGTATTTACGTTGTTCTTCTTGCTTAGATTGTGGAGCTTTAGCATCATTAACTTTAGTTTTAGCTTGCTTTCTAGATTCTATTATTTGCCATGTATTATCGGATATCCAGGGCTTGTTGGTTTTTCTAGCGTATCCTATTACACTTTTAGTCGTCTGAATAAATGTTGATTTTAAATCTTTTCAATATACATCTTTATTTTGATGGGGAGAAATTGAAAGAGTAACTGCCCTGTTATTCAAAGTGTTGGAAATCTCAAGAGACACCTCCGGGTTGTTTAATTTTTGTAGGTCAAATCTTCTTCTGCTGAGGACTGGTTTACGTTTTACTTAAATCGGACTTCAACTACCATCAGGTGATAATCACTACCAACATCGGTGCCTCTCTTGTTCCTCACGTTCTGAAGTGACCCTCTCGACGTCCTGCTTATCGCAAAATGGTCGATCTGATTTTTGGTTGTATAATCCGGGGTAGAGTTGCCAAAACCGGTTTCCGAATTATTCGATAAACCGGTTTTTGACACGAAAAAACCGGTCTCTCGAATAATTCGACATTTTCGAATATTTATAAGGTGAAAATTTCTAATAAATTTTCTTCATTTGTTGAATATTTATGCAAAGTATTTAAGTGCCTATGCATAATAATTAGAAAACCCTTATAACACATTTATAAAATGAATTTCTTTATGAAAATTTGTTTTATAAGTCACTTAAAAATTTTCAAAGTTATTATGCATAATGTTTGATTCCCTCCTTTAGGTAGGCTTATTCACTCTGTTGTTGCTATGACTGTTGAAATTCTTTCAAGAGACTGTTTTTTGTGCAGAATTCTACATTTTCTCTCATCTTCAAAACGTTATAATTTTTTTTGACAATAAGTCAAATAGGAAAGATCTAAAAGTTGGTACTAAAATGCATATAAGCTCAATTTTTCCATTTCCTCAATAAATAAAAGGAGTTTTTTCATATTTTTTTTTATTGTAATAAAAATTTTAAAAGTCACAAATGGTTTCACATTAATTGGAAAACTACAATCTTCCAATCATGGATTAAAAATTATTATAACCCAGCAAAAAAAGAGATGCCGAAGCAATAGAAAAGCACTAAAATTGATGATCTAGATGTACTTCTTTTTTAACATTAACACTAATGATTTTAACATTGAATTGTCACAGGAGAGGAGTACTCCCACTTCAACATTTTTTCAGTACTTTTTGAACGAGTGCAAAGGAAGCTCTTTTTCACCAATTAAAAATTAAAAAAAAATCCTCGGAAAAAAATTATATTTTTTTTATTTTACAAAAGTTTTTTTAGTCTACCGATTGCTAGTCTACCGCTGAGCTATTCTTTGATGTGAAAGTTGACTGGCATAAAAACACCACTTTGTTCGAGATGTTGTTCCTTATTCTCTTCAATAAAAGTACTTATTAAACAAAAGTTAAAGGTGCACTCCAATTGAATATTTTTTCCAGTACTATTTTCACAGATGCATAAAAAGCAATTTCTCAACATTTTTATACCCTACACCACTATGTGGTCAGGGTATTATAAGTTTGTTCTGATGTTTGTAACACCAAAAAATATTGGTCGTAGACCCACCTTATAGTATACCGATCGGTTCAGAATTTTTTTTTATTTCGATTTAACGATGTCCGTCTGTCCGTCCGTCTGTCTGTCTGTCTGTCCATGCAATCTTGTGCGCACTCTACAGGTCGCAAATATTAAGATATTTTGATGAAATTTGGTACGCAGACCTATGTTGGCCCAAGGACGAACAAGTTTGATTTTGGTGAACATCGGTCCATGTTTAGACCTAGTGCCCATATAAGGGTCCTACCAAAATTATACTGTTTATACGCTGCAGGTCGCAAAAGAGCTTCCTTTGCACTCGTTCAAAAAGTACTGAAAAAATGTTGAAGTGGGAGTACTCCTCTCCTGTGACAATTCAATGTTAAAATCATTAGTGTTAATGTTAAAAAAGAAGTACATCTAGATCATCAATTTTAGTGCTTTTCTATTGCTTCGGCATCTCTTTTTTTGCTGGGTTATAATAATTTTTAATCCATGATTGGAAGATTGTAGTTTTCCAATTAATGTGAAACCATTTGTGACTTTTAAAATTTTTATTACAATAAAAAAATATATGAAAAAACTCCTTTTATTTATTGAGGAAATGGAAAAATTGAGCTTATATGCATTTTAGTACCAACTTTTAGATCTTTCCTATTTGACTTATTGTCAAAAAAAAAATTATAACGTTTTGAAGATGAGAGAAAATGTAGAATTCTGCACAAAAAACAGTCTCTTGAAAGAATTTCAACAGTCATAGCAACAACAGAGTGAATAAGCCTACCTAAAGGAGGGAATCAAACATTATGCATAATAACTTTGAAAATTTTTAAGTGACTTATAAAACAAATTTTCATAAAAAATTCATTTTATAAATGTGTTATAAGGGTTTTCTAATTATTATGCATAGGCACTTAAATACTTTGCATAAATATTGAACAAATGAAGAAAATTTATTAGAAATTTTCACCTTATAAATATTCGAAAATGTCGAATTATTCGAGAGACCGGTTTTTTCGTGTCAAAAACCGGTTTATCGAATAATTCGGAAACTGGTTTTGGCAACTCTACCCCGGATTATACAACCAAAAATCAGATCGACCATTTTGCGATAAGCAGGACGTCGAGAGGGTCACTTCAGAACGTGAGAAACAAGAGAGGCACCGATGTTGGTAGTGATTATCACCTGATGGTAGTTGAAGTCCGATTTAAGTAAAACGTAAACCAGTCCTCAGCAGAAGAAGATTTGACCTACGAAAATTAAACAACCCGGAGGTGTCTCTTGAGATTTCCAACACTTTGAGTAACAGGGCAGTTACTCTTTCAATTTCTCCCCATCAAAATAAAGATGTATATTGAAAAGATTTAAAATCAACATTTATTCAGACGACTAAAAGTGTAATAGGATACGCTAGAAAAACCAACAAGCCCTGGATATCCGATAATACATGGCAAATAATAGAATCTAGAAAGCAAGCTAAAACTAAAGTTAATGATGCTAAAGCTCCACAATCTAAGCAAGAAGAACAACGTAAATACCAAGAAGAAAACCGAAAAGTTAAACATAGTGTAATTGAAGATAAGCGAAAGTGGGTTGATAATTTAGCCAAAGACGCAGAAATAGCCAGTAAAACCGGTCGACCGTACTACGAAGGAGATTTTCGGTCACAGCCACCACAATATTAAACCCCTGCCGAATGATCAGGGCGAATTGATCTATGCCAAAGATCAACAGTTGGAGTTGTGGGAGAATTATTGCACTAAACTGTTGTCGGTCAATCCGACTGAATCTACAACAACATGATTGCGAGCCAATGCATCATATAAATAACGTACGAAACGATATAAACATCGCAACACCCTCATCCGAAGAAATAACAGCTGCAATTAAACATCTGAAGTCTGGTAAATCTGCAGGGCCCGATGGAATACCTTCTGACATTCTGAAAATAAAGAAGGCCTTATAATTAAACTCCAAAAAAGGAAACTTTCAGTAATACAAAATGGCTTTTCATCCATATGTATTCATATATTATATATTTCAAATATTTCCCAAAATTTTTTTATGTATGGTTTGGGGTTCGGGAATTCCCGGGAAAATAATATATTTTTCCCGGGAAAACGTGAAATTTTAAAAATATTAAATTTTTTAAATTGTTTTTGTTCGAAATAAGATTTTTTAATTTTAGTCATAAAAAACATTTTAAATACCAAAACAAAAATGTCATTGTTAAAATCTTTTAAAAGGGAATCAATAGCTGTGTTTGTGTGACTCTCTATCAGTGTTATCAAGAACGATTTTGACAGTTTTTTAACGTATTCCGGCTTTCTACTGTCAAAATTGTTCGAGATATCATTGATAGGAATGCCGCACAAACGCAGCTAATATCTTTGACACACAAAAAAAATCTTTGCCAAGTAATTAGGAGCATTTCAACTAATAAAAATTTTTCGCATAACTTATTAAAAATTTAAGTAGTGAAACCTAAAAACTTGGTAAAATGTTTAGAAGAAATATAAGTTTTGTTTCTTACAAATAATCGCCCTTACTATCTAAATTTTTCAAATGGGTGGCAGTATACCTTGAATTGGTTTATTTTTTGAGCATTCTGATTGGTTAATTTATTTTCAACCTATCAAAATGTTTGAAAATATAAATATTTTTGTAAGGTTTTCATACACAAAATGAACAAAACCGTATGGTTAAAAAAAAGTCGACTTTAAATTTAAAATACTCCTTTATATTAAAGGCAAATAATTTTATAAGTAAAGTTTTCATTAATAAATGATATTTTCAAGAAAGTTTACTTTATTTTAATACACCTGCTTTCAAACTAATATATGTATGAAGTATGGAAATACAAATACTAATATCTGCCGTAAAAGACTAATGGTTAACGGAGGTATCTAAATTTCGTTATCCGACATCTAAATTTGGTTCACAAAAAAAAAAAAAAATTGATGGTCATGCAACTTCTCTTGAAGAAAACAACAACAAGAATAACGTTCCAGCTAAAATTAGCAACGTACCCGAAGAAAAAAAATGTCAGCTGAATAGGCATTGAACGATTTATGGGTAGGGCAAACATTTCCTAAAATGGTATCCAAATTAGCCGCAGTCGACGGAATGTCAATTCGCACCATAACTGGATCTTCGTTTATTAGAGAAAGTTTTTATAATAAAAACATGGCATTGCCAAAAAAATTAAACCGATGTAAAGAACATTATATTAAATTACTACAATCATGTAAAAGATATCACGATAAAAGAAATATCGAGCAATATTTCTAACATTAGAAGATTTACTATAATCTTAGATGAATGGACAAGAATTTCACAAAAGAGATATTTGAACATATTTATAAACGGAAATAATTCATTTTATAAACTGGGGTTGGTTTATATATCAGGAAGGTGTCATGCTGATGAAATAAGAAGAATTGTAGAAATAAGACTAGAAGATTTTTATTTGTCTTTGGAAAATAACATTGTAGCCACCATATCTAATCGGCCAAATGAGATGAAACGGTTTGTTTCCGACAGTCCAGTAGTGGGTGCATTCTGCTGGAATCATGCAATTCATTTGGCAGTGCTTAGAGTAATTTATGTGAAATCAAATGTTCAACATTATGATATTTCTACTTTGATATCTCACTACACAGACTGAATTTGTACTGAAATAGTGTTTAACAAAAATTACTTATATATGTAGGTGGTTTTCATTAACAATTTTGTTAAAAAATATTTACCGGGATTCCCGGGATTTCCCGGGAATCAAATTTTTTTATTCCCGTTTCCCGGGAAATAAAAAAGTCCGGTAAATCCCAAACCCTAATAACCAGGGCAAGGACTTTCATACAAATGCATGTTTGTAGTCAGTGGCCCAAAAATGATTTTGACCAAATACTTTTCCGAATCATAAAATTTGCAAAAATGGCATCGATTGTTTGTTGCATATTTTTGCATATTTTGTTATAAATGCATATTTTTGCATATTTAGCTTTTAAGTGCATATTTTATTGCATATTTTATGATTTTTATTGCATATTTTTGCATATTTTGAACAATATTGCATATTTTTTAATATTTTTAAATATGAAATTCAATTAGATGTAAAATTCAATGTGATTAAAATATATTTAGTTATTAAAGAATCGCCAAACAGTAGATGTATTAATTTTACTTTTTAGGTTTTGCCATTAAAATATAGGGAAACTTGGAAAATAAAATAAATACGCCTATTATTTGGCATATATTAATAATTGCTTTTTAAATAAATATATTATTTGTAAATTTGCATGGAAACATAATTTGTTTATGACACACATATTATATGTTTGCTGCCAAACATATATATATATATCGGTAGCGCAATTTCATTTTATCCAAACATTTATATATTTACAGGCCAACATATATACCTTCTTTAAACTTCGAGTCAAGTTCGTGTGTGTGCCAAAAATTCTAGATGAGGGGAAGCAATATGTTGGCTGCAATCTGATAGTCGGCTTTAACCCTCTAACCGGCCTAAGCTTTTTTGCAATGAAATTTATACCATGTGTTCCTCACGAAAAATAAACAATAAGTTCTTCTATAAAATTTTTTTTCGTTGCCTACTTTAGGCGATACGGGCCAAAACAGTTTAAGGGTGAATCTCGAAAACTAGCGCATAAAAATTACTAGGCTTAGGCACAAATTATTTCTCTTACCAAGATATAATTGCAATAAAAAAATTACATTTTTTGTGCTGTTACTTAAGAGGATGTTGCGATTTTCGTTTTTTGAAAAATGCGAAATTAAGCGAAAATGCACCAAAACTTTAATATATATTATTCAAACTTATAAGCTTTGCTACCTATACCAAATATATTCTTTTTACCAAATTTCAAAAAAATCCGTCCATTCGCTTTGAAGTTAGGGCGATGTCCTTTAAAGGTGTCCTTAGGGAATCCTGTCCGTCCTTGGACCAAAGTAAGGAATTTTTTGAATAGCTTAAGCTCCAATCTCACTTCGTGGTCACTATCAATTGTTTTAGTCAATTTAAATATGTTTTTAAGATTTTTGAAACTTTTGGTTATTTTAAAATATTTAATTTTTTAAATTTTACGAAATTTTATCTTTGACACTTTCTCGCTTCCAAACCGTGCATTCTATACAAAAAAATTCTTTACAAAAAATTTTATAAATTTTGTTTTCTGTTGAAAAAGTATAATTTCTTATTATAAAATACCCCTTTGGCGCATTTCTGGTCAATTTAATATACCCCGCCTGGAGGCGGGCTTGCCGGTTAGAGGGTTAAGCATTTCGGGTGATATGTTGCCAGTTCCAGGGGCCTTATTTGATTTTAAGCAATTTATTACACTAATAACTTCCGCGATAGCTGGGAATTTAGGGGAAATATCCTGTCTTATTGCATGAAAATCGCAGATACATATATTCGGGTGGTTGGATCGTCTTCAGCATTTTTAATGGTCTTGAGTTTGAGAAATTTTTCCCAGTGAGTCTCTTCGTGATACTATAAAGATTCTTGGATCTATGCTCGGATGAAGCTTTTTGTGCATCTAACGCCAGTTGATTATACCACCTTCTTTTATCATTTCTGGCGCTACGTTTGACCAGTTTGTCATGTTGTGCATATATTAGTGAGGACTTTTCTGGCTGCGTTTACTTTTTCCTTTAGATGCTTCCTTTCGAAAATAAGGTTCCAGGTGTCATCAGACAACCAATGAATTCTCTTAGGTACCTTGACACCAACGTGTTCTCCTGCAGCATAGACAAAATGATTTTTTATTGTTTGCCAGTCAGAGGTGAATGATATTGTTGTACAGTTAGTCCGGTTTTCAATTCCTCTAAGTAGTTGTTACCCAGTGTAGAAACGGTAATGACATATCATTATTTTTTGGACTACCAGGAATGACACCCACTTACCTTCTGTATTATTTTAATACATATAATAATGAGTTACTGATAATTACTTATTTTTATCATTATTTCAAATAGAAAATAATTTTTTAGATTTTTTTGAAAATTTTTTTAAATCTATTTTTAGACTCAATATTTTTTAAACACTGGTAAGGATATATGTAACCTCATATTTTTTGATTTTTTGTATGTTGGCGAGTAAGCTTACTTGTGTGCAGGTCAGTTGTGTTTTTATCTATTAAATATTACATATCGATATAGCTCAGATGGTATAGCTGTTGACTGGCAATCTGTAGACCCAGGTTCGATTCCCGCACCAGCAAATTTTATTTAAAAAAAAAAACAATAAAAAATATTTTTTTTTATATAATTTATTTTTTTGAAAATCTATTTTTAGACTCATTATTTTTGTCAGTACTGGTAAGCACATAGGTAACGATATATTTTTTGATTTTTCGTATGCTGGTGTGTAACGACAACTCATTATTTTTCGCGACATCGCCATATAAAGGTAATAAGAAATGTAATAACAAAAGTAACTAGTTACCATTACCAAGTATGTAGTTACATAACCACATATCTGGTAATGATTTTCTACACTGGGTATTTAAGTGTTTCTTGATTTTTTAGCTACGTCGTATTTTCGAGTTGTAGTCTCAGGTTTGCGGATGGCAGCAACCAAGCTACCAACAACCGGATGGTGGTCTGAGTTGCAGTCAGCACTGCGTTTTGATCGCATATGCAGAAGGTTTCAGCGTCAGGTCATGCTAATTGTCTGTCTCATTGTCTGACGATACTCACGTGATTTTGTGTACCTTCCTATGAGGATATAGGGTGCATCCTATCACCCTATGATTGGCGCTGCTGCTTGCCTCAGTGAAGATACTACTGTTTTTAATAAGCCTACCAATTACATGCTTACCCATTACATCCCAGTGTAGAAAATCATTACCAGATATGTGGATATGTAACTACATACTTGGTAATGGTAACTACTTACTTTTGTTATTACATTTCTTATTACCTTTATATGGCGATGTCGCGAAAAATAATGAGTTGTCGTTACACACCAGCACACGAAAAATCAAAAAATATATCGTTACCTATGTGCTTACCAGTACTGACAAAAATAATGAGTCTAAAAATAGATTTTCAAAAAAATAAATTATATAAAAAAAAATATTTTTTATTGTTTTTTTTTTTAAATAAAATTTGCTGGTGCGGGAATCGAACCTGGGTCTACAGAGTGCCAGTCCACAACTCTACCATCTGAGCTATATCGACATGTAATATTTAATAGATAAAAACATAATTGACCTGCTGCACACAAGTAAGCTTACTCGCCAACATACAAAAAATCAAAAAATATGTGGTTCCATATATCCTATATGTTTCAAAAATATTGAGTCTAAAAATAGATTTCAAAAAATTTTCAAAAAAATCTAAAAAATTATTTTCTATTTGAAATAATGATAAAAATAAGTCATTATCAGTAACTCATTATTATATGTTTTAAAATAATGCAGAAGGTAAGTGGGTGTCAATACGGGTACTCCAAAAAATAATGATATGTCATTACCGTTTCTACACTGGGATGTTCTCGTCCTGTGTTGTCGGGGCCTAATTGAGGATGATTCTAATCATGTTTGTTCAGACACTTTATAAATCAATTTATAAAATAACAAAGAAATACATTTGTTTTGTATTAAACAATTAATCGATTAATCGCCAATTTTCTCGATTAACCGACCCGAATAACCGGTTAATAATTTTGAATGAATAATTGGAAACACTAGGATAAATTAATTTTTCGGATAAATCAAAGTTATCATTTATGGCTCAGACGGACGTGCATTGGTATGGAGAAAAAATCTAAAGAACGTAATCCAAAGAAAACTCGTCAAGTACGGAGGTGGTGGTGCCATGGAATGGGGCTGCATATCAGCAGCAGGCGTTGGTAATTTGGTTATTATCGAAGAAATAATGAACAAAACAATACCAATACCTGCAAAAAGAGAACATCCAATTTTTAATGCATGACTTTTTTCTCTACATTCAAAATAAGATAATGCAAAAATAAAATAAAACAAATACAACAACACATAGCGATATGACGCACAAGCATAGTTTTCTACTGAAAAATTGTTAAATTTACAGCAGTATCGGATCTTTCCTATGCACGCACGTGTTAAATTCATTGATGGAAATGCCTAACAGCTCTAGAAAAAACACAACTCAAAAATAAAAGTTGTTCAAATTTGGCATTTCCATCAATGAATTTAACACGTGCGTGTCATAGAAAAGATCCGATACTGCTGTAAATTTAACAATTTTTCAGTAGAAAACTATGATTGTGCGTCTTGTCGCTATGTGTTGTTGTATTTGTTTTATTTTCTTTTTGTATATTATTTTATTGGATGTAGATAAAATAGTCATTCTTTTTGAAGTACTCCTTAATATTTTTGCTGGGTATATTTAAATATTCTGAAGGATAATCTGAATCAAAATTCGTAATGATTATTTTTTTCAACAGGATAATGATCCTAAGCACACTACTACTGACGTAAGGATGTGGATTGCATACAGAAGCCATGTAGTTTTCACCATATTTACTAACGTTTTCATAGATATGATAAAGATTTTATTTTAAGTGTAAAAACATAATTTAACATTTTATTCATATGCACAAAAATACATAAATTGTGAAAATTATATGTCAATAAATATTCTTTCAAAAAGTAAATAAACCAAACGCGCTTCTTACTCTATTATCCATATCGCTATCATTTCGCAAAAAGATAACATAAAATTTCACTTGAATTGAAAGTAATAGGTTGTTTTTATATTTCAAGGTCGTCAATAAAATCAAACAAAATTTATTTGAAAAAAAAGACAAAGAATTCTAAATAATTCTACAGTTGCAGCCAACGTTTGGTAAATTTTTAGCAATAAAAACATAAAGGGTATAAGACTAGGAGTCCCAATTCTTATTGGACAGCATATCGGATATAGAAAGTATGAGAAAAAAGGTATTTTAGACCATTAATGAAAAAAATTATTCTCAGAGAGAAAAAGAGGGGCTTTTTTAGGGGCTATCAAAGATCGTTCTGGTCAAGGAAATATTCCATTGCCATCTTTTTAATTAATTACTTTCAATATCAATGTCAAGAACAACTTTATGGCAAAATCGAAAAGAAAACACGAGCCCCATTATTTTATTATCACTTGACAAAAAATTATGAGTAATTCATGAAAAATTTTGGTTTTTCAAAGAGGATTTTAATATTTATATGAAAGCTGACTGAAATATCATTTCGTTTTCATGTATTTGTTACACAGTACAACACTAAATGAATTGGACATGCGACATCAATTCTGGTATACTTTAGGATAAACACCACGAATGTTAACATCTAAATTTAAAATTAGCTCTACTTTTTGCAATATTCGCAAATTTAACTTTTAGGAAAAAGACAAGACAAAATTTTTTTATTTATTTCATATAGCTGAATAAACCATGGATAATTTTTAATATGGTTTTAAAGTGTAGACTCTGGGTTTTTAAAACCATATTAACATATTTTTGCTAAAGAATCTAGCATTTTATTGCAATTAAAATTAAAACTTCGCCTATTTTGCTATTTTGTAAAACTGATAAAATCCTTTAATCGGATTTCCAAAATCTTAACACAAGACTTTAGTTCATATTCCACTAAATTTATTTCATCAAAAGAATCACAAAAATTTTGCATCAACATTTTCAGAAAACTCAATCTAAATTACAAATTGTATATATTTTTATTTCAAATTAATTTTGTATGAATTTTCTATGGTAAAAGGAAATAAACTAGCTAAATTTCTGAACATGCATATTTTAATATCGTTTTTAGGAGTTTATACTTCAATTAGCCAAAACTTTGTTCATATTGATTAAGCCCCCTTTAACATATCACACAAATGTGTTATACATGTCAGAAATGTGAACACAATTCGTTACACACATGTCAAAATGGGTGAACAAATTTTAAAAAGAGTTCACTTTTTTGGCAAGCATTATTTTTTGAAATATTTCATAAAGTTACTACTTGTCTCAACACAAGTGTTACTTTATTCACAAATAAATGTAAACAACGATTAAAAGCAACTAATGGTGAAAAAATAAATAATTAGAATAAGAAAAACTGTTTTCATTTATTTGTTGTGTGTGTCGATAACAGTCTGAACACTCAAAAGATTTTCTTTTATATTTTTTTTTACAACCAGACAATTTCATTTCATCATACTTGTGTGAAGAAAAGTATAAACACTTCTGTGATAATGTGAACGGGGCTTAAGAAAATATGTGTTTTACATATTAAAGTGGTTTTATCTGAGTTTTATAATTTAAGATTTGTCGCAGACTCCTTCATTTTTAGGTATTAAAAGATCAACATATTTCAATTTTAGTGAATTATTTTCTTTAAATTAAAAAAGAAAATACGAAATTTTTTGTTAAATTATGTAATATATGCTCTATAAACTAAAGGTATAAATTAAAATATTCGTCGTAGTTTATTTATTAAAATTTCAAATTTAAATACATTATTATTTAAATTTCAAATTTAAATACATAATAGGGAATATTATCGCAGCTGTCAAAACGTGTAATATATCAAATTAAAATTTTTACTTTCAATTTAGTATTTTTTTGCAAAAACTTTATTATCTTTAAAATCTATTTTGCCTACAAAAACGTTTTTGCAAATATTCTTAAACTATAGCTAACTTTAAAATTCTAGGACCATATTCGTAATCTGCATCCCAAAGTATATCAGAAATGATGTGTCGCAATCCTGCTGCATCAAAATTTCCTTATTTTGTTGTACTGTGTTATCGGCAAAATGAACACTTAAAATAATACGTCAGTAAAACAAAGCTGTCAAATGGGTTTCAAACCAAATTAAGTATTTTTTAACAAATTTTTATTTCAAATACAGATTTTAACAAATATTTTAGTTATATGTATTAATTTAATACAATACTAAAAATCCTCATTACTTTAAATATTATTTAAATTTGCTAATTTTCAAAATTATTTATAAATAATTTTTAAGAATCTATCAGCTAAATTTTACGCAATTTATTGTTAAAATACAATAGTTTCATATTTCTGCTAGTATCGCCACAAGTGTATTCAAAGTTTTAAAGATGGCGCAATTTCATTCCCTTCCGAGTTTTAAAAATGGCCCATATTTTTAAAATTAAAAGAGATGAAGCAATATATGCAGGTGGGAATGGGTGAAAATGTCGACTACCCCTAACTATACAATACCTCCGTGAAAAGCTTATCTCCATCTAAAAATTTACCTTTGAAGGGCCTTGGGCCTTGCAAATTATTAATAAAGAAATTTTATTTCATACAATAACGGATCAGAGTATTTTTACATGCCCTTAGATGATATGGACCAGGTCCGATGAGAGTTACGAGCAGAGCTTCGAAAAACTTAATTCAATTTAAGCTTAATTCACTTAAAATTAAATTCAGATTTTAAAAAGATTCATGTACCATTCCCTTAAACCATTCGTAAAGAGATCATTCATAAGCTTCATTCCCAAAGCTTTAATATGAATTGAATGAATTCCTAACTTGAATCATTCAAATCGCATGTTCATTCACCATTTTACTAATTGAATGAAGAAATTTTATTACCATTCACTTAGTGCAGTGTAGTTTGAAACTAACATATAATCAAAACCAAAGCATATAAGCTGTAACAAAGCATACGATACTATTTATTTCTGTTAGATGAATTTTAAACGTTTTTCATTGTATTATGCTAATATTTCAGCAATTACATACAAATTAAAATTTTTCATTTGATTAAGTGAATGAAAACAAATAATTTTTCATTCACTTTTTTATTAAATGAATTCAGGTAAACTGGTTTTCATTCATTTAGAATTCAATCAAAATAGAATGAATTCATATAATTTTAAGCTATAGGGAATTAAGCTATCGAATTAATTCCATAAGAATGCTATTAGGGAATGAAATTTAACCCAAATTTCATTAATTTTTAAAAAGTGAATGAAGGAATTAAGCCTTTTAAACCTTTGGTTACGAGTAATTTGAACAAATTACGAGTGGTAATTTGAACAAATTTTACGACTCAGTATAATTACAAATAAAATTGCAGTTACTAATTTTTTACATAAATTTGGATTTGCTAAATTTAACAAAAAAATATGTTAAAATAAACAAATTTTATTTGAAGCCAAAAACCAGGAATAAATTTTGTAATAAAAAAAAAATTGGTGGAGCCAACAGACATTATTTTGAGTGTATGAAAATAAGCAATTGTTTTTGTTTCGAATTATTTGAATTCAGATTTCTTTGTTTGAAGAATACACTAATAGAAAAAAGTCTGTAAAAAATTTAGTTCAAACTACAAAAAACGAGTAAAAAGGTTAAAATCGGGCATGCCGACTATACAATACCCTACACCAGTCTGGTTAAAAGCCAACTAATGTTAGGATCCGAAATTCGAATGGGTTAAAATGGGACTTGTGTCAAAATTTTCTATAAAATTATAAAAGATGAGAAAATCGTAAATATAGCCCATATGGGCGATAGGTCCAAATATGGACCGATTCTATCTAGAATCTATCGGCTTTTTTCTCTGGACCATGTGAGTCAGCAAACCAAATTTCGTTATATATTAATATTTGCGACCTGCAGCGTGTAACCAAGCCAATTTTGGGGGCACCCTTATATGGGCACTAGGTCTAAACATAGACCGATGTTAACCAAAAGCAATAGGCTTCGTCCTTGGGCCAACATACATAGGTCTGTGTACCAAATTTCATCAAAATATCTTAATATTTGCGACCTGCAGCGTATAAACAATATAATTTTGGGGGGACCCTAATACGGGCACTAGGTCTAAATATGGACCGATTTCAACCAAAATCAATAGGCGTCGTCCTTGGGTCGACATAAGTCGGTGTACCAAATTTCATCAAAATATGTTAATATGTTAATATTTGCGACCTGTAGAGTTCGCACAAGAATGCATGGCAGACAGGCAGACGGACGGACATCGTTAAATCGAAATAAAAAAAAATCTGAGCCGATCGGTATACTATAAGGTGGGTCTAGGACCAATATTTTTTAGTGTTACAAACATCAGCACAAACTTATAATACCCTCTCCAGGTAGTGGTGTAGGGTATAATAACAAGAATTTTGTAGATATAGCATTTTGTGTCTGCTATTTTTAGTCTACTAATATTTAGAAAAATTTTATGTAGATTCTACAGAAAAATTTGTCATTTTCAATTAACTGAAAGTTAACTTAAATATAACTAAAATTCTGTAAATTTAACAGTGTTATTTTTGCTGTTCTTATTTTACTAGTATTTAGCAAAAAATCTTAAATTTTCAGCAGTTTTTTCTGCAAGGTTATTTTCAACTAATTTTTGGTTGCTTTTTTACAGATTTATTTCTATGAGTGTACATCACCACTTCAACCGATAACGTTCGTCATAAGTACTACATTATTTTGATAAGAGTATTAAATTAAAACAAATCAGTGGCAATGATATGCAGCACCGTCCGACACAAGTTTGTAAATCCACTATATTCTCAAAAAAGAGTTTAAAATAAATTACCCATGTACCCATGTACTCTCGTTAGGGGTAGTCGACATTTTCGCCCATTCTCGCCTATTTTGCTTTATCTCTTTTAGTTTTCAAAAAGTGGGCCATTTTTAAAACTCAGAAGGGGATGAAATTGCGCCATCTTTAAAACTTTGGATACACTTGTGGCGCCACTAACAGAAATATGAAACTATTGTATTTTAACAATAAATTGTGTACAATTTAGCTCATGGGTTCTTAAAAATGATTTATAAATATTTTTGAAAATTGGCACTCAAAAATTTTTAAAGTAATGAGGATTTTTATATCAATTCATCAAAATCACGAATTAATATTTAATTACTATTATGTGGGACAGGTCTTACACACAATGGGTCATATGAATAAAATTTAGCAATTACTTCGAAGTAATTACATTGGGCTTAGGAATGGCTCTTAACTCCAAAATTACCAATTGGCTGGTAGAATAGAATGAAATGTAAACGAAAATTAAAAAATTAAATTTCTAGTCTACTCACAAGCAGACTAGATTTGTGAAGTAATTGCTTAAATATCCCTGTATTTCCCCCTATTAGCAATATTTAGGGCAACCAAAAACAAGCTCTAAAAGCAATGTTTAAGCTCTTAAAAAAAGCTCGGAAAAACAGTAAAATAAGCCCTTAAACTTCATTATTTCTTCATTAAAATCCTCATAAAATTTAAAGTTTTTATTTAATGCAATGCTACAACATTACTTGGAAACAGACAAAGTTGCGACGTTCTTAAATTTATTTTTATCGGGAAATACATTAATTGCATTAAAGGATTTAAATGTGCTAAATCTCAAAACTTATTTAACAAATTGTGAAAAATAATCTGTTGAAGGCCTATCCGCATTTCATTCTTGCCTAACCTAGTGTCTTGAAATTAATAAAATGATAGCAAGCAATTGTCAAAATGAAGATACTCAATTTTAATTTTATTACAATATCATGATATCGCTGACATGCAAGCAGCTCTTGCAATGATGCCTGGCATGAAATGTCACTTTTCGTTTTAATTTTAATTTTGTAAAAAAAAAGGAAATTTTGTAAAAAAGAATGGGAAAGTGATTAATTTTTTATTATTTATAAAAAGTAATGTTTGATAAAAATTTGTGTTTTTTGAAGAAAAATCTATGATATTTCTTAGCCATGAAATGGTCGATGTTCTCCACCACTTTGCAATTGATATCATTTTGAAGTTTATCTGCAATGGTTTTGACATTTCATATCATATAATTTATTGCATTTGAAGATATCGGGTAAGGAAATCGTCATTATTATATCGGGTAAGGAAATCGTCATTATTATATTGGAAAAATAAAGAGTTTATTTTAATAAAATAGATTTTTTAATTTAATGTATTTACACATTATGCCTAATAATATTTTTTTAGTCACAAACTACTAAATGTATATACAAAATATGTAATTATAAATAAAAAATGATTTTTATTACATTTTATGTGTAGACAAAAATGTGTGCAGCAGAATTTTACATTTTTTGTGTCTAAATTTAAGCATTTTACGTAATATTACATGAAATTTTATGTACATTATAGTAGTGAATTTTCAACTACTTTTTAGAGTGTAATTTTTAACAAATTTTTAGTTTAAACAAAGATTTTAGTTATCTTCCTTTAACACTATACTAAAAATCCTCAGTTCTTTAACTACACCCAGGAAAAAGATTGGTTGGCTTTCGATCAAAACCATTAAAATGAATTTGCCAGGACTTTATTTTATTTGGAATTACCTATAATTGAATACTACATCAAAAATATTTTACTAGGTATTAAAAATAGGGAAAATGAACTAAAAAACAATCCTTTTAACAAATTATTGGTATCTCCAATCAATTTTAAAATTAGTATCAGTTTAGTAATTCTATGCAGTAGAAGCAGCCATTTATTTAGTGAATATACAAGAAAATTGGTGTTATCTATAACCTTTTTTAAAAAAATTTCAATATTCGAAAGTGGTAACTACAAATACGGGTATCCTAATCAAATATGACCTTAAAATCAAGTTTCTATAGAACCAACCGAATTGTGGATTGTATTGATAACACACACAACTATTAATTGGTAATGTTAAACGAGTTTTATACTGTATTAATAAAACACATAAATTCAAAATTAGTCATTCAAATTATTAAGTGTTTGTGGTGTAGTGGGTGAGGAGTTGGCCTAGCACGCCGGATTTCCGGGTTCGAATCCCGGAAAAGACAAAAATTTAGATGTTTTTTTTAATTAAAATAAAATATTCATATGTATAAACAGTAAATATGACTAAGAAATTTAAAAGTAGTTGTGGTGCAGTGGGTAAAAGTGTGAACTATTAACCTGAAGGGCCGGGTTCAATACCAGAAAATTCAAAAAAAGTTTTTTAATTTCAATAAAATTTTGTAGAACATAATAATATTTATGTGGAACATAATATTGAATTAGACAACCGAATATTGGCTTTCACGACGAAAAATATAATTTAATATAAAGAGAGTTGTCGTAACCGCACGAATTCGATTAGCAACAAATTCGGTGGCCACAACTGAGACTGTTTTCTGTGTGTAGTTTTGAGTGTTAAATTTCAAAACTAATTTCTTTTTTTACAAATTTTATTGTTAAAATATATTTTCATATTTCTGTTACTGCCCGGTAGATGACGCCACCAGTCTATCTGAAGTTTTAAAGATGGCGCTATTTTTTTCCCTCCCGATTTTTTAAAATGGCGCATATCTCGAAAACTTCGACTACCCCTAACTCCAGCGAAAGGGGTTATCTCTATCCAAAAATGGACCTTGGTAATGCCTTAGACCCTCGGAAATTTTGAATAAAAATTTTCCACTTCATAAAATGGCCAATATCTCGAAAACTAAGCGGGATAGAGCAAAACGGACAAAATGTTTGCTCCATTGGAGTGCCCTCATATGCCCTCCCATGATATGGACTTGGCCCGCGGAGAGTCCCGAGACCTTAATTTTAACAATATTTACGATTCAGTATAATTACAAATAAAACTGTAGTGCTACTAACTGCTTACTTAAATTTAGATTTGTTAAATTTAACAAAAGAATTTGTTTAAATCAACAAATTTTATTTTCAGCCAAAAACAGGAATAAATTTTGTTAAAGTAACAAATTCTTCTGTTCAGCCAACAGACTTATTATTTTGAGTTTACTCTCTAAAATATGTTGTATGTTATCCATATTGTCTAGTGTCGATACCCTACGAAAAACATATCCGTGCTTTGACAAACTTCAGAAACTCGGGATTCAAAATATAAATTTCATGGGCATCAAACTTCATATTTTGAAAAGTACGTTAACGCTGACCAAAAAGAATTTTCAAAAATTAAACCATACTTTCATACAAATATGTTAAAATATGTTAATTCGTGATTTAAACAAATCAACAAAATGATCCATTATCGATTCAAAACCCTTTTAACTATCTTAAAATACCGTTACTGAAATATTTAGCGTTTTTTTTAATCACCTGGATTTAGAATTTTTCATACAAAAAGTGGATTTATTAAATCCAAAAAAAAGCTGGATTTAATAAATCCATAATAAAAGCACAAATATATGAAACAGCCTATTAATTTAATGACAGAAAAAAATACGAATGAAAATTAAAAGAGAAACAAAAAAATTGAAAAACTAACAAATAAAAGGTTTTTATAAATTTTTTTTTATGAAATATGTTTAGAAAAAAAACTACACCTCACCAAATACATATTTTAGATCTTGGACATGGAGAAATAGCTGAAATAGAAATGGCAATTTTTCACTCTACAGTAATTAGTTAACTTAAATCCAATTAGTGACTATTAACCCCCTGTTTTTATAAAGCTAGAGGAATAATTTCGCCTGAGGAATGTGTGTATTTTGTTATTGTAACAAAAACAAAATACACACATTCCTCTGGAGGAATATTTCCTTTCACTTTATAAAAACGGGAGGTAAATATTGCAATGGAATTTTTCAATTGTGTAAAAATATAAATTAAAGTGATAAAACTGAAAAGGCAGACTGTTTATCGCTGTTTTATATTTTATATAAAATCCTTCATCATCGAATTCGGTATTAAAGATTAGGGTTAAAGAAGTGTCGGACATAAAATTCTTTTTAAAATAGGGAGAATCTAACCCCGTCTGCTAAGCACTTTTAGAAATACTTTTTGGATTTATTAAATCTAAGTGATTAGAAAAAACGGCTATTGTTATCCTTAAAATAACGTTACCAAAATAACTGAAATGCCGTTATCTTTAAAATACCGATACCGAAATAAATGAAATATCGATATCCTCAAAATACCGTTCTCCGAAATAACCAAAATACCGTTATGTTCAAAGTAACGGTACCGAAATTAGTGAAATAACGTTACCCTTAAAATACCGTTACCGAAATAATCTAAGATATCGTTAACCTTACCGATAACCGCATCGTTTCTTTTACTAACCATGGTATATAGTATATTCAAAAGCTGAATTTTGTCGGACAGTGTAGTATGGTGATAATTCGAAATTAATGTTGAAAAGCTTTTGTCGTTGTTATTGATATTTACAAGCCCAAGTGAGACCCCCCAACGATGAATACAATACAATTTTAAAATATGGATTTTAATGACGAAGTGGGCATTGAATATACATACTTACATATATGTATATATATGAACATAAGTACACTCATAAAAAGAAGTTAGTACAAAAGCCTGTTAAACGCGTTTTAATTCAGTTGAACTAATTTTTCCTGCTGTTTTCGTTTAAATCCGTTGTTTAGCTAAAGTTGTTGGTTATCCAATTTCACCACAAAAACATATTTCTGCTGTACTTGAACTAATTTTTTCTCCTGATATTTAGCTATTTTTTTTTTATAAATGATTTTGACAATTTATCAGCTAATATAGATAAATTTGTTGGCAACTTTTTTAATATTAGCGTTTTCAAAAGAAAACGATAGCGGCGCTAGTGTATAGTGATTGATGGTGCTTGATGGTGAAGTGTTTATTGGTGTATTTGCCGACCAATACAAATTAGAAAATTTCTAGCAAGTGTATTTTAATGTGTGTGATGAGTCATCACTGATGACGTTTACCAATACAAATAAAAATAATATGGAGCTTGCTAAGAAAGTTATGGTAAATAAAATAATATGATAAGAGCATGTTTTCTCTTGTTTCTGTTAGCCAGCAAAGGAACGCAAAAGAAAACGGAGGTATATTGGACATTAACATTTCGCAGTTAAAATTGTATTAAAAAAATAAAATAATAGAGGTTTGTTTTATAATATAAACTATATTTATTTACGGGAATACCATTAAATATGTTATTGTATTTCTTTTATTTCAGCCCTTTAACATTTTCTTCTAAATTATAAAGGAACCAAATAATACAACTTCCGCTGGCGCACATATTGGCAAGAAAATAAAAGTGATATTTAGTGCAAATAGTGTTTTTGGATTCTGTAATTTATTCGAAAATAAAATTAACAATATTTACATTAATTTGTTTTTATTCAATTAATAAAAAAAATTGATTGTAATTTTAGCAGCATGTTTTGCAGATTTCAACTGACTAACTTTCCTTTCTATTAAACGAACATTCTTCTAAATTTTTGAATGTTAACTGAATTTGTTACCTGTTTATAACCAACTAAAATTTAGCAGAAAATATGTGCTGATGTCAACTGAGTAATTTTCATTTCCATTAAACAACATTTCTTATAAATTATTGTATTTGAACTAACTTTTTTACCTAAAATTTAGGTCACCAAAATTTTGTATTTGAACTAACTTTTTTAGCTAAAATTTAGGTCACCTAAATTTAGCAGACCATGATTCTCAACATCATTGAAATTTTTGCTAGCGCAAATTCAAGTACTATTTCCTGTTATTTTAGCAGAATTTTTAACTACTTTTACGGGCTTTTTTTTATGAGTGTAGGTACTTGCGTATATTCTGAATGAAAAAATAATTATAATTTTTTAATGAAAAACAAAAAATAATTTTTTTTGTTGTTTTTGTTTTTGCTTTGATATTTCAAATGTTTAATAACGCTCCTAGACGACAACAAGAAATTCTCATAGAGTTTGTAATTTAACTTAACAAATATTTCCAGAAATTCTAAAAACGTCGTCCCCTGACGATTTCCTTAGGCAAGAATGAAATCCGGATAGGGACATGCCTACAACACATAATTTTTCAAAATTTGTAAAATACGTTTGGGTTTTTAGCATATTTAATTTCTTTAATGCAATTAATGTATATCCCGATAAAATCAAATTAATAAAGCTAATATACAAGTGCTTGTGCAAATTGAAGTGTTACTGACACTTTAGAAAACATTGTTTTCTATTGTTGTTTATACATAAATGGATGTCACTACATTACTAGATCTGTCAAAACAACAGAGTAGTACATTGGGAGATGACAAAGCAAATTGTGGATTTTTTTTTTGTTGTTTTTGTTTTTTCTTTGATATTTTAAATGTTTAATAACGCTAATAGGCCAGAACAAGAAATTCTCATTGAGTTTGTAATTTAACTTAACAAATATTTCCAGAAATTCTAAACATGTCGTCCCCTGATGATTTCCTTAGGCAAGAATGAAATCCGGATAGGGACTTGCCTATAACGGATAATTTTTCACAATTCGTAAAATACGTTTGGGATTTTAGCATATTTAATTCCTTTAAAAAAATGGTTTTTTTAAATAAAAATGTGAACCACAAAATATACATACACACAAAATAATAAGTCTGTTGGCTTGGTTAGTTTAACAAAATTTATTCCTGTTTTTTGGCTTAAAGTAAAATTTGTTGACTTTAACAAATTTTTATGTTAAATTTAAAAAATGTAAATTAAAGTAAGAAATTAGTAAAACTACAGTTTTATTTGTAATTATACTGAGTCGTTTGTTCAAATTAAGGTCTCGGGACCCGCCCCGGGCCTACTCCATACCATCTAAAACGATGTAAGGGCACTCCAACGGAACAAACATTTTATCCATTTTGCTCTATCTCGCTTAGTTTTCGAAATATGGACAATTTTAGGAAGTAGAGAATGTTATACACAAAACAAACAACCGTGTAAAAGTTTCTTTGCTTTAGTTCTAATTTCTATAAATAGAATTAAAAAGCTTGAATGTTAAAAAGCACGAATCAATGCTTTACATATTGAAGGAACTTCAGTAAATAAGCACAACTACAACATAGAGAAAAATAATAGCTTTGTTAAAAACATGTGGTTTTCGTTAGTTATAATAATATGAAATGGATAAGTAAAAATGTTTGAATTTACTTCTCAAATGCTTTTCTTTGAAATTTAACATATTTATACAAAAAACTAAAATCTACATTATAGCCTAGAGAGGACCCCATAAAGACAATCTGATGATAGCGATTTGGTGTCACTTGAAAATGCATTAATTGTCAACCATTGGTTCAAGTTAGGAAAGTTTTTTTCATAAGTTTTTTCTGTATTGGTTGTAAAATAAAATTGTAAATTCTATTTAGAATTTGTAATATTTGATCTTAAATCGAACAAAAATAACACTCGTGGAGAATTTTTATTAGAAATTCCCGAGGGTCCAAGGCCCATTTTTGGATAGAGATAACCCCTTTCGCTGGAGTATTATATAGTTAGGGGTAGTCGAAATTTTCGTAAATTTTGCTCTATCTCATTTTGTTTTCGAAAAATGGGCCATATTAAAAAATCGGGAGGGAAATAAATAGCGCCATCTCTAAAACTTCGGATACACTGGTGGTGCCATCTACCGGGTAATAACAGAAACATGAAAATATTATATTTTAACATTAAACTTTGTAAACTTTAACAAATGAGTTCTTAAAAATTAGTTATTTTTCAAAAATAGTTTTGAAAATTTACACTCAAAACTAGTTAAAGTACTGAGGATTTTTAATATAATGTAAAATGAAGATAACTAAAATCTTTGTTTCAACTAAAAATTTGTTAAAAGTTAGTCAAATCGATTTGAAACCCGTTTGACAGATTTTTCTACTGTAGTATTATTTTAAGTGTAGAATAGTAAGTTAACTATATGTGTTACTTTTCCCAATATGGAGGTCAAATGCTTCTTGTTGCATTGTTGTTATTTTACATTAGTTAGAATAAAACGGCGCGAAATTGCTACAGTGTTGTTGCTACTTTCTTATGTGCTTTGTAAACGACAAAAGTTAAACCGTTTGCTATCACTAATACATGTGCATGATCAATGCAACCAAGTTATTCTACTATCCAGTATACTGTGATGTGAACATTCTTGGTGTTATTTTAGTTTTTTTTTTTTTTTTCATTTTGCAAAATCAATATTTAACAGACAATTCAAGAAACTTTTCTAAGTTGGCTTCAATAAACTTCCACATAAGTTTTGTGGAAAACTTGTAATTCAACATTCATTGAAAATTATACTAATACTAAATTATCTGTTAATTTTTATGCTTCTATATACGTTATGCAAAAAAAGTTTGCAAAATTATCTTTATTATCCAATGAGATGCTACTTAATAGACAAGCTTTTGTTCAAATCATAACACATATCCCGACAATTTATCGCCTTAGTTTAACCTATAGCAAAATGTTATATTAAATATTAAATATTAATAAATATTCCAAAATTTCTCATTTTGGCAGAACTCTATTTTTAATAGAATTTTACAGGTGACATGTCAAAATTCACACAGATGGTTTGGTCATTTCTGATTTGGGGATAATGTAGGAAATTTTTTCGGTCATAATCTCCAAATAAAAATAATACCAAAATGATTTTGCTCATAATACCCTACCATTTTTAAACAGCACATAATCCAAATTATATGAATAGTTCCCAGCAAGCATGGCAATACGAAGAAGATTCCCCGATTATATCGCCAGGAAGAAAACATTTATAGGCATTAATATCTATTTCGTATTTTTTTTTTTTTTAAGAGAAGCAGCACTCAGAAAATCCTTCCTATTAATTAACGTGTTGCTTACTTTGGAAAGTGGATAGAGAAGAAGTGAAAGGAGATGAAGGGCTTCAAATATGGCAACACTGTAATTGCGCGAGATGTTGAATTTTAGAACAGTTGTTGCGCGCCATCTGATGGTGAGTTGGCGAACTTTGTTGAAGCTTTTAGTTCATAGCCCTGTTATAAGTATGTATTATTTTACTTCGGTGGGGTTAAGTGCTATGGGAACACCGAAGGAGGACGCTGCGATATGTATGAGGGAGAGAAAAAACTGATACATAAATATTATTATTTTTCATAAATTGTTGTTGTCTTGGTTGGGGATCGAACCCGCAACCTCACGTGTAACAGTCCAACGCGCCAACAATTACGTCGGGAACAACTGTTACGCGAAAGCAATACTTCCAGGCAATACGAAAGCAATACAATACCCCAGGAAGATAAATCGGTGATATGGCTAATTTATCAGCTGGAAGATAAAAAGGCGATATCGCTAAAAAAAAACTCTCCGCAACAAATATATTATTAATATTTTTCCTTATTGAATTTAAGCCTGAAAAAGAATACCTGCATTAGAGCACCCTTGAAGTAGGGTTAAAATGTTCAATAAAAATATTTGTCATGAAATTCTACTATAAGTCTCTGAAGACATCAAAGTTGAAAATTTAAGTTCAATGCCAGAAATAAGTCAAAACTTAAAATGTGTTTAAGGGTTAATTTCGTACTTAACCCTTAAACAGAATTGGCGCTCTTATACAGAATTGGCGCTCAAATGCCCACAAACCATGAAACCATGTGAATCTTTCATTTCATGTAAAAAAAACTATGAGGATCATTCATGTGGAACATTTTAACGCTCTAACTCTTCAGTTTACGGGTCTTTTTGTCCCTTTTAAAAACGGGGCCAAAAATGTCCCTTTAATTGAAGAGTTAGAGGGTTAAATAGTTCCACAAAAATGTACATCGTAGTGTTTTACATAAGTTCGCTGAACACATCCTATACCCAAAATGGAAGATTCATTCACATGGTTTCCTAGTGCACATATGTAAAAAATCTATAACTCAGAATCAGTTTTTGGGCTTTCTGTCATGGAATGGAAGAAATATTAAAAAAAAAGCTTATTTTGCTTTTAATCTACGCTAAATTTCCTATTATATTATGAAGAGTATACGCATTTATAGATCTCCAACCTTAAATTAGAGACATTCAAAACTTAGTTTTGACAGAAATTTTGATGTTTACCGCTTAAAACACCACTAGCGGTCATGAGAGGGTTAAAAGTTTGTAGAAAGAAAATGTTTGCCATTTCATTAAGTTATGTAACTTAATCACTAGAAGCTTCTAGTTTAAGAGTTATGGATGGATAAATCCATGAGGACATAAATGTAAACGGCCTGGCCGGTTTACATCGCAGAAACCCAATTTTTGCACATATCTTATTTTTTACTCTCAACATATCATAAAATGAGCGGGGAGCTGGAAAAATAACACTTTTGCACACATGGGTGCTCTAACCTGCAACATAATCCATTGAGTTTTCCGCACATTAAATCTTGATTTTTCCACAAGTTTGTTTCCTTTATATCTTCTGATTGTTTTTGTACAAATTTTGTTTAAAATTACAAAAATTATCAAATAAATTTTCTTTATCTTCCAGGTGACACAAAGGTGATATTGCCGCAATATTCTCATAAAAAATTATGACACAGAATACAATTTTCTAATTTTTTTTCTTTTAAATATCGCCAAATTGTGTTCCAAATGTTGAAAGAAAGACAATTTCAAAATATTGCCTACTTGATTATTTTCATTCAAACGAAAAATATCTCTTTAATATTTTCTTGGAAGATATCTTCCAAATGCTTGCAGGGGTTACAACCCCAGTAAAGATTTTCTGTATATGAGGTTTCTACTCTATGGTATGTCTGAAGCCGTCATCGCTACGGAAAGCTTTCTTGCCAAGCGGCCTTAGGAGATAATGACTTAAAAAAATTTGTTTCACAAAACCCTACTTTCGGTTTGGGGATTATATCCGATTAGGTCATAAGCTCCAAAATAGAAAAGGGGATACGATCCCAGGCGGTTATGACCTGTCACCAATTTTAAATAATCCGATATTTTCCGATATTTTATGTAGGTCCGTTATTTACAAGATAATAGTGTTCAAGATATTTTCCTAATAAACTTTTCTATTAACTTCGTGCGTAATATATACAAAATATTTATATAAATAAAACTTATAATTAGAGATGTTCGATTAATCGATTATTCATTAATAATTATTTTATTAATAATTAATCGATTAATCAAACATTCTGATTAATCAGAACTGTGTTAATTTAAATATGCTGAATAAACATATTTTCGTGGAAGGAGCTGAAATAATCAAATACAAAATTAATTATTGGTTTTCTGGAAGGTCTTCCAGCTCTAAACAGCGTTTCTTTCATTGGCGGACTTCACTTCCAGATAAGGCAGTATTACAGTTTCGTGCTAAAATTTAGCATGTTGAACATTATTCCCATTGTTGATTTGGGAAAAATTCCATAACAGTTTTCGATGGTAAATCTTTAACTAAAACTAGGAATATGGTATAGAGTAGAGGGGGGATCCTTCGCCAGTGGGGCACATACGCTAATCCCATTTTTCTCCGCTATTAAGGGAGATAAAAAATTGGAAAAAATATATTTTGTGCATTTTTGAATCACCTTTCCTTGACATCCACTTTGATGAAATTATATCACATGTGGTCGCAGACAGACGTATTTTTGTGTTTTTTGGGGTGCCAAAAAAATAATAGGAAGCAACTACATTTTGCAATAACTTCCTCAAATCATGTGATAAGAAAATAATTTTTCATTATGTTAGACCTACGATCCTAAGGTTTCGAATAATAATAATTTGATTTTAATAAATGCTTAAAAAGTGTGAAAAATATTAATTTTATGTTAGTGCCTGTCTCTGGGGCACAATCAGCAGATGGCCCTTGGAGCTACAAATAGTTGGTGCATCCCTGCCTAAAATGCTCTATAAGACTTTTCTATATATTTCAAATATGTTTAATAGTAAATTTGAACAATTGTGTTCATTCTTAAATTTATATTAATTATTTAGTTTTTTGTAATTTTGAAGAATCATTATATTATAGTTTTAAATTATTTTTTTTTAATGTAGTGGAGATTTCTTGATTAAAAAGAATCACATATCTTAAAGAACTTATTCTAAATTATTTATTTCTGCCATTAAAAGATTGACTTTGCTGTATTAACAAATTTTTTTGTTAAAATTGTATCTAGCTCTTTTGGCGAATATACCCCAGGTTTGGGGCAGTTTCGCCGAATTGAGTTACTTTGAAAATCATTAAAAATATAATAGAAAATATACAAATAATTAGAATAAAAATCATAGAGATTAAAGCCAAGACATGTAGGTTTTCAATTTGAAAGTAATTTTTGAAAAATAATTAGGGGTTAAGAAATGACAGTGTTTTGAAAAAAGTGGCGAAGGATCCCCCCTCTACCCTATTCCGCAGAAACATTTGACCGTTCATTTTGGGCATTGCCGTAATCCCAGTCAATCATTTCTGCATAGCAGGCCTGCGGCTGGACTTCGCGGTTTCGTACTCTGTAATTTGTCCCAATCCGTCTTCGCGGAGGAAAGAAACAATGGGGGTATTGGCGCAAAAAATCTTCGGCGGTAATCCCAACTGCAAATTTAATGTCCATAGGGATTATGACTGCTTGGGGATTATATCTGTAAATTTCCGATCATAACCTTCAACATGAATATGGCGATCATGTTAGTATGCGAAATCTAATGCATAAATAATACAAAATCCAAAAACTTCAAGCCAAAAGAGTGCACCTTAAATTTGTCAACAATAAGTAGATGACAACATGATGTTTCTCTTTCCAGTTTAGTGCTGTTTTAAGGTTTAAAAATTCTTCCTGTTGCCTGCGCCTGTTTTTTTTTTCCTTATTTTGAGCAGTTTTTAGCAGTTTTTGAGTTCTTTGAGCCTCAGCTGATACTAAACTGATACTAAATAGTTGCTCAGGTAATACTAAATTTCAACGCCCTCTACCGGTGAGTAGTGTAAGTTTTGATTTCCTATCTCTATAATTAAAAGCCTCTGTTTTATACATAGTTAAGTTAAACCTACAGTATGACCCCCACCGTCAATATTCAAATTTTTCGTTACTCAAATTCCTTATTAATCAAATAATCACGAATTTTGAGGAAATAAGAACATAAACAGGAAATCTAAAGTAGAATGTTTGTATATGTCTGTTTGATCACTTCTGAAAGTATTCATATAGAGACAATCTGACAATAAAAATATAAACAATAATACAATTTAATGGAAAATCACTGATGAAGCCTGTCCATAAAAAAACGCAGAAACTGGATCTAGTCTGATTTGCAAATTTAATGTGTTTATAACTTTTAAAAAGAAAATGATTATTCTTCTTCTTAACCTTCAACCTACTAAATTAGAATTAATAAAAATACATATTAATTATAATATTAATTGTATTTGTTCTATACGACGAGTTTGAAAAAACAACACTTAAATGAAAAATAATCAATTAGTTGTGATTAATCAAAACTTTCGATTATTTGATTAATCAGGGTTATGATTAATCAGGTTGCCTAATTAACCGATTAATCCCACATTCCTACTTATAATAGTCCTATCGCTTTACAGAACAAATGTAAGATATTAATCACAACTAGTTCGACAACGACAACGAGAATTGCTTTTTCATATTTTCTGTATGGGAAGGAAAATGTCGCCATGTCGTCCGGCGATTTGTCGTCGTAATATAATCTGTTCTATTTTCATGACGACACACTAACACACACTCAAAATATTTGTCAAATTGTTGCCATATTTTTAACCAATTAATGGTTACCATTAGAACAGAGTTATGGAAATTAGTATTAAAGTTGCAAAAATTCGTACTTTGTTAAAAAAAAAATTATTTTTTTGACAGACAAAATATAATTGAAAATAAAAATACATAATTTACCGCAAAAAAAGCAAAATTAAATACAATAAAATGTAAAAAAACAAGAATTAATGCAAAACCAATTGAATTGATGAAGAATTGTAGCGAAACAAATAAAACCATATTCTTGTTTTGCTTTCCTTTTTTTCTAAACGTTAACAAATGTCGACGGTCGATTTTCTCTGAATTTAAATTATCCGCGACGACTTCTGTTGTCGTCGGTCGACAATCGACCCAGTTGTGATTAAACTCTAAATTGAATCATAAAATATCGTATACCTCTTGGGCTTAGTGTACCTATAGAAATTACTATGATCTCGAAGTTTTTGTTATTTGCTGTTTTTTTAACAAACTCATGTACCTACGTTCCTATAATTTTTTTTTTTCTTTTTGTGCATCAAAAACAGAGATGCCAAATTGATTTTATAGCAAACGGCACAAAAAGAACCGAAATGGGTAAAAACGAGTATATTTTAAAACGGTAAAAAAAAGTCTCTAAAAAAATATATAACATAAATTAACCGAACAATTTTTGCAATAGTTTTAAATAAATATTAAATGGAATGAAAAAAATAAAAGGAATAGAAAAACAATCTTAGTTCTTTGCGCAATTGTACAGTGTATTAGCAATTGTATTCTCCCAAGTTTAATTACTGAAATAGGAAAAAAATATGAAATATTCACAAGCAAAGAAGTTACAATTTTTTTTACATCATATAGTTAATTTAGTGCACCCTTTATTAAGACTATTCACTTCAGAAATTAAGGTCTTGTAAAATATCAAAAAAAATTTGTCAATTACAATATCAATCCCATGGGAATAATTTTCCACAAAGCTGAAAATTTTGAAATACACAGAAATAAATCTGTAAAAATAGCAGAAAAAGCTTAAAAAAATTAGTTTAAAATTACCTTGCAGGAAAAAACTGCTGAAATTAACAAAAAAAAATTTTTTTTGTTAAATACTATTAACATAGAACAGCAAAAATAAAACTGTTAAATTTACAGAATTTAAGTTATATTTGTGTTAACTTTTAGTTAATTGAAAAATACAAATTATACTGTAAAATCTGCAGAACATTTTGCTAAATCTCAGTAGACTACATATTAAAAATAAACTGTTATATCTACAAATTTTTGACATTTTTAAGTTAAATTTAGCAAAATATTTTGCTGATTTTAGCAGGGTAAGTTATTATTTTCTATTAAGAAAAATTTAACTTAAATATAACTAAAATACTTTATATATAATAATTTTATTTTTGATTTCCTATCTTACTGTATAGCAAAAATATTCTGTTAATTTCAGCATTTTTTTTTGCAAGGTAATTCTATTAGTGCACCTACAACTAAGTGTAAAATTTTGGTTTTAAAAAAGTGAAAAATGTTCGAACAATTATATGAATAAAATTTTTTGATTAATCAATAACGATTAATTGATTGAATGCCCTAGTCATTTCTAATTAATTTTAAGTAGCTATTTTTACAGGTTTATTTTTATGAGTGTGCAAATGGTTTAGTACCATAATTTTTGAACGTGTCTTTAGTAAAAACTTCATGACATTTTGTTGGTTAGAAAAAAAAGTTCTCTATGGAAATGAAGATTAAGAAAAAATGGATATATCAGCGACCCCAAATCAACCTACAACTTATACAAAAAGTCAATCTGATGCTTTTAAAAAAAATTATATCCGCCACTTAAAGTATTTTAATTTTGATTAGGTACACTCATAAAAAAAGCCCGTAAAAATAGTTAAAAATTCTGCTAAAATAACAGGAAATAGTATCTGAATTTGCGACAGCAGAAATTTCAATGATTTTGAGAATCATGGTCTGCTATATTTAGGTGACCTAAATTTTAGGTAAAAAAGTTAGTTAAATACAATAATTGATAAGAAATGTTGTTTAATGGAAATGAAAATTACTCAGTTGAAATCAGCACATGTTTTCTGCTAAATTTTAGTTGGTTATAAACAGGTAAAAAATTCAGTTAACATTCAAAAATTTAGAAGAATTTTCTTTTAATAGAAATGAAAGTGGGTCAGTTGAAATCTGCAAAACATGCTGCTAAAATTACAATCACTTTTTGTTATTAATTGAATAAAAATAAATTAATGTAAATATTCTTAATTTTATTTTCGAATAAATTACACAATCCAAAAACACTATTTGCATTAAATATCACTTTTATTTTCTTGCCGATATGTGTGCCAGCGGAAGTTGTGTTATTTGGTTCCTTTTTTTCGTCTACCTGCGGGTAAAATTTAGATGAAAATGTTAAAGGGCTGAAATAAAAGAAAAACAATAACATATTTCATAGTATTCCCGTAAATAAATATAGTTTGTATTATAAAACAAACCTCTATTATTTTATTTTTTTAATACAATTTTAACTGCGAAATGTTAATGTCCAGTAAAGGGCTGAATGAATGTCTTACAAAACATTCTCTTGCATGCTCTGATGAGAGATTTGACGATTTTTAATACTAAATATAACAAAAATTGACCATTTTACTTATTTGTAGTTATTTACAAGATGTTAAAATTCAGATCATTATAAAAAAAAAAATTAATAAAACAGAAAACAAAAAAAAATATTTTGGTGTTGTATAAGAAAATGTTTTGTGAATGTCTTGCAAAACATTCATACTGGCCTCTAATGTCCAGTATACCTCCGTTTTCTTTTGCGTTAGTCAGCAATAACAGAAACAAGAGAAAACATGCTCTTATCATATTATTTTATTTACTAGAACTTTCTTAACAAGCGCCATATTATTTTTATTTGTATTGGTAACAGTGTTGCCACTTTTTGAATAATTATTCAAAAACGGGACTGTTTACACATTCATTGGATAATTTTTGAATAATGACATTTTTGTTTAGTTTTTGTGTAAATTCACTTTTTATAGAAATTTCCGTAAAGCTTTTTAATAAATTAATAAAAATAGTCGATATTTAGACGAAACGAGTCGGTGAAATATTTACCACAAATCTCATTTTTTGGTGAATTACTTTTGTAAATTTTTTCAACACTAAACCCAATTTAGAAGAAATCAAAAATGATGCTATGTATTTTTTTGTTTTGTTTAAAGCACCACCTTTTGTTTATTTTTTGCGAAAATAATTGTGAAGCTTCTATTAAAAATTCTCCTGGTTTGCAAGAACATTTAAAAATTCAGCGAAAGAGTGGGAAAGTTTGATTTGTTATGATTGTGACTTTTTAATATGTGAACATTTTTTTGATGATACAGTAGACGCTCACAAATTAGAGCTTTCAATAATTCGAACGTCCAGAAATTAGAATCAATGTTTGCAATACATTAAACGCTCTGAAATTCGAATTTAAAATTCTAATTTCTGAGCGTTTTTTTTTTTTGGTTATTTGAATACACAGGAAATCCCCAATTTATTTTTATTCTGTTTGAATAAAGTAAAACTAAAAAGGGGAATCACCAAATTATATATGTTTTTCCCTATTTGTTTTTTTTTTGTCGCATTTATGTACATTTTTGGCTAGTTTATTTGTGAAATTTGATACGCGTGTACATATTATTTGGCAGTCTCTATTAAATATTGAAATTGTATCATTTAAAATGTTAAATAAACGTAAAAAAAACACTTTATCATTGGAAACTAAAGTCAAAATATTAGAAAAGCTTGACAAAGGCGTTCAAGGAAACCGGTTAGCCCTAGATTTTAATGTGACAACATCTTCAATCAGCTATATCAAATCACATAGAACAGCAATATTAAATGCTGTTTCAAACACATATCAGGAGGCAAACAATAAATCTTTGCACAGCGCTGAATATCCAAAAATGGAAAGTCGTCTGTATGAGTGGTTTTTAAATCAACGAGAAAAAAAGTGTACATTGACTGGGCCAATATTAAAAGAGAAAGCTAAACAAATATTTAGGGAGGAATATCCCGATAAAGATGAAAATGCATTCCGGGCAAGTGATGGATGGTTTACCAAATTTAAGAAGCGACACGGTATCCGTTTTTTAAAAATTTGTGGCGAGATTCTTTCCAGTGATGTTGCTTCAGTCACTCCTTTTATTCATCGATATCGGGCAAAGATCGCTGAGATGGGTTTAATGGAGTCACAAATATATAATGTCGACGAAACCGGATTATTTTTTCGTTGCCTACCAGACAGAACCTATGTCTCTGCTTTTGAAAAAAACGCCCCTGGACATAAAATTCAAAAAGACAGAATTTCAGTCCTACTTGGTGCAAACTCTGTTGGATCACACAAATTAGTTCCATTGGTAATTGGAAAAGCAAAAAAACCCAGGTGTTTTAAAAATTTCAATAATCCTCTGCATTACAACTTTTCAAAAAATGCTTGGATGACTTCTCGAATTTTTCACGAATGGTTTCACGGAATATTTATTAAAGAGGTAAACAAAAATATTGATTTCAGGTTCAGTACATAATTTTAAAATTTTTTTCAATTCACAGGTGATCCGCTTTTCTCAGGAAAATAATTTGCCTCCGAAAGCCATTTTGCTTATAGATAATTGCTCCGCTCATACACCCATTGAGAAACTTAAAAGTGACGATGGAAACATAGTTGCATTATTTTTTCCACCAAATGTGACAGCAGCTTTACAACCAATGGATCAAAACCCTATTAAGTTAACAAAGCTCAATTACAGAAGTATGTTTCTTTCTCAGTTAATTGCTGAAGGTGGTGAACTGAAGAATCATTTGAAATCCCATTCGATCCGCAATGCTATATTATTACTGAAACAAGCTTGGGATGCGGTACCACAAAGTGTTATGAAGAAATCTTGGTCAAAGTTGTCCAATTGGGACTCTAACCAATACGACAGCGACGATGACGTGCCAATAGCACAATTGTTGCAAATAGATCAGGACTGCAACGAAGTTATTCAGATAACTCAAGCTCTTTTAAAAGAAATAGCTCCCAACGATTGCATCGGTATAGAAGACATCGACAGATGGAATGAAGATATGTTTGATGACGGATCTGTTTATGTTCTCAGTAGCGATGGTGAGTCTTCAGATAGCAGGGAAGACGACGTTGTTGCAGTATCATCAGTTGTCTCTAATACTACAGCCATTGAAAGCGTAAATAATTTAATAAAATGGTGCAATAACAGTGAATTGTTTTCAACTAAGCACATAAGTAATATTTTGGCTCTCCGTAATGATATTTCGGATTTATAGAAACCAAAAAAACAAACAAATATAACTGATTATATGTCAAACAAAGATTAGTTGTTAACTTGGCCATTGTTTAATTTTAATTGTTTAATTTTTTTTAAATACAGTTTTTTAGTTTTTAATTAAAAAAAATACATGTGATGTAATTGGACTGCATTGCTATGTTTTGTTGCCATTCGTTTTTTTTTTTTATATTCATATTTTTAATTTAAAAAAATACATTTGATGCAGTGGACTGAATTGTTGTGTTTTGTTTTCTTGTTTTTATCAAATAAAATTGAATTAAAAAATATTAAAAAGAGTTTTATTTAAGTTTTTGGAAGTAAATTTACTCAATTTTTTTTTCAAAAAAAAACGTACAGAAATTAGAATAATTCAGAAATTAGAATTGCCTCAAAAACAAAGGGGTTCTAATTTGCGAGCGTCTACTGTACTGGGCTTTGACCAGACAAAAATTTTGTTAACGCAGCAAGGTGGAGCAGAATCAGAATATTTTACAATTCTGTAAATCCAACATGTTTCAGATTTCAATCGTATGAAATTTTTGAAAAAACAATGTTATATTTTTATTTTTTAAAAGAAAATTTGTTGATACACATACTGCGAAGAAATTTCATGTTAAGGTCTGTCTTGCTGCCATTAACATAAAAATTGAAGAAAACAGGCAAAATTTTACAAATACGGTATTTTTAAATTTCCTGTCTTACCGACATTTAAAGCTAGGCTCGAACAGGGCTTATGTCATCACATTACGGACGCCTTGGAGGATATTCTCAAGCTTTTTTTTAAATTGCAGCTTTTCACTCAGAGAAAAATTGGTTTAATTTGAATAGAAACAGTTAAATTTTGAGGAGTATGGGAGAAAATAATTAGCAAGTAATATTTTTGCATGCAATGCATTTGAACGAAGTAGCCTTTCTGAAAAACATAAATACTTTGTTCTGAAATAAACCTTTAATATGGATAAAATACCATTGTTTTAATATTCAAATTGAAAAGCACGCTATTTTTATTTATATTAAGAGAACAATTTGTAATAATATTTTCAGAGAAATTGGCTTGGATTTGCTTTTGCAGAAGGCACGGCAAAAATGCTAAATTTTAGTTTAAAATGCAAATAACTTTTGCTTTTTGCAGATGATAGCAATTTTAAGTCTTTAAAAATCGGTTTGTAAATAGAAAAATGGCAAAACTTTGGAGTCGAATGGCATAGCTCCCGCAGTTTCGACCATCCAAAACTTACAGTGTAAAATTTTATATCAGTCGGTAAGAAATGGCGAAATTCTTTCCAAAATATTTGTATTCTTCTCCGCTGTGCCCAGTAGAGTTTTTTTTGAAATAATATGAAAAATATATTTTTTGTGTAATTTCATACGGTTTTGGATAATTTTTGACCTACAGCTGTGTAATTTTACAAATATTAAAAGAGTTGCCGATAAATGTATCTATATTAGCTGATACATTGTCAAAATCATTTATAAAAAATTAGCTAAACATCAGGAGGAAAAATTAGTTCAAGTACAGCAGAAATATGTTTTTGTGGTGAAATGGGATAATTAACATATTTAGCTAAACAACGGATTTGAACGAAAACAACAGGAAAAATTAGTTCAACTGAATTAGAACGTTTAACAGACTTTTGTACTAACTTTTTTTTATGAGTGTACAGATTCGAAATCAACGAACTTTAAAATTCTACATTTGATATTTTATACACTCATATCTATCATTACTATAAATTAGTTAAGAATGACGTTGCAGAAAGAACTGCTAAAATCAGCAGAATCTGTTCGATAAGTATTCGCTAAATAAAAACAGCAAAAAATATTGTTAAATCTACTAATTATTAGTTCAATTTTTTTTATGATTGTTTTCAAATGGTTGGTTGTTGGCGCAACTAACCGAAGAAAGGCGCTACCTATTTGAAAAATGGTATTGTGAATTATAAATATTGAGATAAATAATATACAGAGTTGTATCTGTCTCATATTTATCTTAATTATTTACTCTATTTTATTTAGCTCATATCTCCATTTCGCAAATTATCCCCAATTAATTTTTTTGTTGATGAATAAAGTCGAATTTTGCCAAAAAAAAAAATTGTTGTTTTATTGGTTAGCCTACGGACTCTTCAGCCTTTTACTTTGAATCCATTGTTTTAAAATCGCTAAAGTAGCCTCACTAAAACAGATGTAACTTGTTCAGTTAAGTCGAAAACACAGGTAATATTATTTAGTTGAAAATTATAAGATTTTAGAAAAATAAAAACTTAAGTTTTGAATAAATTGTATTTTATTTGATTATTTTCGAATAAATTTGTTGTTTTATCTTTATGTAAAATGGGTAACGCGCTTAATTAAAAGTTTTTGTATTTTGCTATATCAAAAAGCAGTAGAATTGGCACGAACAGTACTATATATTTGGTATCCCTGATCGCAAATTATTGCATTTTCAATTTTCGTTGATGTTTGAACACAGCATTTTAATCATGAAAATCATAAACTATAACACGATGAACAACTAAAAAACCAGTTCAGACACACCTCCTTAACCAAGGCTTTCTAGCAGTCCAATGACCGACCGCATTTTATGTATGACAGCAATTGATCAAAAAACTACAAAGTGATGATGAAAGAATAAATGATTGGGTTATAGACAGCAAAAGACACATCAAGAAAATTCAAACATACGATAAGTAAGAAAATTCGTTTTTCAAGAGAGGAAAAACATAATGTTACATTTATACTTAAGCAAAAACCACCTAGTTTTTGTACAAAACTAGTTTTTGTTTGTTTTTTTTTTTTTTTGTAAGCGTTTTGACAAGTTAAAAACTAAAAGAGACAAAAAACAGATAGTTTTTGTTCAGGTATAAATGCAGTTTAATATAAAAATTACAAACATCAGGACAAACTTATTACACCCTGTCCATGTATAATAATTATTCATGCTTTCGTTCAATGGCTCATATGAATAAAAAATAGATATTACTAATAGGGGGAAATACAGGGTTTTTTAAACAATTACTTCACAAAACTAGTCTGCTTGGGAGTAGACTAGAAATTTATTTTTTCAATTTTCGTTTACATTTCATGCTGTTCTACCAGCCAATTGGTAAATTTGGAGTTAAAAGCCATTCCTAAGCCCAAAGTAATTACTTTGAAGTAATTGCTAAGTTTTATTCATATGGCCCAATATCAACATTGTAAAAATCGTAAAAAAATAATTATAAATTGAGTTATACGCAAGGTTGGCAACCGATACCGTTATAATACCGTTATCCATTTCAAAACCCTTTCAAATTGACAACCGATACCGATACCAATACCGAAATTCTTGATTTCAAAAAATACCGGTATTCAAAAACCTTTTCCCTTAATACCGGTGTCGTACCGGTATGGAATCGGTTTTAAAAAAATTGTTTTTTTTCACGTTTTTAGCAAAAATACTAATTTTTTTAATATAAAATTTCCAAAATTATTAAACAATTAAACTTTTTTATTCATTGTTAATAGAAAATCGTGTTACAAATTCAAAGTGCGGTTATCAGCGTTTAATTTGCATTGGCAACATTGTTTTTAATTTATTAAACTTCATAAATATTCTCTAACTTGTGACAAATTTATATATATATATATATATTATGTCCTATGGTTCCATTAGGATAAAAGGGCCACAAATTTACAAATTTGTAAATAAAATTTAATATTTAAACTGGTTTCTTAAACCTTTAATTGAATTTACAGTTTCTTTTAGAGAATCCTTTTATTAATTTTATAAACTTATTTTTTTTTATTTTATTATATGATCTCAATACAAATATAAAATATTTGTAGTGAATCAACTTGTGTTCCTAATAGATTTAAAAAAATGTTTGTGTTTAAAAAATAAAACACTTAGGCCCGTTAACTTATCTCAATTTATACCCTGGTTAAGACCTCTACTAGCCTTAACCACTGGTAAACATATTTTTTGAATAACTTATCTAAATTTTAACCAAGCATTTCTTCTAAACAATGCTAAAATTTAACCATAGAAATTTCTGTGGTTAAGAAACTTAACCATGGCTATTTTAGAACAATTCACCCTACATGAGATATTTTAATAAATTAAACTTGTAATGATGAATAATAAAAAAAAAAAAATATAAAGCACAGCTTTAACCAAACATTGACTAAGAATCGTTTATGATACATATAAGTATTTTCGACGTGGATTTGCCCACTTTACCAAAACTTACAAACAGTGTTGCCAACAAATTTTCAAAATAAATGGCTAGATCAGACCCAAAAATCGCTAGAAATTCACTAGATTATAAACAGTGCAAAAAATTAGCCATTTTATAGCTAGATTGTTGAAAAATGGTACTTACAGCAGTTTTTTACTCAAAAATTTCTTTAATATGTTCATAAGAAGTGTTATAAGCATTTAAATAATTAAAAATTTTACGATTAAGCTTTAAATAATGAATCCCGATTTTCATTGAATTAAAATACTTAAAATACTCAATAGAGTACATTTCAATATTTTATTGAAATGTGCATTTTTTAGGAAGTTTTTATTTTTTACTAAAATCGTTTAAGAAGTTGTTTTTTTATAACAAAACAATATCAATACGCGAATTTTAAAATATTTTTCAACATAAAAGCAAATTTTAGAAATAAAAAATAAATATTACGGCTGATAAAAAATCTCTAGATTTTTGGCTAATAGCTATAGGACAATTTTTCCCGCTAGGGGCGAAATAAAATAGCAGATCTGACGAGAAAATCGCTATTATGGCAACATTGCTTACAAAAATTGCATCAGTACTTAAAATCGTGCCGAAATTTTTGCTATTTAGGATTTAGGTTTCTGTGATAGCTTACAGAAATTGGCCTTATATAAGGAAATAGGAAAAATTTATTTTTTTATTGATTCAAGGAGCCAAAATCTGTCTTGAATAATTAAAACCAAAAATGGTGACCAATATTAGAACAATTTGACACGAATTATACACCTCTACAAAGTGAAAAGTCGCTGTCGGTAGAAGCTTCCCAGGTAGAAAAATACAAACGGCACAATGTCGGCCCGGTATTGGAGACGGTAGTACATGTACTGGCAATGCGTCGGATTTTCAACTTTCACTATATGATTTATGACTGGTTTTACCAAATCAGACAGTTCATATACAAAAGTACAAAATTCTCGTAATTTTGTACGTTATGTAATATCTCGGTTTGTGTGTTCCAATCATCATTTTTATATTGGAGCGATGTCCATTAAACAATTGTATTGTCTATCATGACAATGGCCATCCTTTTTGAAACAACAAATAAAATCTAATATGACAATAGCTGTATTTTCGTTTATACCTATCAACGTTAAGTATTTATAGCAAATCTACGTCAAACTGATTGGAGTATCAAATTTTTTTAAATAGTATTTATGATAGTTCCGGTATAATCGAACGTGCGTTAGCAAAACTGTTTAGGTAGTAACGCGAAGAAGTTACGCTAGGTGTGAAAATATAAAAACGTTGAGTTTTCAACGTTGATAATTATCCACGTTGTAAGTTAACGTGCATACGAAAAGTAATATGTTAGCTTTCGTATAAAAAACGTTTTTATGTACTTTGTGCTTTTTTGAAAGTTAACGGATATAGTTAAGTCGAAAATACAGCTAATATCATATTAGAATTTGGACTTGATGTAGAAACATATTCTAATTAAATATATTTTTCACAATTTGTTAATAAATAAATTATGGGATTTTAACATATGCATTTGCTTTAATAAAAAATTATATATTTTTAAAACTTCGATTAATCAATTAATAGTATTAAATTATTCTTTATTAAAAATTTGGACATTTTTATAAACTAATTTTTTTATATATATAAATATTTTTTTCTCCTATTTTTTCAAAATTAAAAATACTATTTTATATTTTACACTTATAAGGAAAAAAACTAAGACACGTATTCTTTTTAACGTTTGAGGGTTAAAAAGTAGGATCAAAAACTAATCTATTTTTCTATGAAAACATGTCTGAAATTTGCTAAATTTATATTTATTTGTACATAGCGAGAAAATAAAAATGTTGATACCCATTTTGCCCGTGTTGTTGGCAGAGCTTCGAAGAATTAATTCCCTAATTCCCTTTTTTTGAACTGAATTTATATTTTGGAAATGAATTCCCTGACCCAACTTAAGGAATTGAATGAATTCCTTTTTGTTTCATTCGATTTATACACCCAGAAAACATATTCAGTTCTGATAACCGCATTTGTAGCCAATCGCATGGTTCGGTTGTGGTAGCCGAATTTTTCAATTGTGGCAACAGAAAACCAATTGAAACAGGACTAATTTGAGTATGGCAACAGAATTTCAGTTCTATCAAGAATAATTCGGTAGCCACAACCGAAAAATTCATTTAATGCAACTGAAACATTCGATTGGCAACAAATGGGGTTGTCTGCACCGAATCTGTTTACTGGGTGTATTAAAGGAATTCATTCATTTTTTTTCTAATGCCTTCATAAAATTTTATGAATTCATTCAATTCTAGTTAATTCAACTTTTAGTCAAGGAATTCATTCAATTCTAGTTAGACAAATGGGGTTCCAAATAAAAGGAATTTGGGATACCGATCTAATGAAACATACGAATACATTAGTTTAGATTCCTATATCTGAGATTGGACAGCTAAAATAAAGCTAGAATAAGTTTTATCCCCTTCACAACACATGCAAATTTCTCAAAAATCTCAGGTGAGGCCATTGGCACACCTCTCATTTACAGACATTTTCTTATATGTGGATTCCTCTAAGATAATATGTATTTATAAAAATTTAAGATTTTTTCAAATTCTGTTGATGTTTTTAAGATTTTCCTGAAATAGGCTACAAAGAAAAGATTTATTGTTGTTATTGCTATAAACGTACAACGTAGGTACTTCACATTAAATTCACAAATAAGATAAATCGCAAAAAGTATATAGTAAATAAATATTTTGTTGAAAAACAGTTGAAAACACAAAAAAAACAAGCTTCCAAAAAAACTTAATTTAATGTGAATAGAAAACAACCACAACATTTGAAAAATTGACACAAAAATATTTGAAAAATCCAACGATCGTACGATATCAGAGACCATTTATTATAGAGATGGGAAATCAAAACTTACACTACTCACCGGAAGGGAGCGCTGAAATTTAGTATAACCTGAGCAACTATTTAGTATCACTTTACTATCAGCTAAACCTATATTTAAAAACTCAAAAATTGCTGAAATCTGTGCAAAATAAGAAAAAAATCAAGCGCAAAATACGTTCAAATAATAAGATTTGAGAATTCTTTTTTTTATTTGCTTATTTTGTTTGTTATTATTTCAATTTAAATAAAAAAAGAAAACTGTCAATTTTTTGAACAAAGTGCCATCTGGTGATAACGATGTCGTTATAACTTTTGTTTTTGGTGATGCCATACCCCTGTATGATATATAGCAAAAACAACAATAAAGTATGTATCTTCAAAATACAATAAGCGTCAAGTTGATTTCTATTCATGTAGGTTCGAAAAAAATACTTATGTATTAGGGCATTCAAATTACTCGGGTTTGGGTTTGTTCGAGTAACCGAGTAACTCGATTTTGAACTTACTCGATTAATCGTGTAAGGTTTTAAAATTACTCGAGTAACTCAATTAATCGTGTCGGATTTTAAATTACTCGAATAACAATTTTATTTTATTGTTTTTTCACACAAATTCTCAATTTTTTGTAGGTTTTATAGTTTATTAGTAACAAAACACAACATATTAACAATTAAAATGAATCCATAAGTACACAGAACCAAATTTCTTCATAAATAGTATGAATTGCAGTCATTGATTCAAGTTCATAATATGTATGAACAAATCTATACTATTCATGAATTTAATCTTAATAAAAAAATAAATTCAAATCAAGTTTTAAATAAAATTGGAAAAAAAGTCAATCATATTTTTTATTGTTAAATTTTACATGAAAACAAAAATAACACTATGCGACAGTCAAAATCGGGATGGGATGAAACCAACGGGAAATGTTATATCGGTCAAAAACAAGTTATACGTGTCCGGCGTTTCGCTGGGTCAACCCTAGGAATCTTTTTTTTTGACATAACTCGAGAACCACTAGTCCGATTTTGCTCAAACAATTTTAAAAAAATTAAAAATTACAATTCCTTTAATCTGTTCATATAACGTTTTTCTATATACTCAACAGTTTTGCTGGTAAAAATAAATGTTTGTTACCGCTACCATAAAAATCAATAACCTTTTGTTTATTACTTTTTTTTAATATTTTAGGCAAAAAATATTTTTTTCTTCATACATTTATTTTTACCGGCAAAACTGTTGAGTATATAGAAAAACGTTATATGAACAGATTAAAGGAATTGTTAATTTTTTTAAAATTGTTTGAGCAAAATCGGATTAGTGGTTCTCGAGTTATGTCAAAAAAAAGATCACCAAAGGTCAAATCGATATACCTCGATTCCTAGGGGTGACCCAGCGAAACGCCGGGACACGTATAACTTCTTTTTTACCGATATAACTTTCCCCGGTAGTTTGAACCCTTCCCAATCACTAACCCCTACCATTTGTCCCACAGTGTAACAAATAAATGGAGGAGGAGCTTTTTTTCATGGTTTTAAGTCAACTTGTAATTGAGAAAGGTAGGTAACTTTTTCAGATTTAAGCACATCTTGTTATGATATCAATCTAATGTTAAGCCTTTAATTTTTTATTTCAGATGAAATGTGTAAAATTGACGAAGCTGAAAACTAATCTACAGTCCTTTTTGAATGGAAATTAATCCGCAATAGTTCACAAATAATCAAAATCATAGTGCAACTTTCCAAAAGATCAGAGAGGCTGGCGTAAAAAGAATTAAGGAAACTTATGCGATTTTCGATTCAATTACGAGTATCCACAATTTAATTGAAAAATTTGTATTAATGAGGAATGAGGAGTCAATTGCCCTCCAAGGACCTATCCCGTGACCGGTCAACCGAAGGCATATTACTAAATTAGTACAAATATCCTCCTATGACAACGCCATATAAAACTCCACTCTCTTTCATATAAAGGGGGCAGTTCGGCGACAGTTTGTTAAAATTTCCCGTAGGGTACTTTCACTATTGCTTTTAAAAAACTTGACCGATGCCGAAATAAAAATCAAAATTCGCAGCATATTTTTTAAAATAATTTTTAAATTATTTCACTCTTTTATTTATTTTGAACTTTATTTTTTACGATTTGCTTATTTTAGTTCTTTTAGCTTATTTATTTTTATAATTTTTTGCTAAAAAATTTTAAGTTTTGAATTTTCCACGTTTTTTAATGTTAAAGCTGTTTTAGTTTTAACAATTGGTATTTCATTTAATTTTCTTTTTAACTTAAGGGCAATTTTTCAAATATTTATTTATATTATCAGAGTTTTTGAGATAATTTTCTAATTTTAATTAATTTTTTAATTTAATTATGGCCAACGCAAAAAAACGAGTCAAATGCCATTAAAGGACCTATCCCGTGACCGGTCAATCGGGGGCATACTGAAGGCACTTCCACTATAATTGTATGTGTGTTAGTGTTGTTTTCTTTTCTATTTTTTTCTTTTCCATTTTTTTTTATTTGCTTGTAGTGTTTGTTTTTTCTTTTTCTTTTTTATTTGAGCAGAAACGAAAAATATATAACTTTACCATCAGCCAGCCATCACGCATAAGATGGTAGAGCGTTTGCCTTATAAGCAGGAGGTTGTGTTATCAAGCCCTACTTCGACGCCAAGTAGATTATTTTTAATTCTTAATTTTTTATTAGTTTATTTGAAAAACTATTTTTAGACACACCACCTTACTGTCACAAGGTGTCTAAACTGTGGCAATTTGTCATTTCCAATGACAACGTGATGTTAAAGTGATATGTCTCTTTCAAACAAAAAGACCGATCAGCGACCGGTCTCCGCCCCCTTGGGACCTATCCTGCGTGTCATCTGGGACCGGTCCCTTTCCCCGTAGGGAAGATACAGCAATAAATGACGTTTATAAAATATCCTTTTTGCTTTATTTATTCCTTAAAAGTTAGCAATTTTTCGCAGAAAAACCCTTTTATTTTCAAACCATAAATAAAAATATTCATACAATGTAGGAACATTTCATACATATCATAATTTTCATCACTTCATATCATGAATATTTTTCTTATATGTATGAACAAGTTCATACCTCAAATGAAAAAGTTTTGGGAAAAAAATATCATGTTAGATTCATACAGATTATGAAAAAATTCATTCCATGTATGAATTATTGTTTTCTGTGTAGGAGTTTAAAAAAATGTTTAGATTATTCATTTATGAAAACTTTTAAATCTAAGAGATATCTGTTTAATACTCGTTTAAAAATAATTTCTAGTGCAGTTTTCTAAGAAGGTTAAAATTTTAAATAGTTTTCGCATAATATATGCGAAAAAACTTTATTAGTTAAAATGCTCCTAATTACTTGGCAAAGACTTTTTTGTGTGTGTGAATCAATTTTTTTAATGATAAAAATTGAATTTATATAAATTTTACATTCAAAGTTATATAGATTTTATTAAGTTTTTTCTTACTCATCTAAAAAATACGAAATTGGGTTATGGGCTTTTTAGAGTAAGCCATCGATTTGGAAGTTTTGTATTTCGTTAATAATATTGCACAAAAAAAGCTTGTACAAAATCTACAGTCCTTAATTGTTTTTATTAAAAGTTATATAGTTAAGGTGTTTTGCTTTTTAAATGACTTTTCTTAACTTTTTATAAAGGTCGACTCTGGGAAATATATTTAGCTTACACTGTACCTTCAAATATAGTAAAATAAAGACTGTCAAGAACATAATTCCTTAATTCGATTTTTAAATCTGATTCAATTTTGAACGAATCCATATTTTTAATAATTAATTGTTGCCTTCAATTGAATCAAAATATCGTGGATTTAAAGTGGTTATGAATTATCTTTTTCAATATCTGAAAAAAAAATAAACCTTAAAATTTTAAAATTAAACACCAAACAACGAAAACAATTTTGTTGTTGATTTGTGTGTAATTTTGAATTTCATTACACATTTGATTGCATTTGTAGGCACTAGGTTAAGGCAGATTTAAGAGAAATTGATAAAATATAGAGCTCACTAAAAATATATAGGTTTATATGCACAATCAGTTTTTAGATTTATAAATGGGAAAAAATTTTTGAAACAAATTTCATTTTATAATTGTTTTTTTTTATAATTTTATGAGGTTTTCAAATTATTATGCATAAAGCACCGTAAGTTGTTTTTCACGGGAAACAATTTCACTCGAACTTTAAATGCCTTAAATTGCAATTTAAGCCACAATTACAATAAACACAAAATGTCACTTTTTCACCAGAAAAATAATAGTCTTGTACATTAAATTTGCGTGAAAACAAAGTCTATACAATTTTCACGTGAAACACATTATCGTTAAAAACTATTTTTTTTTTGTATGGAGTATAACAGTTTTTTCACGTGTACTTTTTCACCAGAAAAATAATAGTCTTGTACATTAAATTTGCGTGAAAACAAAGTCTATACAATTTTCACGTGAAACACATTATCGTTAAAAACTATTTTTTTTTTGTATGGAGTATAACAGTTTTTTCACGTGCAACTCAAACATCTTACCGTGCATTAAAGTATTTAAATTCAATCAGTAACCGAAACATTACTTTAAATTCTATAAAAAAATAAAAAGAAAATAGTCAGAAAATTAAAAAAAAATTTGTATAAGCTAAAAAAAACATTTTCGATTTACTCGAGTTACTCGATTAATCAAGCAAAATTACTCGTATTATTCGTTACTCGAAATTGGCCATTTGAAATTACCCGAACAAATTTCTGAAAGAAATTCATCGATTAATCGAGTAATGGTTAACCGATTGAATACCTATTATGTATATAAAGAAATTTACACTCGTACGTAGACTCTACAAAAAAGCATTACCTACCTTGGTGGCAAAATGTGGGGGTATAGGTAGAAAACATTGTCACACCATCATGAAAAAATTTAATTTTCGGAAACACCATCTTCTATTTCAATGAAATTCACCATAAATGTTCCATATTACTAGACTTCAGCAAAACTTGAACTTTCAGAATCCAGACCGAAATATGACGTCCTGAAAATTTGCAAAAACGTTAATTATTCTTTAGTGTCCTTACAAACTCGGTTATAACTTTTAATCTGCACAAAATAAAATATATGCCCGATTAAAAAATTTAAAATGGGGCCATATAAAATTATATATGGAGTCATATCTAATTATACATGGCCCCGTATCAAATTATATATAATTATATGCGGAAATTGGTGGATATAATTACATATGACTGTATATAATTATATAAATTTATCAAGCTAGGTTACCGAAACGAATAACGGTAAGGGTAACGGTAAAGTATCGAATTTTGTTTATTACGGTAACGGTATTTAAGACTGTTTCGGTAACGGCATACCGTTATCGAAACAACAATACCGGACCAATTTTCTGGACCATCTGCAAGTTTCTTGGGGACAATTTAATCATTATTTGGATCTTTAAAAATAAAGGACGCAAGTATAAAATATAAAAAACCTTAATTGATTATATTTTATTGTCCGTTAATATGTATCATTTATACACATGAAATGTGATATGTACATTAGGGTGTCCCTTAAAAATAGATTCGTCATTACACCCCCCAGTTTTATTAGAAATGGTCCCAAATGGAAGAAATCGATCTTTTTTTTTTGGAAAACGTTAACCCGTGCCGAAAGTTGGACGAAAATTGCCCATTTTGGAAAAAAACTGTATTCCCGGTGAAAAATGTTCGTATATGTTCATATATGGTTTACACATATATGAAGAAATTCAAAAATTGAGGTAACACCTAAGTATATGTTCATATATGGACATATATGAACAAATACATTTATTAAATATATGCGAATACATGCGAACGTTGCTGTCCTTTATTATAAGGTTGTACGATAGATATAAATTTATGTATGATATTCAAATTAGGCGCTACATATGTTCCTTTTTTTATTCATGGCATTAAATATAATTCCATATTTATCCAAATATGAGTTCCTTTTACATATATGGAAAAATGTATTCTTCGAAATATGTTCATATACAAGTCCCTTTTGCATAAATTGAATAACATATATTTTCATATTTGTCCATATATGAGTGCCATTTCCATATATGAAATAACAGATGCTTCCATATATGTCTGTATATGAAATTTTTTCCATATATGGAATCACATATACTTCCATATATGTTCATATAAAATCCATATATGTTCATAAAAAATCCATATTGGTTCATATGTGTCCATACATAAACCATATATGAACATGTTTGAGCGTATATGAACATTTTTCACCGGGTTACTATTAAAAATTCATAAAATTCTTAATTTCAAAAAAAATTATTTTTTATTTCATTTATTCATTTAATATAGTTCAAATGATCCAGATATTGAATTTTGACTTCATCGGATTTCATTAACACACTTTAGCCTGGAATCCAAAATGACCCACAAATTTGACAAAAGTGCAAAAACGTGTTTTTTTTATCAATTTTAAAGATTTTTTAAAATGCCTAATTTGGAGATGCCGATTGCTATTTGTACCTCATAATAGTTGATATTAAAGAAAAAAATTAATTGAAAAAATGAGAATTCGAGTTTGTGTTTGGAGCGACTGTTTTCCAGGACATTTTACAAAAATTGCTTATTTTGTCAAAAATTTAACAAAATTTTAATGTTTTCATCAAAGTTTACATAGCTTTCGGAAAAGTGTCACTTAAATTTGGTAAGACTATAATTATCTTTACATCTGTTTAAAAATTTGTTAACCATCAGTGGCCTGGGGTCAGAAGAGACCCATGAAATTTAATATTAATTATGACTACGAGATTGTAATGCCATTAAATTGACAAAAAAAAAAATCTCAACTGGATAAAAACAATTATTTTATGTAACGTGATCCATACGGAGTTAATTTTTAAACTTTTGGCCAAAAACGACCCACTAGGAAATTTACAGAATAACACCTTTCATTATTTTCGAAAAAAAAAATATTTTAAAAATCTCCTAAATAATTGTTTTTTATAGTAATATTTAATAAAGTTTTGTTAATGCAAAAATACTTTTTTAAAACAACATTTACAAAAAATTATTTTTTCATACTTTTTTAAAGTATCTTAGAATAACTATAAAACTTTATTCAATTCATAAACGCCTTATAAGTTTATAGGAGGTTTATTGAACAAATTTTATGTGAAAATTTTGTTTTGTAATACTCCTAGATCTTTACAAATGTTTTTGAATCGCAAGGCAAACTTTTATATTTATCCTAAGATACTTTAAAAAAGTATGAAAGATAATTTTTTGTAAATATTGTTTAAATAATCTTTCTTCGAGACCAAAGAAATAAACTTTTTCATTTAATTTTTTCACAATAAAAATAACTGATTTTGAATTTTTGCAAGATTTTTTTTATGGGTTTTGTCAGGCACTATCCACGGCTCTCATCTGAAAAACTGAACTGGTTTTAAGAGAGTTTCAAAGTAAAATAACAAAAAACGTGGAAAAGTGGTATTTTTAATTAATTATTTTTATTGTTTTACAGCAATTTTAATTAAATTATAAAGTGCACTTGTGTTGTTTGATATGTTCTCTGCATTAGTTTTGTATAATTAGCACAAAATTTTGCTTATTTATATTAAAAAATACGCGTTAAAAAACACTAAAAACTGTTTCTCTTAAAACCAGTTTGCATATAAAATTAAAGAGACTTTTTAACAGCAGTTGAGGCTGGTGGTTTGTCTTTAGTCTATATCAGTGGTGTTCAGCCCATAGGACAATTGTCCACTGTTGGTAAAAGTGGCACAAAAGTGCCATTTGTGGCACTATTGAATGTTCAATGACACCATGGCACTCTTCATAGAATTTTGGCACTTTTTAAAAAATTTCTATATAATTTGATAAAAGGTCGATATCGCTGGTTTTTCATTAAAAGCCACGCCTACTTAGAACGGGTAGCAAAATTAAAAAACAAACGCTACACTAAAAATTTCTACAATTTTCTGGACCAGCTTCCAGTTCTTCGGGGACAATTTAATCATTAGTTTGATCTTTAAAAATGAAAGCAATGGGGATAAAATTAGAACAATTTTAATTGATTCTATTGTATTGTCCGTCACAGGAATTTTTGAAAAATTTGTTATGGTATTCTAGTTTTTTTATGACAAGCAAAAGTTTTAAAAATTTCACCATACAATGGTGAAAACTTTTTCTGCCAAAAATAAAATTATCAAAAAATTGTAATTTGTGAAATATTACGATTTTTTCGATAATTTTATGAAATCTTAAATGATATGAAAACTTAAAATATGTCCAGGAATCGCAGAACACGAGAGAACTAGTTCTAAGCACTTGAAGTTTCCTTTAATTTTTAGCATCAAGCACCCTGAGCTTATTCTTAACAACTTTAGCCCCAAAAATCCCATGTTAATACGTAATCTTTTGAAGGAATTTGCAGGAATGTTAGAATCGGTAAAAGGTTCGATGCATCTAAAAATAATATCTCAAAATATGAATGAGGTATTTCATATTTTATTTCTGTGAAGAAAAATTTTAAAATTCTTCAAAAGAAAATACAATTTTTATATTTTAAATTGTTGACATTTAAAAATATTTGTTTGTTATGTGCTTTTTATTACACGACAATTTTGTCAAGGTTTTGCTGTGAAAATTTTTATGAGAATACCAAAATTATAATAAGTTCCATTCACACCAGTTTTGTGACAATTTTGTTATTGTTATAAAGTTTAGAATAAGGGTGTAAATGTATAAATATTTGAAATAAAAGCTAAACATATTTTTTGAAACATTTGCATGTTGCTTAATTTTTTTTTTGGCACTTTTAAAGCATTTTTGGCACTTTTTTGGCATCACTTAGGCACCAAACGAAAATTCTCAAATACCATCACTGCAATTGTCCCTGCTCAATTCACATGTATTCTTACGCTCTTACTTTTAGTCGTCACTGAAACAGCGACGAGTGAACATGAGTACGGATATACGCTGATTTTTTTTTTAATGTACTGAAAATAAAAATTAATAACAATATAGGACAAATATTTTATGATTATAAATGCAGGTTAAAGATATTTTATAAATATGTAAATACATTGAAACCATTGATATTGATTTAAAAAAATTGAAAACCTTTTGTTTTACATACCCGGTGAAAAATGTCCATATATGAACATTTATGGTTCAACCATATATGTATGGATCCGAAAAATGAGGTAACACCTAAGTATATGTTCATATATGGACATATATGAACATATACATTTATTAAATATATGCGAATACATGCGAACGTTGCTGTCCTTTATTATAAGGTTGTACGATAGATATAAATTTATGTATGGCATTCAAATTAGGCGCTACATATGTTCCTTTTTTTATTCATGGCATTAAATATAATTCCATATTTATCCAAATATGAGTTCCTTTTACATATATGGAAAAATGTATTCTTCGAAATATGTTCATATACAAGTCCCTTTTGCATAAATTGAATAACATATACTTTCATATTTGTCCATATATGAGTGCCTTTTCCATATTTGAAATAGCAGATGCCTCCATATGTCTGTGTATGAAATCTTTTTCCATATATGGAATCACATATACTTCCATATATGTTCATATAAAATCCATATATGTTCATAAAAAATCCATATTTGTTCATATGTGTCCATACATAAACCATATATGAACATGTTTGAGCGTATATGAACATTTTTCGCCGGGTAGAATAAAAGAAGCCACCCTTATGTATGTATGTATTTTTTTCTTTCAAAAATTGTATTTTGTTTATTTTTATTTCTTTAAAACAATGTAGTATTTATTTATATTTTCCGAAAGTATCTACTTCGTTTTTTACACAAAACATTTTCATATTTTTAATAAAGAATAAATGCATACAGATTCTATTAACACATTCAACATTTCTTACAGTGCAATTCTCATTTTCTCACCAACACAACTACATTTTTAGTTTTGAACACCACTGGTCTATATAGTCGTTGGTTTTGTCAGTGTTGCCATTTCAGTGCTTTTCGGGTATTTTTTGGTGCTTTTTTCCTTCCCGTACCCGGTGATTTTTTACAAAAACCCGTTTATAAAAAGCGGGTATTTACAGTGCTTTTTCAGATTTCTGGCAGTGCTTTTAGTGTTTTTTGTACAGTTTGTATTTTTGGTATTTGTTCTCCTTTTTTCAATTTTTCTTGAATTTTTTGTCAAAATTGAAAAAATAATACGAAATATACAAAAAATACATTTTTGCACAATGTTTGTAGTACAATTTTAAACAGCAACTTCGTTATATTTAAACTTCAAAATTTTGAACTATTAGTTTGGTGCTTTTTTACCCCTTTTTTGGTAATTTTTTGAACCTTTTTTACACGATTTTACAAAGCTAAAATGTGTTTTTAAAATCTTGACTTAAATTTTTCAAAAAATTATTATCGTGCTTTTTTACCCCATTTTTGGTAAATTTTTACCCTTTTTACCCGTTTTCAAAATGCTCACGGTGCTTTCCTGCCTTCAAGAGTTGGCAACACTGGGTTTTGTAGCAATTGTCGATATTAGATACCAGTGTTGCCATTTCAGTGCTTTTCGGGTATTTTTTGGTGCTTTTTTCCTTCCCGTACCCGGTGATTTTTTGCAAATACCCGTTTATAAAAAGCGGGTATTTACAGTGCTTTTTCAGATTTCTGGCAGTGCTTTTAGTGCTTTTTGTACAGTTTATATTTTTGGTATTTGTTCTCCTTTTTTTCAATTTTTCTTGAATTTTCTGTCAAAGTTGAAAAAATAATACGAAATATTCAAAAAAATACATTTTTTCAAAATGTTTGTAGTACAATTTTAAATAACAACTTCGTTATATTTAAAATTCAAAATTTTGAAATATTAGTTTGGTGCTTTTTTACCCCTTTTTTAGTCAGTTTTTGAACATTTTTTACACGATTGTACAAAGCTAAAATGTGTTTTTAAAATCTTGATTTAAATTTTTCAAAAAATTATTATCGTGCTTTTTTACCCCATTTTTGGTAAATTTTTACCCTTTTTACCCGTTTTCAAAATGCTCACGGTGCTTTCCTGCCTTCAAGAGTTGGCAACACTGCTAGATACTAAAAAAGTTTACACTGAAAAAAGGCAATTACGCATGAAATAAAAAGTTATGAAAACATTGTTATTGTTATAAATATTCCCTACGGGAAATTTTAACAAACTGTCACCTAACTGGCCGCTTTATATGAAATAGACTGGTCACTTTTACATGGCGTTGTCATAGGAGGTGGAAATTGACCCCTTGTGACATGTCACAAGACAAATCCTAGGACAGGTTACTTAACTCTCATAAAAAACAAAGTTCAGGAACCTGTCCTGGGATTTGTCTTGTGACATGTCACAAGGGGTCAATTTCCACCTCCTATGACAACGCCATGTAAAAGTGACCAGTCTATTTCATATAAAGGGGCCAGTTCGGTGACAGTTTGTTAAAATTTCCCGTAGGGTTGTTACAGAAAAAAATATCTAGTTAAAAAAATATGCTTAAAATCTGCTTTTATTAAATAAAACAAAATAAGTATGCTAAAGATCTGCTTTTGTCCAACAGAATATGCTTAACAGCAGTTAGCATATTTTTACAAAAAAAATATGTATTGCCCAACCTAATCTGCTAAATCTAGCAGAAAATATGCTAAAATGGCAACACTGCTTTTGAACAAAATTTAAGAGAACTTCCAATCTCTTTTTTCTAATATTGAGTATTAGATTAGTGTTGCCAGGTTTATTAGGCTCAAAATCGTCGAAAATTTTGGAAAATATCGTCAAAATCGTCAAAAAATAGTTTAAAATCTATTTGTGTTACAATGACCCTAAAAACTTAAGAAGCATTTTATAAAATATCCTTTTTTAATCATTTCTTGCTTGTTTGATTTAACATATTTAATATAATATTTATAAATATCATCGAAATTTGCCATATCCTGAAATAGTTGTTTTAACAAAAAGAAATATCAACAAAAATTTCAGATTTTAAAATATTTATGGTCGAATTCATTAAATTTTACAACAGTCTCATTGCAGGATTTTAAGCTAATTTGTGAAAAACAGTATTCATATTTGCTTAATAACGAAAAAAATAATATAGGTTTATAGTCGATACTCCTAATATGCATTTCACTGGCAAAACGAAAAAAAGTGAGATTCGTTACAGTTTTAGGACAGAAGTTTTACACAAAAATTATAATATTTTTTATTATTTTTCCTATAAGTTTTGTACATTTTAAAATACGTATCTTAAAGAAAAATTGACAGTTTCGCAATAAATAAAAACTTATGATTAAGCGGATTTTTAAATTTTTTCTGTGGAAGGTGGCTAAATAAATTCTAAACTAAATACAAATTGACAAAAGGGTTTAAAACTTCTTTGAAAATTTTTTAAAAAGTTTTTCAAATTTTTTAGCTTAGACTTTATTTAGCCAGTTCGCATCCACCCTTAATCTGAAATTCTAAAATATTTTTTAAAAATCGTACAGATTTACTGAATTGTCTGATTTTGCAGGGGTTTTTTTTATTTGTTCCCACATTAATTTGTTTGCAATTCTGCAGAACTTTAAAAACTAAAAACTTGAGATTTAGAATTATAGATTGGAAAAGTATCGTATTTTTGCATATTTCTTGCTGTGTTTCGTATTAAATAAAAATCGTCATTTTGAAGGAAAAAATCGTCAAATCGTCAATTACATAGCTATTTTTGTAGTAAAAAACGTTAAACCTGGCAACACGGTATTAGATACGAATTTTACAACATTTGATGAGTAAATTTTAACATGTTGACAACAAAAACTTTAAAATTTTTATGATTTTAATTAAATTTTGATTGGTGAAATTTTTTGGGCTCGTCTCTTTTTAAAAATCATGTGATATAAAAAAAAAATAAGTTCTTGTGTGCCTTTATCTCAAAATTAGCATAAGTAGTAATTTAATTTTATTACATAGCAATAAATTTTAAATATTTTGCTTACGTAGTGTGAATTTTATTTGAATCTAAGCGTGTCTAACGATTTTTGTGTGTATAAATTTAATTGTGTTAGCAACAGTAGTTTTATTATTAGCTAATCTACAGGGTGCGGCTAAAATAACTATATGATTTGTTTTTGAAATAAATATTGAATGTAATGAAAAAAACCAAAGGAATAGAAAAACAATCTTAGTTCTTTGCGCAATTGTATAGCGTATTAGCAATTGTTTTCTCCCAAGTTTAATTTCTGAAATAGAAAAAAAAATGAAATATTCACAAGCAAAGAAGTTACAATTAATTTGCATCATAAAGTTACTTTAGTCGCACCCTTTATAAATAAATGGCAAATTAATTAAAGCTGCGAATAACACTACCCATCTGGGACACAAAAATTAATTACATCTAAACTATTGATCCGATCGTAATAAAATGTATTGGAGACTACTCAGAAGGACCACGGCTTTCAAACAGTTATCCTGAAGGTCATGGCGGATAAACACAGTATGCACTATAGGTGTCAAAGTACCCCCTCTCTTTGCGAAAATTATTAGTTACCGGGATTTGATAGTTACCGGGATTTTACCGGTATTTATTAATTTTTATAAAAATGCCAACTTTTTAACTTTTTAATAATACTCTTGAGTTTGTAAATGAATGTTCTTTTTAGTTTGACTCAAGATCATAAATTAATATCACTTTCTGTTTAAATTATCTTCAAATCAAAGAAAGATGATACAATTTTTAAAAGTAAATTACAAAGAATAAAAATATATTTGAAAGAATTCGATAAGACCAGCAATACAGAATACGTATTTTCGGCTTTCGCTACAAAGCCATCATCAGTGTATTTCGTCTTGTGTGGGCTAATATTTTAATATTTGTCTACTTATGTGACCGCTGAAAGAAAATCGAATTACGTATCAACAACTCAACATAGACTAACATCAACGAAATTTAACAATGCTATTTTTATCCTTTTGTTATTATTACTCTATTTTGCTTTGAACCTTAATTCTTAAGATATCTCAGCTGATTCTATTCAACTCTGTGTATGATAACCACAGATTTTTGAATTACAACGAACCGTTAAATTTAAATGTATATTATTTAAATTATATTTTCGCACCGTGTCAATGTGTTTTAAGATGAAACAAAGAAAAATTATAGATAACAATTTTAGTTATTAAAACTACCAACATTGAATTTAAAGCTATTAATCTGTATTTTTAACACTTAAAATGGAAAATATGCTAATTTTTTATTTGTTTTTATATGTTTTTGAGGCTGTTTATTATACCGGTACGTACCGGTATTGTTGTTTCGATAACGGCATACCGTTACCGAAACAAACGAAATTCGATACCGTTACCCTTACCCTTACCGTTATGCGTTTCGGTAACCAACGTTGCTTTGAAGTCGTGTCCAGAGAAACAAGCCAGCCGCCGTGAGCCGTTTAAGCCGCCGCCGCCGGTCAGTTTTGCCTCAGCCGCCGCCGCCGATTTTTTTCGGCTCATTTCGGCTGGGAGTATCAATTTTACAAAATAAAAAATTTGAAAACTAATGCCATTTTTAAAACAAATTTTTTACTTCATCATTTCCTGAACCATCAAGAGTAAAAAGGAAATAAAAGAACCAGTTTTGTAGTCAGAGATAAGAAAGATTTTTGTCAAAAATATTTTTTAAGATGGAAATTTTGTTTCAAAATTTCTGACTTAAGTAAAATTTTAGAATTTTTATAGTCGTTCTGACTATAAAACTGCTGACCCTAAATTTTTATAGATACAATTTTTTTAAGCCTATCCTGTTAAAGGCTTATAAAAAGAGCTAATTTTAAATTTGGTGTTCACATTCGTGAAATTCATCCTAAAATCTATCAGAATTGATATGTCACATGCCCGATGCATTTGTAGTGTTGTTCTGTGTAATATATAGGGCGCTTATTATTTTCTTCGTTTTATTTCGTGTAAAAAAAGCTTTGTGAAAGTAAAACGAATATATATTTTTTTGCAACAATGAATATGTAAATATTTTAAAATTTATAAATAAATGCTAAAATTTGTTCGAAACAGCCAATTTTTGACATTTTGAATTCTGTGCGATTTTACAAAACCAATCTATTTAAATATTTCGGAACTCAGAACAGGGTTGATAATATTAAAGCTCTGTTTTTGAGCGACTTTAAGCACTTAAAAATTTGAACATCAGCAATTTTTCAAATTTTTAGCTTTTCAAATATGTATAGAATTATTTATTTGACATTTTTTAAACATATTGAAATTAAAAAAATTTTTTTTTTAATTTGTATACTTTGACGGCTTTTTTGACAGTATTTAAAAAACATTTCTTTACTATTGTAATTGATTCTGAAAATGGGTTTAGTGCTTAATAAAATGAGATTCTTTTGTTTAAATTAACTGAGAAAGTTATCGTACTTTTTTATACAATTAATTTCAGCTGTTATAAGACAACTCGATGTTCTTGTTTCCACACTCATTAAGGTTAACATCAATTTTCTTATAAATACAGATATTCCATGTTTATAAAAAAAATTATAACTTTAGCAATTTTAAAGCCATTAAAATAAAAAAAACTTAATTTTACTCTGAATTAAACCCAGTTTAAGAATGAATTAGATAAAAATTCATTTTTTTATACAAAATGTTGCAATTAAAAGATGTCGAAATAAAAAAAATTAGGAAAATCAGTTTTATTTGAAAATATTTTCACACAATTTTGTTGAACATACATATAAACATATGTACACCTACAAAAATTTTTGATGTCCCAACCGAATTTGGTTCCAACCGAATCGTTCGGTTGCTGCAACCGATAAATCGGTTATCACAGCCCTATTTCTGTTTTTCCAACTGAAATAGGTTTGTTGCAACCCAAATAGGGTTGTGATAACTGAAATAGGGTTGAAACAACCGAATTTTCGTTGCAGCAACCGAACGGTTCGGTTGGAACCAAATTCGGTTGGGACTAAAATTTTTTTTTTTGTAGGTATATATATTTGGAAATCCCATTTATCACTCCTTCTAGGTCTGTTCAAAAACTAAAAATTGTAAATTTTATCGATGAATTTAACTTTAAATTCTTTTTATCTGATAATTCTACGTTTTTTGTACAATTTTTTACTGGTACGTTTTGGAAAAAAACGTTCTATCCAGCCGATCAAGCCGCCGCCGATTATTTTGGTCGGCTTGTTTCTCTGGTCGTGTCCTTTTGAGAACACAGAAAAAACTAAAATCGAGTTTCAATTAAAATATTTATAAATATAATAAAAAATTTAACTGAATTGGGACCAATTAAGAAAATCGTTATATTAATTAAAATTTTAATCAAAAATCGGCAAAATTTGTAATTAAAAATTCAATGAAATATCATAAAAATTTTCAATTAAAGTTTTAATCATATCAATTAAAATTTTAATTGCCATAAATTAAGTTATGACGCTTTTATTAAAATTCGTAATTTTAAAAATAATTCCAACATTTATACTTATTTATTAATTTTCTTATCTTTTGATTTAATTTTGACACACTTTTGTAATGTTTATATCAGAGACTATTAATTATAGAGATAGGAAATCAAAACTTACACTACTCACCGGTAGGGGGCGCTGAAATTTAGTATCACCTGAGCAACTATTTAGTATCACTTTAGTATCAGCTGAGCCTATATTTAGAAACTCAAAAATTGCTGAAAACTGCGCAAAATAAGAAAAAATCAAGCGCAAAATATGTTCAAATAATAAAATTTGAGAATTCCTTTTTTTTTATTTGCTTTTTTGTTTGTTATTATTTCAATTTAAATAAAAAAAGAAAATTGTCAATTTTTTGAACAAAGTGCCATCTAGTGATAACGATGTCGTTATAACTTTTGGTTTTGGTGATGCCATACCCCTGGTTTATATCTGCAATAAAAGTCAAAAATGAATAACTTTGTGTTATGCATATTTTGAATTTGATTTTACGCAAAGCATATTAGCGTTTTTTTAATAATGTTCCCAGCAAAAACATGGTAATGACAGGTCATTACCATACAGATTACCAAGTAATGATAGGGCATTACCTTTTGCATTACTTTAAAATACAAAATAATGAATTACCGATAATAAGTTATAGAAGTACTTATATATTCCTGCAAAGTAATCACTTACTGGTAATTGATTAAATAAGTACTGCTTAAGTCTTTTTTATATTAACATTTTATTTATAAATTTGTTTTGAACTGAATAGGAAATTTTCCAAGGTAAAAAGTTTTATTTTGCCAATATGACCAACTATTTTACCATGTAGGGTAACCACTTATTTCCTAACTTCTGAGTAACCACTTATACTATCTTTGTGAGTAACTACTTATTCTTTCACTATGGGTAACTCGTTATTCGCACTTTTTTTGTAAGCGAGAGGGTAATGACCGCCCATGAATTTTTGGACATCGCGAACAAAAGTAAATAGCCTGGTAAGTAGTGAAACCCTTTGTGTGCTACTTTCTCGCTTAATTACTCGGTAATGTCTGTTTTTGCTGGGTAGTTAATAGTACTAATGGTAAACTAAATATTTTTCGACACTATACTGATTTTCAATTAAAAATTTAATTTTTATAATTAAACTTTTAATTGAAAATGAATTTGAAATCAAACAAAATTTTAATTGAAATTTTATTGGCAATAATTTTTTCTGTGTAGTTTCTCATAAATTTTATTAAGATCGGACCAATAGTATAGACATAATTAACTTTTGTCCTCCAGGTTGAAATTTCTTCCACAAAAAAATCATTTTATCATACAAACAATTTTTCTAGTTTTTTTAATCAACCGGATTTTAACTCAAAACCTTCTGACCATAAACTTTTTCTAAAAAGCGTTATTATTTTTATAAAATCACTGCTCTCCAGTGCACTGATTTTCAATAGTTGGCAATTTCTGACTGGGTGGTACTGGAAATATTTTTATGCAAACGCTGGCATAACGTTCTAATCCAATTCTTTGTCAGTGGTGTTTTTATAAACTAATGAAATTTTTGTAAAAGAAAAAATTTTAAAAATTTCCTCTGAGCATTTTATACGCAGAGAAAACATATTCACATAAACAGATTTTGACAACTAAAAAGTTTGTAACCAAACAGAGTTTTTTGGTTGGCCCTGTATAAATTCGACAACACGATAACTGCTTCCTGCTTCCCCTACTGCTTGCACAATTTTATAACTTACAATAATATTTTAAAAAAGTCCATTCACGACAGCTATCTGGAACAAAACTAATTCCTTAAACAATATCACAAATGATGAAATCGCTTGCAAGCAGCAAGCAATATTTTTTGCTGGATATGTATTTCAATTGAAATATAATATTCCAACTAAGGGCCTGTTTATCTATTACGAAAATAGTGCAAACGAAAGAAATTGACAATTACTTTCGTCAAAAATACATGAGAAAACTTTGATTTCTTTTAGAGCATTTTCGTAATATATAAACCAGGGCTAAAATTATGTTGTAAAAGGTAAATTTTTGTCGCCCCAAACAAACAGAATCTTGCAGTTGGCAAAAAATTCAGTTGTCACAATAAATATATTTTCTCTGTGTATCTTTAAGTAGCAATTATATAATTTTGTTGAAACATATTCTCGTGCTTTAATTTCACATTCAATATTACTCAATATTTATGTATAACTTATCATATTAATATAAATACATGTTTGTTGTCATTAGCTTGAGAATGGTATTAACAAAATATCTTTGCGAATCGACAAATTTCAAACAAAATGGTATCAATTTGTGAATACATATTTGGTTATAAATACATATTTGGTTATAAATGCATATTTTAATTCATATATCGGTAATATTTTGTTGCAAAATGTAAAATTTTATAGTTTATTGCATATGTTAACAATTAATGAATATTTCTTGCATATTTTGCTGAAAATGCTTATTTTAAAGCAGATTTTGATGTATCGCCAGCACTGGCAAAGCACCAAAATGGGTAGTATGACTGCTTATTAACAGCGCTTTCCCAACGCCCAAATGATAACACCGTTCCACGGTGGTGCCAATGCTTTACCAAGCCATGGGAAACCACCCATAAACATAAAAATCAAATGCTTTGCCAACGCTCAAATAAAAAAATTAAAGTGCTTTGCTGACACCCAAATAATAACACCGATTTATTTAATGCTTTGCAAAGTATTGAGATAGCACCAAGAAACATAAAAATCAAGTGTTTCCCTGCCACCAAATAATGAGCCCTCATCACTGAAGAATTTTAAATTACTCTAAAGATAGACGATTCTTGGACTTATTGTATTGTGGAGTCAAAAATTATTTAAATATTCACTCTTTTGGAGTTTCTTTTTCAAAAACAAAATAATGTTATAGGAAAACAAGTGCTGGGAATTCACCCTTTTAAAGCGTTGGGAAGACGTCCAAATTTAGTTCTTTGCGAGTACTTCTTTTTGTAAGACCGGGGTCTACTTGCGCTTTGCCAGTGCTTCTTTTTTGTTACCACACATAATTTCCACCTGGGTAGTTTTCGCTAAATTTACCCAGCAAAATCTCTGTAATGGGAGCTCATTACTAATATCTAAATAATAAGCAGTATAATTAGGGTCTACTGCATTTAATTCAGTGTCAAAGCTCATTATATTTATGCGACAAAGTCGTTTTTGTAAGTAGTTTCCCATATTCGCTATATGAAAAATAGCACAAAATTTGTGCACTTGCTTACGCGCTCCTTACAAAAATATAAAACAATAAGTGATTACCAATATAAGTAGTTATTCGTATACTGATAAGTAGTTAAAAAATAAGTAGTTACAAAATTTTAAATAATAAGGCTTACTCATACACTTATTAGTAGTTCAAAAATAAGTAGTTACTAACAATCTCAACCTCAAAACTACTAAATTAGAATTGATAAAATATTAATTCAATATTAATTGCAGCTGGTCTATATGACGTTAAAACAACACTGTACTAAAATACATTTTTATAAATGCCCTGTTGGCTGTCTGTCTCCAATATACACAAATTGCCTGCACTTGTACGTACAAACCATACGTCAATGTGGCAATATTTGTGAAAAGGTGACACGGAGGAAATAAGAAGATAAACAGAGAAAATCTGAAGTAGAATGTTTGTATATGTCTGTTTGATCACTTCTGAAATTATTCATATAGAGACAATCTGACAATAAAAATATAAACAATAATACAATTTAATGGAAGATCACCGATGAAGCCTGTCCATAAAAAGGCAGAAACTAGATCTAGTCTGATCTGCAAATTTAATGTGTTTATAACTTTTGAGGAAGGTTTATTCTTCTTCTTAACCTCAAACCTACTAAATTAGAAAACCGGTTTATTTTCAATGGTTAACCGGTTTTTTATTTTATTATTTTTAGCTTAAAATGCCTTCAAAAATTAAGAAACATAAGTGGCGAATTGCTAAAAAATATTGGTTCATACAAATTCCAACCCAAAATCTTGCGGATGTCAAAAATTAATTTTATTAATTACACTGCGCTAGTTAAAAAATCCAACAAGCGAGGTGGGTGAATCTAATTTGAGTACGCTGAATCCAGTGGTCTAGCCGTTTTTCTAGATTAGCTCTTGAAAAAAAGATATTTGTGTTTGAAAATTCTAAAAAACGCGATTTATCTAACTTTTTGACCATTTATATTTACCCAGGTTATTTGTCATTCCCCCAGTCAGCTTTGGGATAAAAATTATCAAAATCGGTGCAGCGGTTCAAAATTTCTGAGTGAAAATGTGAGGACACTTCGAAATATTCTACACAAAATTGTACATTTTATTGCTTCCTTAAATGTACTGAAATTTGTATTGAAGTGAAAAATTTTATTTTTAAGGTTTCCTCACATTTTCAATCACAACTTTTGAACCGCAAGACCCATTTTCATTATTTTTTACACAAAGCTTCTTGGTAGAGTAGCAAACAACTTAACTAAAAATTAACAGTAAAGAAATTAAAACATTGAGTGTTTTGGGGAGCTTGGCACCATAATTTTCAAACTCAAATATCTTTTTTTTAAGAGCTAACCTGTGGCTAACACCACTAAATTAAGCATACCCGAATTAGTTTTACCCACTGGGTGCCCCACCTGTCGGGAAAAAAGTCTCCGATTCGTGCATAGTGTTATTAATTAATGAAATTTTGATATGAAAACAAGAAAACTCATGTTAGAGTGTTAAAAATTGCATGTTTTTTAGTTTTTTGGATTTTTTCATGTTTCTTAAAAATAAATATTGTCTATTAAATGAAAGGTAGAGTAAGATACTAGAAATATAAAACAGTTTTCAAATAAAAAAAAAATTCAATAGCATTCAAACTTATTTTTACTTCCTAAATATCAACTTCGGTCGGCAAGATTAGTACCGAAAGTTTCATAATTTTGTCCTCCCAAATCATATATAAAAATTTCATCGAAATCTACCGAAATTCCCAAACGTTATTAACAGTGAATCACTAAAAATATAAAATATTGATCCTGAAGAATAACGGTCAGATTTTAATATAGTCAACATAAAATCTCTCTTGAAAATTTCTGAGAATATATTTGTCACTTTGCCGTTTTTTAAACCATATTTTTCACTTTTTTTATTTTATTTTTCGGTGTTTTTATTATTTTTTATTTTTAGTCGGTTAACCGGTTTAACCGGGTTTTTCACATATGGCTAACCGAAACCCGGTTTTTCAAAGTAGTCCATTTTCGGTTAACCGACAAACCGGTTCTTAAAAAAGTCGGTTTTTTGGAAACACTAATTAGATGGCTAAGCTGTCGAACTTTAGTACGTTTGTAATGTAGGAATACGCACAGGTTTGATTCCTACAACCGCACGGGTTGTTGAAAAATTATCATATAGAGACAATCTGACAATAAAATATAAACAATAATACAATTTAATGGAAAATCACTGATGAAGCCTGTCCATAAAAAAAGGCAGAAACTAGATCAAGTCTGATTTGATAATTAATGTGTATAACTAGTACTGACGCCGAATTATAAGTGGTAACAAATTTAGCTTTCATAATATAACCACTATTTGGTAATGAAAGGTTTTGCGGGGTATATTTAAAAAAAATTTTTTTTATTTATTTACCCAGCAAAACTTTTTTGAACTGGTTGCCTTTGAATCTATTCTAGAACAGGTCTGGGTAACTCGATTCGAAAAATAATTTTCGAATTCGTAAATCTTGCAAATATTGTTAAAAATATAATTCTGTATAAAAATTCTACTTTTTAATTTATTTTTATCCTAAAACTTCTACACTACACATAAAAATTCAAAAAGTAAGATTTTTGCTAAAACTTTTCTTTTTACGAAAGGTACAAAATTTACGAATTCGAAAATTTTTCTAGAACTGATTCCTGGAAGTCAAAATGGAAGGCTTGACTGTCGCAGAACCGGTTCGTTAACTGGTTCTAGAACCGGTTCCAAAGCAACCTGTTCTATTTTGGAGGAACAGAACCTGTTGCTTTGGGACAAACTCAAACAAAAAACACCGATAATAGAACATAAATTAGATCAAGTTGAATACAAGTACAAGTTGTTCTGCAACCGGTTCTTTGCATCCGACAATTTTGCTGGGTATTTATTTATTTACATATTTATTTATTTAAGTCTCCTGATTTATATCTTACAGACTAATATGCAAATATTTATTATTTAAAAATAAAAAATATGGTTGCTTACATTAATTAAAATATGAAATAAATTTAGTTTTAAATTATCCCTATCTAAATTAAAATCCAATAGTGATGAAAAGCTATTATAAAATTTTAAACATCTAAGGTCATATGCATTTTAAATTTATAAATGATTTATGTAACAAATTTTCCATACAACATTCATTTTGTAAGCGTGTTATTAGGTTTTCAAATTATTATGCATAACCACTGTAGTAATTGGCTCATTATTGCCATAATATGTCCTGTGAAAATCCTCATAGAAAAGAAGTTCGTGACGCAAATCACGTGGAGGTACCTACATAAATTTTTACCAGATCAGATAACTCTTTACATCTACAGTAGTGGACTAAAGTGGATACATTAATTCAACATTTTTCGAAATTTGTTATAATTTTTATTTTATTATAGAAACTTAAATGATTTTTTTTAAAGCATAAAACTAAAACATTCTTCTTCAATAAAAATCTAAATAGAGTAGACTATATCATTAAGAAGTTAATGAAAAAATAATTGCAAATTGTGACCGCTTTTATCCAGTATTGTTCATATTTGAAATTTTCGGCAAGCCCTTTCTTTAATATTTTGTCGAAAGTCCTTTGTTCTTTAAAACAGATTTTATGTGAGAAGGAATGCTTTCCACGAGATTTTTAATAGTTTGAGGTGGAATATTAGCCCATTCCGCTGAAACTCCTGACCAAAAATCATCTAAGTTGGTCGGTGCTCGTTCGCATTGGGAGAGTCTTCTTTTGACAATTGCCCACCAATTCTCGATGGGTTTCAAATCGGGGCTCTGACCTGGCCACTTCAAAAACTGGAAAAACTACACTTGGATATCTCAAATTGAACAAAAGTTATTAATACAGATTTAAAAATATTCAAATATGTATCCACTTTAGTCCACTACTGTATTCTGTTTGGATAATATATTATATATAAAACTTATTGAAAACTATGTATATATAAAACTTATTGAAAATTTCTTCCAATTTATGAACAGTATTTTAATTTTTTTTATGAAGATATCAGAAAAATATAGTTACCGGCTTTTCGATAATGGTAAGTAGTCGTTTTCAATGTCTAAACAATTTTTTAACACAAAAATCTACTAACATTTAATTGAAAATATTGAAAACTCTAGTAAAGTAAAGCCAAACAAAAGAATGTTTTTAAAGTTTTAGGGTCATATACATAATCACTTTTTAAATTTCTAAATGGTTTATAAAACAAATTTTTCATTCAAAATTCATTTTATAAACATGTTATAAGATTTTCAAATTATTATGCATTAGCACTTTAATATTATATTTTCGATTTTTAATACTTATTTGATATACATAAAACACGATTTATAGTACTCGTACATGAACTTCCTTGCCCTGCTCACCTCATTTAGTCACACTTGTGAATCTCTCTAATTAACTACTTGTTTTTTTTTTTTTGCATACTTAATGACGCATCGTAACATTTTATTAGCGTCGATATTTTCATAGCCGAAATAAATTCTAAGACAAAACTAGATTTTTGTAGTCAAGCATAAACGGCACTTTATAAAAAATATTAATAAAATTTAATCACACAGATTAAACAACTCAGACAGAAGTTTTATAGCAACAGATACTACTAAATACAATTTAACCCTTTCGGTACTTCTTTTATGCTTTTGACTTAAAAAATTATTTTTTTCAATTTTGTTACTATTTAAGCCTACATTATGAATAATCAAAAGTAATTTTTTTAAATTTGGTTTCCAAAAGTGCTTTTTTGGCATGATGCTTGCCCATGATGGCATAGAATGTACTTAAAGGAAAAAAAATATAAAAATATAAATTTTAATGCAATTTTAAAGATCTTATGTTTGGAAATATCTAAATCTACGTTCAAATGCATTCATTTTATATTATACATTAACCCTTTCACGACCATATGGTCATATGTGTTCCAAAGAGAAAAAAAAAATATTTTTTTGCATATTTTGGCTTAATTAAGTCGAAATAAGACTAAATCATTAAAATATTTTCTATTTGTTCGATGTTTAGTCTTTTATGGTAATTACGTTCAGCCGCTGCGATGCGATTTAATCAAATAAAAAATGTTCTTGCCGTTGGGTAAAATCTATGCCATATGGCATAGTACGAAATAAAAAAAAATCGTACAGCCTTATTGAACTATGTTTGTGATCCAACTTTTTTACATTTAATAAAGCAATAATTATCTACTAAATTACTTACATAAAGCCAGGGGAATGGCATCACCAAAACCAAAAGTTATAAGGACATCGTTATCACTAGATGGCACTTTGTTCAAAAAATTGACAATTTTCTGTTTTTATTTAAATTGAAATAATAACAAACAAAAAAGCAAAGAAAAAAAAAGGAATTCTCAAAAAGTTTTCAGCAATTTTTGAGTTTTAAAATATAGGCTCAGCTGATACTAAAGTGATACTAAATAGCTGCTGAAGTGATACTAAATTTCAGCGCCCCCTACCGGTGAGTAGTGTAAGTTTTGATTTCCTATCGCTACAATTAATAGTCTCTGCATAAAGCTATCAAATAAAGAATTTTTGTAATGGAATATATAAAAGTACGAAGTGACCTTTTCTTGTTAAATTCGAAATGCGCGAAGGCACGCTCGCTTTCTGAACCTTTAAAATTTACTGGGTCCACTAATCAAAATATTTTTTTCATTAATTTGTACAGAAAACTTCAAAGAAAAATATAAAAATACAAAAAAATAGTATCCATAACTTTTTTGAATTAAAACAGACACTAAAAAGTGACTATGTCATATGGCATAGAATAACCGAAAGGGTTAATTACTAAGGCCAGACAATTTTCTTTGAAAAAATTTTAGTCTACACTGAAAAAATTATCTTCACTTCGGTAATAAATTTCTTCATAGTCTCAATGAAAATTGTCACTGGAACTCGTCCTTTGAAACTTTTCATAGAATCTATGAAGTAGGTTTCATTAAAGTCAGTGTTTATGAAAAGTTCATACAATTAGTGAAACTCTTCATAAAATGTATCGCTGAAATGAATAAAATGAATAAATCTTTCCGCCAATGAAGAGCTTTATAAAATCTATGAAGCAATTTCATTTATTATTTATTACAGTTGGTTGTTGTCGGTGCTACGGATATACAAAAAATATTTAATGAAGGAATTCATTAAATAATCAAGTTTCATAAAATTCAATAATAAGCTTCATTTATAATTAATGAAACTGCTTATTAAAGTTTTGAAAAAATCTATTGTAATTCAATCAATGAAGTGCTATAAAACCATTTCATAGATACATCCCCCCACTTTTATTGGAAATAGTCCCAAATGGAAGAAATCGATTTTTTTTTTGAAAAACGTTAACCCGTGCCGAAAATTTGACGAAAATGGCCCATTTTGGAAAAAAAAGTGTATTACTATTAAAAATTCCCAAAATTCGAAAAAAAATATTTTTTATTTCATTTATTCATTTAATATAGTCAAAATGATTCAGACATGGAATTTTGACTTCATCGGATATCATTAACCCACTTTAGCCTGGAATCCAAAATGACCCACGAATTTGATAAAAATGCAAAACGTGTTCTTTTTTTTTAAATTAATTTTAAAGATTTTTTAAAATGCCTAATTTGGAGAAATCGATTGCTATTTGTACCACATAACAGTTTATATTAAAGAAAAAAAAAATTGGAAAAATGACAATTCTTGAATGTTTTCATCAAATTTTACACAGTTTTCGTAAAACCATCACTTAAATTTGGTTAGACTATAATTATCTTTACATTTGTTTAAAAAACATTTAACCCTTAGTTGCCTGGGGTCATAAAAGATCCATGAAACTTAATATTAATTATGACTACGAGATTGTAAAACCATTAAATTGATAATAAAAAAAATCTCAACTGGATAAAAATAATTATTTTATGTAACGTGATCCATATGGGGATAATTTTTATAGTTTTGGCCAAAAACGCCCCACTAGGAAATTTACAGAATAACACCTTTCATAATTTTCGGAAAAATATCACTTTGAATGAATAAAAAAAAAATTTTCACTTGATAAAAATTATTATTTTGAGTAACTTGATTCATATAGGGTTAATGTTCTCACCTTTCACAAAAAAGACCCAATAAGAAATTTACAGAATAACATTTTACAGATTTTAATTAAATTGGATATAGAGCGACTCACCTTATATGGACAGGAAAAAGTAAATAAAGTGCCCCCCTCAAAATAAACCTTGGTTTGTTTTATGATGATTCCCAAAATATTTCGAGCTGGACCATTTTTAAAAAAGGTATTTTTTTTAGTTTTTGGCTCATATGAATAAAAAATAGATATTACTAATAGGGGGAAATAAAGTATTTTTTAAGCAATTACTTCAAAAATCTAGTCTGCTTGGGAGTAGACTAGAAATTTAATTTTTTAATTTTTGTTTAAATTTCATGATATTCTACCAGCCAATTGGTAAATTTGGAGTTAAAAGCCATTCCTAAGCCCAAAGTAATTACTTCGAAGTAATTGCTAGGTTTTATTCATATGACCCTTTGTAAAAAATTTGCATCTTAGCTGAAGAAAACATACTCAATATGGGTATCATATGAAAGGTTTTTTAGAGGCGCGTCCAGCGGTGAATATAATATGTTCAAGCATATCCTGACATGTCCTATTTTCAAGGATATTCTATAAAAAAAACAAATTTTTGATTCTTTTGTACGAAGATATTTGTGATTGTAATGTTAAACTTACATATCATAATCCATAGTCGATTTAAATGAACACATGTTTTAGATTTTTTTGAAATTCGCGATTGTTCGCGTTTTATCAGAAATTTAGTGTGGTGGAAACAATATGTTCTAAATAGGGCAATATGGATACCAAAACTTGTCTTGTCGAAAAATAAAGTACGCCATTGAAAACAGCATGTCCGAAATATATAGAACATATTTTTACTCAAGATGGCGCTAATCTAGCATTTATTAAAAAATTTAAATTTGGACGCCTCGAAAATGATTTTTTTGATATGTCGTAGCTAAACTTTTTTTTCCTCATGCCAAAAGCTAACGAAAAATCGATGGCACAATATCAAAAAATTGTTGTCCATACAAATCGGCCCCCCTAATGTTTAATCTAATAAGCGCGAAATGCTTAAAAAATTATCATTTTTATATTATTTATTAAGTTTTCAGGGTTCATATAATACAAACAGGTTTTATTTTGACTATTTTAAACGACTTTTTAACAATTTTGACGATATTTTTTAAAATTGATTTTTTGCCTAGTAAACCTGGCAACGCTGCTTGTAATAAAAAAACAATTTATATACAAATGAGCCCAACGGAGGGTACTCTTATTTATTAAATAATCCAGGAAAATTTTAATTTAAAAAAAAAATTAATGGAGAGTAAGAGTAAAGTAAAGAATAAAACATTTGCGCAAACATATAAATAACAAAAGAAATATTAAGAATGTTAATATTTAATATAATTTTTCAACGCCCCCAAAAAATGTTTTTAAATTTGACGAAAACATCAAAAAAAAAATGCAATAAAAAGTCGCGGGAATATCTGTATGTATAAATATGCATTAGGGTGATAGTATTTTTTCTTTTGGATTTCGAGGAGCGCCGGACACTGTCTGGAATACCAATGCTCAAAATTTGAGCCAAATCGGACAACTTTAACCCGCGTTGCACCATTTCCAAAGTTTCCAATTTTTAAAAATGGCGTGTGATACAATACTTCTACATCACTTTGAAATGTTTATTGCAAAAATAATAAAAAAAAAATTAAATAGCTCGAGTAGTTTTCGACTTGCCGCTACTTGAAATTTTCAGCATTACCGCAATACCAAGTATCACTAAATTCCTCCTAGCGCTTCTCTAAACTATTTAAAAATAGTTTCCCACACAAATCGCTGTCACCCTAATATACACGTATTTCAAAATATAAATATTTAAATTTTGTGAAATTATGGAAATTTTTCTAAATTAATAATGCCCGAATGGAAGCTTTCAGTTAAATATAGAGCAATTCCATATGAAAACGATCAAAATTGGCAAATTTTTGGACGACCCCTCTCCGATTTTAAAATAAATAGTCTCAATCGATTGCCCAGCAAAAAATAATGTACCTACATATTTTTTTTTTTTATAGTGACTGGTTTAGTGGTGGTGTACACCACTGTCATGTGACAAAATTGAAGAATTCTTCATAAGGGACCTCATTGAAAGTTGTTTTAAAAAAAAACTACTAAAGCGATCGCAACGAGTGATAGCTCGTTGGAAAGGTATTGAATCAGGCTTTAATTGAAAAATAAAATTTTCCTAATTTTTCTCAGAAATTTACCTTTTTTCCCATGAAAATTAAATTTTCCCATGAAAATTAAATTTTCCGATTTTCCACAGAAGCTCCTAAATTTTCCGGCTAATTTTTTTTTTTGGATTCCTCATAATTTTTGCTTTAAGAATCAGCAATAAAAAAATGGGCCCCGACTCCTTGTTTGGACAGGAGAGGAGCATTTAAGAGACCACCTTGTTCTCATTGTTTTTATAATTGAATTATTTGTAATTATTTAACATTATTTTATTTTATTATTAAAAATACATTTTAAAAATTATTTTACAGTTAAAAATACATTTATGAAGAAAAAATCAATTTTTTTTAAGAGCCCCAAGTTGAGTGTGTAGTGAATATGGTCTGGCTGCCTTCACAAGATCGGCCATAAATCCATGGATAATAGCAGCAGTGGCATGTAATGGCACACCAAACCCGACTGAGGCTACAGGTCATAAAATGTTTTGTAAATTTTTTAAATTACCAGGTAATAAATATTTCGCCTAAAATGACACGTGCAAAAACTAGTCATAAAACACAGATTTTCCATAAATATGGCGAAATATTTATTACCTGGTAATTTAAAAAATTTACAAAACATTTTATGACCTGTGGTCGGCTTATTGGCAGTAACCAATTAAGTCCCTCTTTAAAAAACATTTTATGACCAGTAGTTCACGCAAATTTTCCTATTAAAGAAAAGCAAATATCGCTTATTTTTTTTTACCTATTTTTTAACAAAAAATAAATATAAATACTTCACACACTCTGAGTCAAATTTTAGTTGAATACTAAACGTGAAAGTGTTAAAGTGTTTTTTTTGTAAAGTAAAGAGTGAAGCTGTAAAGACAATTTAAAGTAAAATGAATAAATTTTGCTGCAATCCGTTTAACAAGAGTGGACATCATTCGAAAAAGATAAAAGTATTAAAATTAACTGGTGTTTCGAAGCGATACATGAATGAATTAAATATACAATACGGTGAAGAAGCAGAATTCATTTGCCCCAAGTGTAAAATCGATTTGTCTCAACAAGCAAATGCATTGAAACAAATGCAACCACAATCCGAGAGTGAAATGACAATTGAACAAAATGTTTCATCTGATAGTGAGGCAGACATTCCGATGGTCAATATGTCTTTGAGTCCTTTGAATGAGGCTATTACCACTTTAGGTGAATCGCCTATTACAAAAAGAAAGTTGCGAAGTGAAAAATACAGGAAAGAGAAAAAAGGCAAGGTTATGAGTGCAATCGCGACAATATTTGATGAAGGCTCTGATAACGAATGCAGTCAAGCAGATGACGTTGATGACGGCAAACAAATGATTGAGCAGTTGAAAAGAAAATTCAATTTAGCGACCACTTTTCCGGAGAAATATCTCATTTTATCTGTGCTGCCTCAATCATGGTCTATACGCAAGATTTCTGAACAGTTTCAAACATCTTTTTACATCGCGAGAAGAAGCAAAGAATTAGTTCGACAGAAGGGCATATTGGCGACTCCCACCAAGAAATTTGGCTCAAGGACCCTCAGCGAAGCAACGGTGAAATTGATTCAAGATTTTTACTGCAATGATGACAACAGCCGCGCCTGCCCAGGTACACGTGACTATGTTATCACACGTGAAGATGGAGAAAAAGTACACAAGCAGCGCAGATTATTATTATGTAATCTATCCGAAGCATACCATCAGTTCAAAGAGAAATACCCAGCAGAAAAAGTGGGATTTTCTAAGTTTGCCATCCTACGACCAAAAGAATGCGTGCTGGCATTAGACAGGCACGGAACGCATTCAGTCTGCGTTTGCATGTTTCATCAAAACTTCAAATTAATGTTCTTTCCATGCAAGAAATTGAAAGTATTTCACGGTGAAATTGAAACATATAGGGACCTCCTGTCGAAGTCGTTGTACGCATACCCCACGGAAAATTGTCATCTGTCCAAATGCGACAATTGTCCGAAGATTGACGAGCTATAGCAATATTTGGCGGAAAAGTTTGAACAGCTGTTAATTCAGGAGGTGCATTTCAAACAGTGGATAATTAGCAGCGGCAGATGTTCCCTTGAGACCGTGGTAAAGCAGATTCCGGAATTCATCGAGGAATTCGGATTCAAGTTGAATGAACTGAAGGCGCACCATTTCATATCCGAGATGCAATCGAAATTTCTAAAGGAAAGTAAGGAGAAATTAGCCCAAAATGAATTCATTGTGATAAGCGACTTTGCCGAGAATTACACTTTTCTCGTTCAGGATGAAATTCAGGCTTATCACTGGGCAAACGACCAGTGCACGGTGCATCCTTTTTGCATTTATTTCAAAAACGAAGATAACGAACTACAGACCGTAAGCCTTGTTGTTGTCGCGGAGAGTTTAGCTCATAATTATGTGTCCGTTTATTTATTTCAAATGAAACTGTTTGAATTCTTAAGATCAAAATTCGATGCAATCGACAAAGTAACGTTTTTCTCAGACGGCGCGCTTCTCAGTACAAGAATAAAAAAAATTTTTACAATCTTTGCATAATTGAAGAAGAACAAAACTGCAAGGTCGAGTGGCACTTTTTTGCGACGTCCCACGGTAAGGGCCCATGCGATGCGTTAGGGGGAACCCTAAAACGCATGGCGACTAAGGCAAGTTTGCAAAGGCCATATACTGACCAGATCTTAAATGTACATTTGTTTTCGTGGATTCAAAGCAAGGAAATTGCCATTAACACAGTTTTATGCACTCAAAAAGAACACGATGCCATGGAGCGACGAATTCAAAACAGATATAATAATGTCAAAACTATAACTGGAACGCAAAAGTTTCATTGCTTCATACCAAATATTTTATAATGATGCCAAGACAATTGAAATTTTTAATAAATATTGTAATTAAGTATAAGCAGCAAAATAAGAATAATAAAATAAAACAATGTTAAATAATTACAAATAATTCAATTATAAAAAATATAAAAACAATGAGAACAAGGTGGTCTCTTAAATGCTCCTCTCATGTCCAAACAAGGAGTCGGGGCCCATTTTTTTATTGCTGATTCTTAAAGCAAAAATTATGAGGAATCCAAAAAAAAAAAAAATTAGCCGGAAAATTTAGGAGCTTCTGTGGAAAATCGGAAAATTTAATTTTCATGGGAAAAAAGGTAAATTTCTGAGAAAAATTAGGAAAATTTTATTTTTCAATTAAAGCCTGATTCAATACCTTTCCAACGAGCTATCACTCGTTGCGATCGCTTTAGTAGTTTTTTTAAACAACTTTCAATGAGGTCCCTATGAAGAATTCTTCAATTTTGTCACATGACAGTGGTGTACACCACCACTAAACCAGTCACTATAAAAAAAAAAAATATATGTAGGTACATTATTTTTTGCTGGGCTCGATCGATTCGATTGAGACTATTTATTTTAGAATCGGAGAGGGGTCGTCCAAAAGGTGATCGCTTTCATATGGAATTGCTCTATAATTTTTCCAATTAATACAAAATACAAGCACCTACATACACTAATAGAAAAAAGTCCGTAAAAAATTTAGTTAAAACTACTCAAAATTATTTTTAATGCTGCAAACAAAAAAACTTCTAAATTAGCAGATTATTTTTGCTATATATTAGTAATATAGGAATAGCAAAAATAAAACTGTTAAATATACAGAATTTCAGTTATATTTGAGCTAAATTTTTGTAAATGGATAATAGCAAATTAACCTGCTAAAATCAGCAAAAAATTTTGCTAAATAATTAGTAGCCTAAAAAATCACCAAAAAATTTAAAATTTTCGAAGTTTTTTCTTTTATTGTTTTTTAAATGCAAATAAAAATCGAGCCTTTTGAAAACAGCAGTTTACAATTTTTTAGCAAATGTTTCTGCTGATTTTAGCAGAATAATCTGCTATTTGCATTCAACTAAATTTAGCTTAAAAATAGCAAAAATTTTGTAGATTTAACAGTTTATTTTTGCTATTTTTAGTCTACAAATATTTATCAAAATTTTCTGCTGATTTCAAAAGGATCGATTCTTATTTGCATTAAAAAAAATCGCAAACAAACTTAAAATGTTTATTTTTCGTGATTTTTTAGGCTACTAATTATTTAACAAAATTTTTTGCTGATTTGCCATTTTCCATTAACAAAAATTTAACTCAAATATAACTAAAATGTTTTTTGTTTTTTCTCCAGCATCATTTTGAACTAATTTTTAGTAACTTTTTCTGCTATTTTTACAGATTTATTTCTATAAGTGTACTTGCTTTTTTAATTCTGATAAAATTACGTACAAAAAATTATTAATGAATCATTTTTGGCTTCTCATATCGCTCTATTACGTATCATAATCATATGTTAAAATGCGCCGAAAAAAATCCGAACTGAATACAAAAAAACTTCAACATAAGCTGTATTTTGTCTCATGCCTATCAACGTTAAGTATTTAAAGCAAATCTACGTTAAACCAATTGTAGTGCAATTGTGGTGTAATGGTTAGCACGTTGGACTGTTACACGTAAGGTTGCGGGTTCGAGCCTCAACCAAGGCAACATCAATTTATGAAAAATAATACGTATGAGTTTTTTCTATCCCTCATACATATCTCAGCGTCCTCCTTCGGTGTTCCCATAGCACTTAACCCCACCGAAGTAAAATAATATAACAGGGCTATGAACTAAAAAGCTTCAACAATATTCGCCAACTCTTCATCAGATGGCGCGCAACAACTATTCTAAGATTCAACATCTCGCGCAATTACAGTGTTGACATATTTGAAGCCCTTCATCTTTCACCACCTTTCACTTCTTCTTTATCCTCTTTCCAAAGGAAGCAACACGTTAATTAATAGGAAGAATTTCCTGAGTGTTGATTCTCTTAAAAAAAAAAAAAAAAACTATACTAAAAATCCTCAGTACTTTAACTAATTTTGGGTGTTAATTTTCAAAATTATTTAAAACAAATTTTTAAGAACCCATTCGTTAAATTTTACAAAATTTATTGTTAAAATATAATATTTTCATGTTACTGTTATTACCCGGTAGAAGGCGCCACCAATGTATCCGAAGTTTTACTTCTTTCCCTCTTGGTTTTTAAAAATGGCCCATATCTCGAAAACTAATAGAGATAGAGCAAAATTGATGCAAATTTCGACTACCCCTAACCGTGCAAAAGGGGTTATCTCTATCCAAAAATTGACCTTGGCGGGGCCTTGGACCCTCGGAAGTTTTTAATAAAAATTTTTCACTTCGTAAAATGGCCCATATCTCGGAAACTAAGCGAGATAGATCAAAACGGACAAAATGCTAACTCCGATGGAGTGCCCTTTATATGCCCTCACATGATATGGACTAGGCCCGGGGAGTGTCCCGAGACCCTAAATTTGGATAAATTCTACGACAGTATAATTACAGATAAAACTTTAGTTTTACAAATTTTTTACTTAAATTTAGATTTCTTTTTTTGTTAAATTTAAGAAATCTACATTTAAGTAAAACATTTGTAAAAGTGCAGTTTTATCTGTAATTATACTAAGTCGAAGAATTTACTCAATGGACGGGGCCCTCCCCGGTCCTAGTCCATATCATGTGAGGGCATATAAGGGCACTTCAATGGAGCAAACATTTTGTCCGTTTTGCTATATCTCGCTTAGTTTTCGAGATATGGGCCATTTTATGAAGTGGAAAATTTTTATTAAAAAAGCACAAAAATGTACGAAGCACAAAAAAAGTACGAAAACGCAAAAAAAAACAGTTTATTTACTTTAAAAAAATGCGCAAACACACATATTTTTTGCATTTTAAAGTTCCTCTTCATTTTGTTCAATTAATAATTATAACACATCGGCTGAAAAGTCTGTAGGATGACACATACGTGGCGCCACTAATGAAAAATCCATACCTGTCAAAATTTATTGACAATTCGTTTATTAGTGAATAAGTGACGCTACTTTTGTGATTTTTTAAACAATGGATTCAAAGCAATTTCGTGTGTTGTTTATAATTGGTTTTAATGGAAAAAAACACCGTTCAAGCCAAAGCTTGGCTTGATAAGTGTTATTTGGACTCTGATCCATCTAGACAAATGGTAAAAAAATGGTTTGCTGACCTTAAATGTGGTAGTACCAACACCGATGACGCCAAACGCTCTGGTCGCCCAAAAGAGGTGGTGATACAGGAAAATTTCATAAAAGGATTTGGCTCCCAGCGATTTTTACCTGTTTTCAGACTTCAAAAAAATGCTTGTTGGAAAGAGATTTGGTTCGAATGAAGAGGTGATTGCCGAAACAGAGGCCTATTTTGAGGCCAAAAATAAATCATTCTATAAAAAAGGTATCGAAATGTTAGAAAGACGTTGGAGTGATTGTATCGCTCTTGAAGGAGACTTTGTTGATGAATACGGACTTTTAAGCCGATGTGTTAAATAAGACGTTTCTTTTACGTATTTCTTTATTTAAATTAAATTTTCAATTTATTTTCGCAACCGCGATACAGGTGTTTTATTTATTAACTGCATCAACTGTTCGGTTTATAATTTACCAAATTTACTTTTGGTAAAAAGAGAAACGCAAATACACTGTCATGAGCACTCTTTCTCTCTCTCATTTACCCAATTTTCAAGTACGGAAAATATTTTGTTTAAATTTTGCTAAGTTTGGGTACCCGTGGAAACGTAAGTGGATGCTCTTATTATTGCACAAATGACGTCAATCTTCAATAATAAAATGTCACATACACATTTTCGCGTAACTTTTACTTTCAAATAAAAAATGATGTTTTTGTCATTTTTTGAAATTGAAAATTTTATTAAACAAAGGAAGCAGAAAACAACGAATCGTACGACTTTTTATATGACGTTTCCACTTTATGTTTATTTGGATCGTAAATTGTAAACAAAAACATAAACAATTCTATTCAATTTATAGTAAAATAAAAAATCTCGCTCTTACTCTTACAAATGTACAACGTATTTTTCAAATGTGTGCCACTAGGTTGACTCATTAAAAAAGGGGGTGTGTGATCATATGCCTCCATTTACCTCCATCGACAACAACCTCAACATCATCATCACAACATGATCGTAAACAACAACACGTGACTACGTCACATTTTAAGTGTAAACAAAAATATTGAGGGACAAAATAGTACAAAATAAAAACATACTCGTTGATAAATTTTTATTACAAAAATATTTACAATGACAACTGCCCCCTGCGAATGCGTAGTTCGCACTTACATATTTGGAATTTATTAATATTTATTGTTAGTAGAAATAATAAACACCAAATGACCAAATGACGTCAAAATCAAGGTCAGGTTTTGTATTATTAAGTACTACGAAAGTTCATTATTAGAATAATGACAAAAGCCAGAGATGGAAATATACAACAAAAATTTGCCACAATTTGCTTTGGCATCTTCCAAATACTACTCTGTTGTTTCGACAAATCTAGCAATGTAGTGACTTCTATCTATGTTCAACCCACAATAGAAAATTAAATGTTCTCTATAAGTGTCAGTTAAATTTCACCCTTTTTTCGAAAAGTCTACATTTTCTGAATTCCGCAATCAAACCTTATAAGTGTTATGGTAAACGTTAGTACAGGCGTACGACAGGATTGCATCCTATCTCCCCTGCTCTTTATTGTAGTTTTAGATATCGTGTTGAGAAATACAACAACAAACAGAGGAGGTATTACGTGCGGTTTAAATATCCGTCTTTCCGATCTGGACTATGCGGATGATATCTTTCTTCTTAATCATTGTTTTATGTTAAATAATTTTAAAATTTGTGAAATAGAAGTTGCAAAGGCAGGCCTTAGAATAAATATACACAAACAAAGGTAATGGGGATCAGTTAATTCTTAATCCAAAATATTAATCTTCAGGATGTGAATCAATTTAGCTATGTAGGTAGTATCCTAAAATCAGGGGCGGATCTTCAGATGATGTGTCTAATCGTACTATGAAAACCAGACAATTATTTGTGGTGATGGAAAATTTTTTCGAACGCAGTCTTTACCCTCGAAAATTTTATCTGGTATTTTTCTCATACTCAGCTCGTTAATATGCATCATTTTAGTGCTATTACGTCGCAAAATTCGGATCAACTTAATATACAGCCAAAAGTGTGCCTAAAGTATACGCTGAATCGAAACAACCCATTGTAGAAACGGTAATGACATATCATTATTTTTTGGACTACCAGTAATGACACCCACTTAACTTCTGCATTATTTTAAAACATATAATAATGATTTACTGATAATACTTATTTTTATCATTATTTCAAATAAAAAATAATTTCCTAGATTTTTTTTTAAATTTTTTGAAATCTATTTTTAGACTCAATATTTTTTAAACACTGGTAAGGATATATATAACCACATATTTTTGTTTTTTTTTGGTATGTTGGCGAGTAAGCTTACTTATGTGCAACAGGCCAATTATGTTTTTATCTATTAAATATTACATGTCGATATAGCTCTGATGGTAGAGCTATTGACTGGCAATCTGTTGACCCAGGTTCGATTCCCGCACCAGCAAATTTTATTTAAAAAAAATACAGTAAAAAATATTTTTTTATATAATTTATTGTTTTGAAAATCTATTTTTAGAATCATTATTTTTGTCAGTACTTGTAAGCACATAGGTAACGATATATTTTTCCCCAGTAAAGTGTTGTTTTTTCAAACGCGTCATATAGACCAAATGTAATTAATATTGTAATTAATATGCATTTTTAGTAATTTTAATTAAGTAGGTTTGAGGTTAAGGAGAAGAATAAACATTTTTTTCAAAGTTATAGACACATTTTGATTTTTCAAATGCTGGTGTGTAACCATAACTCATTATTTTTCTCGACATCGCCATATAAAGGTAATAAGAAATGTAATAACAAAAGTAACTAGTTACCATTACCAAGTATGTAATTACATAACCACATATCTGGTAATGATTTTCTACACTCGGAAATGTCTTCAATGTTGGTGCTAAATGGAAGAATTAGATTTTTTTTTAACGTTCGCTCATGCGGAATCGCGGCCGGACTGACCCATTTTTGTAGAAAAATTTTGATAAAAATTACTTTTTTATTTCATTTATTCATTCAATACATAGACCAATTACCAGGGACTGTTAATTGTGACATTAACCAGAACAATAAAATTTAGAAATCCACAAATATGACCACGGTTGACTACAGGGCTTGCTTCCCTAAATATTAATATATGCCCTTTACGATTCATAAAAATTAGATATTAGCCGCTTTTTATAATCACTTGAATTTAATAAATCCAAAAAGTAGTTCTAAAAGTGCGCAACAGATGGGGTTAGATTCTCCCTATTTTAAAAAGAATTTTCTGTCCGACACTTCTTTCACCCTAATTTGTGATACCGAATTCGACGATGAAGGATTTTACTTTAACTTTTAAGTTTTAATTATATTTTATATAAAACAGGGATAGACAGTCTGCCCTTTCAGTTTTATCACTTCAATTTATATTTTTACACAATTGAAAAATTCCATTGCAATATTTAATATTCACTAATTGAATTTAATTAAATTACTTACAGTAGAGTGAAAAATTGCCATTTCTATTTCAGCTATTTGTCCATGTCCAAGATTGAAAATATGTATTTGGTGACCCAGCAAAATTGTCGGATGCAAAGAACCGGTTGTTGAACAACTTGTACTTGCATGCAACCTGTTCTAATTTATGTTCTATCATCGGTGATTTTTGTTTGAGTTTGTCCCAAAAGCAACAGGTTCTGTTCCTCCAAACTAGAACAGGTTGCTTTGGACCCGGTTCTAGAACCAGTTACAGAACCGGTTCTGCGACAGTGAATCCTTCCATTTTGACTTCCAGGAATCAGTTCTAGAACCTGTTCCACGGAACCGGTGGTAAAAACACCTGTTCTAGAACAGATTCAAAGGCAATCGGTTCAAAAAAATTTTGCTGGGGAGGTGTAGTTTTTTTTTTTTTTTCTAAACATATTTCATAAAAAAAATTTAATAAAAACCTTTTATTTATTAGTTTTTAAATTTTTTTTGTTTCTCTTTTAATTTTCATTCGTATTTTTTTCTGACATTAAATTAATAGGCTGTTCCATATATTTGTGCTTTTATTGTGGATTTATTAAATGCAGCTTTTTTTTGATTTAATAAATCCACTTTTTGTATGAAAAATTCTAAATCCAGGTGATTAAAAAAAGCTAATTAGCTTATAAATTGAATTACAATTAAATTTATCGCAATCACAAAGCAAAATATTCGAAATTCTTCGAAATTTTTTTTTGTAAAAATATTTTAGGTAAACATTTATCGTTTATGCCGAATTTTATTTTCTCATTAGCAAATCCAGGCAAATCGAAAGAAAAAAAATATAGATGTAGCTAAACTTGTATAATTAACCCTCTAATGCTCTTTCTTCTGATTGCGATAATATTTAAACTTTACATTTGGCATTAAAAATCTACTATGGAACAAATATTAAAATTTTAATTTATTGCTGTATTTAGGCGATATAGCACAATAAAGATTGAAGACGAATCAAGAAAAACAGTAGTCAAAAAATTTTGGTTTTGCTATAAATAAAACTATCAGTAAAATATAATCACGTACTGAAAATTGCTTATCTAGTGTTGTTCTTTTAGAATTTATGGCGATTTTTAGCAAAATTTTGCGAATTTGGCACTAAACATCAATAAATTTTGACGAAATTAGATTTTCTTACTACTAGCTCTGTGTTTAATTTCAAAAAAAAATCTATTGGCAAGTTTTTGAGTTTGAGAGATATTCGTAAGACGTATCCTGTGAGTCCTGGAGCAAAACTTGTATCTCATTTTACCAAAAGAGAGTCTAACCTAGCTTTGTTATTATCGATAGTGTATGCCAGATTGTAAATGTATTTTTGACGATTTTTCAAATAATTTTTTCTGTTTTAAGAAGTTAATTTTTTTGGAGCTTGGAAATCGTTCATTATGCAAAAAAAGTTTGAAGGCAACAAATAAGTAATTATGTTTTTAATGTTATTTAGCCAAAAACTATTTAAGATCTGTAGACCGCTTTTTAGCGGCCTTGGGCATTAGAGGGTTATCATTAATATCATTAACCCACTTTAACCTGGAACTAAAAATTACCCTTGCATTTAATAGAAATGCAAAAACGGGTTTTTAAATTGTTTTCAAAAAATATTATATCGTTAGCTGAAATGCAAAACCACGTAACTAACATTTTTACTATTTTACAGGAGAAACAAAAAATGTTATATATTGAAAAATAAATGGAGTTTTGGTAATCAAATATCGCAGATTTTCTAAATATAGACTGATTAATTCATTTCTGGAATAAAAGTAATAATTTATTAATGTTTCAAAGAGTTAAGTTAGTTATGCGCTTTTGAACTCGTATTTTCTTAAACAAAAACACGTAACTACAATGAATTTTTTTTAAGTTTCAAGGAAAATTTTGTTTTGTATTCATAAAATGTAGAATAAAAGAAGTTGTTCTCTTGTTATTTAATATATCGCTTTATATATTTATTATTTTTTTTTAAATATGAAAATAAAAAATGATTTACAAAAGCAAAAGATAATTAACAACAATAACTACAATACAAATAAAGGAAAAAATTAAACCTTTACTTCTCAAATGGAATTTCATTGTAATAATAATGACAATCGGGTGGAAGAAATGGTTTAAGGTCCTGAAGATGTTGCCATTTTTTGCTTGAAATTTTTATTCTTTGTAAATGCAACTTCAAAGTTTCAAACGCTTTTAATTTGTTTCCAATTCTTTGTGGAAATCCCTTAAACTCATCTGTTGCACTTAATTTAAAATAAATTACTCCAGAGGGATCATACGCTAATACACGAATCATATTGACTGTGGGATCTCCAAAAAAAAAAATTTATTATAATTAACAAAGTAAAAATTTCAAACTATAATCACTATAATTATGAGAAAATAGGACTACTAGGGGAGGGGAGCGTAGTAGCACTATCCGCTAGTGAAATATAAAAATTCAAATCCTACTATGAATAAATAAAATTCAATAGAAATAAATATGTGTTAGTTACAATTTTCAAGCAACAAGTATGTAGTTACGTGCTTTCGATTTTCGCTAATAATATGTCTAATTTTTATTATATGACAGTAAAAATTGGAGAAGACGTGGACCTCGTTGATATGCATCATAATCGATCAAAAAACCGATTTTGAATTTTTTGTTAGTTACGTGGTTTTGCATTTCAGCTAACGATATGGGGCTTTATATAGTCATATGTAGTTTAAGATGTGTCTTTATACAATTTTATCCAAGAAATGGGCCCATATAAGTACATAAGTTTGCATCAATTTAGTTATAAAGTACACTCAAAATAATACGTCTGTTGGCTGGACAGAAAAATTTGTTACTTTAACAAAATTTATTCCTGTTTTTTGGCTTAAAATAAAATTTGTTGATTTTAACAAATTCTTTTCTTAAATTTAACAAATCTAAATTTAAGTAAAAAATTTGTAAAACTACAGTTTTATCTATAATTATACTGAGCCGTAGAATTTATCCAAATTTAGGGCCTCGGGACCCTCCCCGGGCCTACTCCATATCATGTGGGGGCATATAAGTGCACTCCAGTGGAGCAACATATCTCGCTTAGTTTTCGAGATATGGGGCATTTTATGAAGTGGAAAATTTTTATTAAAAATTTCCAAGGTCCATTTTTGTATAAAGACACCCGCTTTCGCTGGGGTATTATACGGTTAGGGGTAATCGAAATTTTCATCAATTTTGCTCTCTCGAAAAACTTCGGATACACTAGTGGCGCCATCTACCAGGTAATAACCGAAATCTGAAAATATTATATTTTAACAATAAATTTTGTTAAATTTAAGGAATGGGTTCTTAAAAATTAGTTGTAAATAGTTTTGAAAATTAACACCCAAAACTAGTTAAGGTAGTGAAGTGAGGATAATTTAAATCTTTGTTTAAATCAGTGTTTCAACAAATTTTTTTTTTTTAATTAGTCGATTTGAAACCTGTTTGACAGATTTTTCTACTGACGTATTATTTTACGTGTACATTTTATTTAAAAAATAACTGTTTATTCGAGAAGATCGTAAAGATCGGGCTTCCCGGTATTGATTTCCTGGTTATGAATATCAACATTAACGACAAGGCCCCCGTTAATAATGTTTATCTCAGAAATTTAATTGTTTACTACATAAATAGAGGAAAACTAGATTTTTATTAAATTGTTTTTTAAAATATCAACAAAGGAAATTTTGTAACCATAACATATGTATGGTACATATTTCATTTTATTTCTACCGCGTCTTCAAATGAAATCATATATCGTATGATCAATTTTAATGGATATTCTACGCATTCAAAACAAACTTTTTTACCAAAATATGTGTTAACGCATTTTTTAAAGAATTGTACATACATACCTATTCACCCCTGTTCTGACTTCCGAAACTTTTTAATTAGAGTGGATTTGTAAAATCACACGGAATTAAAAATTTCGGAAATTTGCTGTTTTGAACAAATTTTAGAATTTTTAAAAAAATTTTTAGATCATTTTTTATATATTAATTGTTGCAAAAAATGTATATGGGTGAAATCAAAAAATGTGATAAATTTTTTGGCCAAATTTGTGAGAAGCAAAAAGCGTTAATATTTCGGTTTATTCTTAATGGAATCAGTAAGTTTAGTCATTATAAACCTAATTGCAAAAAATTTCTTCTACAAGTTGTCGCAATAACTTTTTTTGCACAATTTTAATTTTTTTTTGTTGTAACGGAGTTTACATCTCTGCAAGTAAAAGATGTAACAAAAAAAATTGCGTACGAATTTTCTTCAATTTATTAGTTTTTCGTATTTGGGTTTTCAACTTGCTTTCCAATGATATATAATTTGTGTTTATCAAATTGGCGGTTTCGCGAATAAAAATACAATTCATTCGGAAAAAAAATTTTATTTTTTTTTTAATTTTGTATTTTTGGTCCTTTTAAATGCTTTTCAAAAATATAAAATTTTTTAAAATCTAAACAGCGGTTGCGCAGTTACAAAATAATATATTAAAAACATAACATTTCACGATCAAAAAATTCTTAAATTGTGTGAAACAAATTTAATTTGTCAAACTAATGTCAGTAATGACTCGAAATATCGATTTAAAACCAATGAAATGCAAAATCAATCGTTTTTCGCTCCAGCAGCTTAGGGTAAAAAAACTGATAAACTTTTTTTGATTTGACGCAAAATTATTAGTTAAATCGTCTTTTGACGCATAAATATTAGTTGAATCACCTCCGTTTATGGTTATTTTAAAATATTTTAAACATTTATCTACATTTATTTGAATGAAACCTGATGCAAACAATTGTGGTTACGGAGTTTACAGTTACGGAGTTTACATTTGGTTACTTTTTTCGTTTTCTTTCAGAAACGCTTTGTCAGAATTTTTTTTCCGAAACAAAATCGCATGATGCCTACAAGGTGAATCCAAATATGACATTGTTTTTCTTACTCGTTAAATAGTTTAGTGTAAAAATTAGGAACGGAGTTTACAACATTTTTTTCAAATCTTATTAAAGACATCCTTTTTCATCTCGAGAGTGTTACATGCTGCAGAAAAGCTTCAAGTCTGTTATACTGGATGATTACTTACAGTCCAACGATCATTTGAGTATAAATAACATTATACTTTTCGCAATATAAATAATAGATAATTCCAAAATTCTGGTATATGCATTTTTATCAAAAATTATGACGAAAAATCGTTACAGAGTTGAAGTCGTGATAGCTAAGATATACGAAAAAGTTTGTAAAATGTATTAATTTTTATTAAAAACGGCACTTTTCCTCTTCATAAAAATTCTTACAGTTAGTGTTTAGCTTTATTGGTTATGTGCTGATATATATCGAAATATGTAACTCAAATGTAATCCATGCATTAGAAATTCGGTGGTTACACGGTTTTTATCACATTTTTTGATATCAACCATATATTCGTTTTACTTTCTCCAAGCTTTTTCAACACGAAATAAAACGAAAAAATAATTTGGATGTGTATCACAGAACAGCAAAAAAATTCGGAATGTTTCACTTTATAATTTTTTTATGTGGATTTGGAACTTAGAACAGCGCCGATTATGTATGTATTTAATACGCACTAAAATGTTTTCCCCGAAAAATCTATGGAGAAATGGGGAATTGTTATTTTATTTTGTTTTATATGCGTTAACAAAATAAGCTTACGTCACATTTCATAGAAAATGATAATGCAAAAATTTACATTTTAAAAGCAAAAAACAGTAAAACCCATATTAGACGCACTCTGGACAATCAAAAAATAAAACTACTTCATTACAAGCGAGGATGGTATTAAACTTTTTTAATTATTCAAGAATTGTGCAATTCTTTCATTTGATTTCTTAAATAAATTGTTTGTAATACTTTAAGGAAAAATGTCTGTGTAATCGGTTAAAAAATTTTCAAAATATAAAAAAAATATGAAAAAATATTGCTAAACTTTAGAAGTTCGTATTAAAAAGTATGTTTGTTTACATGCTAGTAAACTTTACCAGTTTTACTCTAAAATCCGAGTACAACAAAAATAGTCAAAACTAGTAAAAAATTTAAGGGGAAATTTTACTAGTTTTTACTTGAAAATTTTCTTCCAGCAAAAACTAGTAACATGTTTTTTTGTTTAACAAATGATAAAATTAAACACATTTTTATATGAATCGTTATTAAATTAATTAACTCTTATGGTTCGCATTAAAGTTTGCACTCCGCGGACGTTTTTTTGCGATTTTCGTAATTTTTTTTTGTTTTTTTTTTTTTTAATTTTTTTGTTCGAGTACTTCTGAATATTTTGACAACTTTTTCAATATTTTTTCTCTTTTACTAGTTTTACTAGAAATGTACTCATACAAACCTAAAAACTGAATTACACTGTGGAACAAATTCAGGTTAGCAAAAGTTAGGTCGATTCTGAGAGTGAGGGGTGAAAATAGAGGCTAAATTAGAAGACCCGTATCGCGGCGTTTACTTATGTTAGTTCGAATTTTTTATATGGTTTTTTGGCTATAACTCGTCGACTAATTAATATTTTTTAAATCTGTAAAAGCCAAATTATAGCTAGCGACCTGAACAACAATTAAAAAAAAACAAAAAAAAATTAATCAAATCAATTTTTTTAAAAATTTTAATTGTTGCACAGGTCTCTAGCAATAATTTGGCTTTTACAGATTTAAAAAATATCAATTAGTCGACGAGTTATAGCCAAAAAACAATATGAAAAAATTCGAACTAACATAAGCAAACGCCGCAATACGGGTCTTCTAATTTAGCCTCTATTTTCACCCCTCACTCTCAGAATCGACATAACTTTTGCTAACCTGAATTTGTTCCACAGTGTTATATGAAATTTTGTTTGTGGGATGATCAGAAATAGTTCGTGTTAATCCAGGATTAGATTTAAGCGAATTGGTATTAACAAATGTTTTAATATGAAAATCTTTGCCAAAACGTCGGGGCTTTCAAATTAGTGCATATTAACCGAAACCCGAGTGTATTTTAAACGAGCTTTACTGTATATTATTTTCTTTAAACACAATGCAATAATTCTTACAAAAAAAAAACAAAAAACGTTCAAATTAACGGAATTAACTTCATATTTTTAAGAGAAAAATATTTCAAAAATTAAGAGACTTGATGATATTATCAATAAAATAAAAGAGATTTGTACTAAAAAATCTTACAAATGTAAGTGGTTTTACATGATAAGAATTATACACCGAAGTATTGTTGTGGCTCTGTATTGATACTTACGATTCAAGTTGTTTTTCATAAAGTAAATAAACAAGTAGGTACTAAAACTATTTTGACTAGTAAAGAGAGCATGGACAACAAACAATAAATATAAAAGAAATATTTTTGTACAAAATATGATGATAGTGTATTTTGTGATCACGTGAATGATGCACTTTCAACACGTGTTGCATCAGACAATTTGTTATACCATATTGAAAACGCGGTATTAAAGAATCCCACAAATATTTTTGGTGTATTTATTTTTTGTTGACAAAGGTGCTACATAGACAACAACGGTAGTCAAAATAATAAAAAAAAATATGTATTACAATTTAGTAAGCATATTTTTTAGCGGCCCGATCGCACGTTTAGGGATTAAATAGTCGAATCAAAAACTAACCTATTTTTCTATGAAATGTCTGAAATTTACGAAGTTTCTATTTGGTAAAATACTCGAGAAAACAAAAATTTTGATATCCACATTGCCCGTGTTGTGGACCCAGAGTTACCGCTTATTTGAAATGTTGTTGAAAAGGGCGTCCTAAAAAAGTCGTCTTAAAGCCGAATGACAACGAATACTGAAAAGAGCTGAGACACCCCTCGACAGACAAAACTAAAAGAAAAATTAAAAATAATAACAAAAAAATTGGTCATGTTCAGACATGCCTTGTACGCCCTAAGATGCGTCTCAAAAAAATTCACTTTTAATCCTTTACTGCATGGCGTTACATACAGTTACGAACAAAATAATAGGGTCACTTGTTAAAAGTTTAGATTAGATCAAAAAAAATATATACATATGGGTGATATCAAAAAATGTGATAAAAACCATGTAACCAGCTAATTTGTAATGCATGGTTTACATTTGAGTTATATATTTCGATATATACTTGTGGACATACAATTAAGTTAAATATTGTGATAAACAATAAATCGATACCAATACCATTTCGGTTGCTAATCTTGTTTAATTGCATCAAATCGCGCCAGGCACGTAGCTAGGGGGATAACCCAGCAAAACCTTTCATTACCATGTAATGAGTTTTATGTAGGTACTGAAATCTTAAGTGTTCACTAGTTACCTTTTAATTACTGAACTACTTATTTTAGCATGGTGATGTCATTGGAGGAAGGTCATTACACTGATGTCACCTGTAAGTAGTTTATTAACTGTTTTATAAATAAATGTTAAATATAAATTTATAAAACTATAAAATTTAAAAAGCAATACAGGTTGACACAAATTGATCAGCGTACCTCACGATTGTAAGTCAAACACTAACCATTAGACTACGACATCGCTATGATTTTTAATGCTTTAATGTTTACATTTATTGTGGCAGCTGTTTTATGTCTATTTTTCACAAATTTTTTGTAATGAAATACTGCTTACGTTAATGCTGAGGGTAATAAACTGTCAACAGTTCTATACATAAATGTTTAATATAAATTACACAAATTGATCAGCTGACACGAATTGATCAGCGGACCTTATGATTGTCAGTCAAAAACACATTTAGCTTTTTTTTTTAATCACCTGGATTTGGAATTTTTCATGCACAATAAAAGCACAAATATATGAAACATTCTATTAATTTAATGTCAGAAAAAAATACGAATGAAACTTAAAAGAGAAATAAAAATATGGAAAAACTAACAAATAAAAGGTTTTTATGAAATATGTTTAGAAAAAAAACCTACATCTTACCAAATACATATTTTCCATCTTGGAAATGGAGAAATAGCTGAAATAGAAATGGCAATTTTTCACTCTACTGTAAGTAATTTAATTAAATCCAATTAGTGAATATTAAATATTGCAATGGAATTTTTCAATTGTGTAAAAATATAAATTGAAGTGATAAAACTGAAAAGGCAGACTGTCTATCCCTGTTTTATATAAAATATAATTAAAACTTAAAAGTTAAAGTAAAATCCTTCATCGTCGAATTCGGTATTACAAATTAGGGTGAAAGAAGTGTCGGAAAGAAAATTCTTTTTAAAATAGGGAGAATCTAACCCCATCTGTTGCGCACTTTTAGAACTACTTTTTGGATTTATTAAATTCAAGTGATTAGAAAAAGCGGCTATTAAATTAATAGGCTGTTTCATATATTTGTGCTTTTATTGTTATACTTGTGTTTTTATTGTTATATGTAAACCCAGACAAATAAATCCAGCTTTTTTTTTGATTTAATAAATCCACTTTTTGTATGAAAAATTCTAAATCCAGGTGATTAAAAAAACAATTAATAAATCCACTTTTTTATGAAAAATTATCCGCATTTTCTAATCAGTTGGATTTAATAAATCCAAAAAGTAGTTCAAAAAGTGCTCAACAGATGGGGTTAGATTCTCCCTATTATAAAAAGAATTTTCTGTCCGACACTTATTTCACCTTAATTTCTAATACCGAATTCGATGATGAAGTATATTACTTTAACTTTTAATTACATTGTATATAAAACAGCGATAAACAGTCTGCCTTTTCAGTTTTATCACTCCAATTTATATTTTTACACAATTCAAATATTCCAATTCAATATTTAATATTCAGCTATTTCTCCATGTCCAAGATGGAAAATATATATTTGGTGAGGTGTAGTTTTTTTTTTTAACATATTTCATAAAAAAAAAAATTTAGGAAAACCCTTTTATTTGTTAGTTTTGCAATTTTTTTGTTTCTCTTTTAATTTTCATTCGTATTTTTTTCTGACATTAGATTAATAGGCTATTTCATATATTTGCATTTTTATTGCTATAATAATGCCAGATAAATAAATCCAACTTTTTTTTTTTGATTTAAAAAATCCACTTTTTGTATGAAAAATGCTAAATCCAGGTGATTAAAAAAACGCTTATTGTAAATCCAGGTTATTAAAAAATGTGCTTAATAATAATATTATTATTTAATAATATGAATTAATTATTATTAATAATAATACTAATTAATAATAATAAGTTATTATTAATAAATCAAAATTTACTCATTTTATATTAGTATTAAATTTATGGGCATCTTTTAGAGTAGGTACAATACATAAAAATTATATTTTATAATATGGTAGATCACTGCATAATCTTCTGAAAATGCATGTGTACTTTACACGCAAAAAAATAAAAACAAGTTTCAATTACGAAATTGATATCAATTATATTTTAATTAATTTTACACCTATCAGGTAAATGATACTATCAATTACTAAAAAAAACTATGTCCGATTAATTGAAACAATTGAATTTGAATCGTTTGTCAAATATTTAACTCATTAAATTAAATATTTGTTTAAAAACAATTTTATTTTAAGCAAATCTTTAATTACAGTGATTACCGCTTATATGCACTTATAAATTTGCATGACTTTTAGCGCTTATAAACGGGAAATGCATTAAAAAAAAACTCGTTGTATGCATTGTCAGTGAGTTGAGGCGCAATTTGGGGTGCATTTAAACGATAATTGATTATAACCGGCGTGCATATAAGCGGTAAATACTGTATATGATTTAAGCTAATAATTTTTTGTGAGTTATATTTTTACTGCTTATTAATTACAAAACAGTTTTTTGTCTCTGATTCAATGTTGTCTATTTCGAAAAAGAAATAACGCTAAATATAGCTTAGTTAAGCTTTATTTTAAGCCAAAAACCGTTTGTTTATCCAATTGTCAAACCTAATCTTCCATATAATTAGAAGCTTCCAAAATGACCAATTAGCAACAGAAGTAGGTATTCTTTTGTATAATATCCCAGCAAAATTGTCGGATGCAAAGAACCGGTTGTAGAACAACTTGTACTTGCATGCAACCTGTTCTAATTTATGTTCTATCATCGGTGATTTTTGTTTGAGTTTGTCCCAAAAGCAACAGGTTCTAGTCCTCCAAACTGGAACAGGTTGCTTTGGTACCGGTTCTAGAACCAGTTATAGAACCGATTCTGCGACAATGAAGCCTTCCATTTTGACTTCCAGGAACCGGTGGTAAAAACACCTATTCTAGAACAGATTCAAAGGCAACCAGTTCATAAAAATTTTGCTGGGATGTATGTATGTGCTGATAATGTTTTTGTGATCGTATGAATGATGGTACTTTCAACATGTGTTGCATCAGACAATTTTTTTAGATGACACCACAAACGTGGCATTGGAAGAGTCGCAAAGATATTTTTGAAGTATTTGTTCTTTTGACAAAAGTGATAAAAAAAACATGAAATTTTAGTCGAAATAAAAAACTACACAGAAAGAATTTACAAAATTCTAATTAAATTTTTAAACACCTTTCTCATACCAAATTTGGAAATACAAAAAAAAAACTTTTTAAAAAAGCACCAACAAAGAAATTTGTAAATCCAAAAAATTTTTTTTTTTTTTTTTGTAACTTTGAATTTTTATTTTTAAACAATTTTTATATGAAAGCTAACAACACAGTACAACAGCCAATCTGGGGGGTAAGAAATTCCAAGTCAGGGTGATGGTACTAGGTCAGTATAGTAAAACCCTCAAAGGGTTTGGCGTTCGTATGTGTCATTTTTTATGACCTTTTAAATTTTTTCCTTATTTTGATGTTTTTTCGCTTAGTTGTAACATTTTGGCAAAAACGTAGTTTAACATAACTCGAGAACCACTTGTCCGATTTTGATGAAACAAATTTAGAAAAATTTAGAATTACAATTTCTTTAATCCGTTCATATAACGTTTTTCTTTATAATCAACAGTTTTGCCGGTAAAAATAAATTTGTGGAGAAAAAAAAATATTTTTTTGCCTAAAAATTAAAATTTTTTTTTTTTAATTCATAAAAAATCCAAAACGGAAAAAAGGATCAAGTGTTATTAATTTCATGTAAAGTCACATAACCTATAAACAAAATTTAACGCGTTCCGCTTTTATTTACAATTAAGTGAAGGTATCCCATTTTGACAAGAATATTGATATTTGTTTTTATTCAAAAAAGTGTCATTTATCGCCTTTTTCATAAATTTTCCCCAATAACTCCAGACTTCTGGCCATAAACTACTAAAAAAATTAAGTAAACATTTTTATAATTTTTTATTTTTATTTTATTTATTTATTTTTATTTATTTTAATAAATATTGCCTAGACTTTTTCGATGGTGGTTGTTCGGGACTAGTGGCATCGCATTCATCGCTATCATCAGTTTCTGAACCACACATAATGTCAATGTGTGACCCCACTGTTGGCCCTTCTGCATCTCCTGAAAATTCTTTATCATCAAGATCATCCTTGTCTTGCCACACTAACTTACTCCACCAGCAAATTTCCGCAATATATCTGTAAGTTTTTGTTTTATTAAAATGAGTTTGAAAAAATAAAAAATCAGTATTACCTCATTTCAAATGGCATAGCAACTTGATGATAGCGTTCACCTTGTTCATCAGATTCGGTAGCCAATTGTTTGCTGAAGTAGTCCAGATGATGATGTAAATAATGGATTTTCAAGGACATGTGGACACCAATTTCCGAGAATGCTCTTAACATCCTTGCGACAGAAACATCGTAGTTGTTAGAACGATGCTTTCCCAACAAGCCTTCTATTACTTCTTTGATTGCCTGCCATGCATTCAATTCAGCGTCAATCAAAATATTGTTGAATGTGTCACTTTTAATCAGCTTTCGTATATCTGGACCATTTAGTACGCCTGATTGGAAAAAATTAATTTGTTAAGATGGAAAATCATGGGAAATGAATGTGATATTATAACTTACCTTCTTTAATTTTACTTTCGCTGAGTCTCGGGTAAATTAGTTTCAAACACAAGAAAACTTCATCTCTTTTGGCGACAGTTTTGATAAAATTCTTAACAATTCCAAGTTTAATATGCAGTGGAGGCAGCAATATCTTCTCCTTCGGCACTAGAGGCTCACGAATAATATTGGCCGTTTGTAACCTGCTGTGCTCTCTGAGTTTCCATCCGTGGCATGCATATTGGTCACCGGAAAATCGTGTGTCCCAATCGCACAAAAAGCACATATATTTTATATAGCCGCTTTGAAGACCGCAAAGCATTGCTACAACTTTTAAATCGCAGCATATGCGCCACATATGTTTGGCGTAGTTAACCATTTTTAAAATATTTTCCAGTGCATCATATGTTTCTTTCGTTTCTGTACTGAAGGCGATTGGAACTGAAGGTTTTTTATTGGTCTTATGCAGTAAAACCGCCTTCAAGCTGAGTTTTGAACTGTCAATAAATAATCTCCAGTCATCTGCTTCATATTTTATTTCCATTGCGTCCATCAATTTTCCTACATCCGGGCAATATGCAGAAGTTTTTTCATCATTCACAAGGAATAAACTTTGGAGTGTTGCCTGACGACTTCGATAAGCTGTGACTTTCACACCGGGTGCCAACAAATTGTTTGATTTCAAAATGGAAGCCAGCTCTTCCGATTTATGCTGTGTTAATTCCAACTTGGCAACAATTGAATCAAGCTTATTTTGATTTATTAAAATTGGCTCATTGGATACTGATGGCTCATATGGGGAATCATCACGTGCATGATATGTCGGAGCAGTCGTAGAAGAGAAAATATCTGGGCTAGAAGCTTTTGGCACAGGAATGTGGTCCGAATGAGGCAATGGTGTTGCGGCACTTGCAACACCAACGTAATTATACGATTTTCTTATCCTTTTTGCGGCTCCTTTATTCGCACATGCATAGCAATTCAATGGATTGTGACCTTCGCCAGGATTAGTCCAAGTCATTGGGATACCGAATGGCATACTTTCACGTCTTCTATTTTTCCAATCCATTAGACGGTTGTAGCAGCTTTTACACACTATATTTGGTACCCAATTTTCGTTCACTATAACATTTTGGTTGAAGTACATCTCGTATGTTTGAACAAAATCAGTACTGAAATTTCCCCTTTTTTTATGTGTTGAGACATATTGACCACAGCAGTAGCAAAAGCTATTTATATCTGGCTTGCACAGTTCCATATTCTGTTCTCTTTTGTTCACTTTTAAAAAATTGGAGAAAAATCACTTTTACTGTTCGCGTTCGTCGGCACTTGTTGAATGACAAAAATCACAGAACCAGTGTGAGAAAGAGAAGAAGTATAATGACAATGCATGTTTTATGTGAACATTACAGAACCAGTGTTGCCACATCAATATTTCTCTTTTAGTACAGTAGAAAAATATGAGAGAGTTCGGCTTGTGAGTGTCAATGTTTTCTCCAAATAATGTTGTGCATATCTGGAGCAAATTTTTGAAATTCATACATTTACCTAATTGTGAATAAATGAGAAACGCGTGCATCGATTTTCATGATCTATGCCTTTTTTTGCTCATGAGTTATGTGACTTTACGCAAAAGTAATTAGTTTTGGCACTTTTTTCCATTTTGGATTTTTTATGAATTTTTAAAAAAAAATATTTAAATTTTTAGGCAAAAAATACTTTTTTCCCTTCATACATTCATTTTTAACTTCGAAAGTGTTGCACATATAGGAAAACGTTATATGAACGGATTAAAGAAATTGTAATTCTAAATTTTTCTAAATTTGTTTCATCAAAATCGGACAAGTGGTTCTCGAGTTATGTTAAACTACGTTTTTGCCAAAATGTTACAACTAAGCGAAAAAACATCAAGATAAGGAAAAAATTTAAAAGGTCATAAAAAAAATGACACATACGAACGCCAAACCCTTTGAGGGTTTTACTATACTGACCTAGTACCATCACCCTGACTTGGAATTTCTCACCCCCCAGACAATAATCCCAAAAATGTTCCATAGTGCAATTTACAGACGAGTTACAAATATTTCAAACAAAAAAATTGTTGGGAATAAGATTTCAATTTAAAAGAAAATGTGATTGCTTTTACAAATTCCCATTGTTGGTGCCTACTGTTTTTTCTGTGTACTTAGAATTTAGTAGGTATGTATGTATGTGAAATAAACGTTTGAATATAATATAATAAATATAAAAATATATATGTAATAGAAAAAAGTTTGACATAGTGAACGAAATATCTTGCTTATAGCGGCTAAAATATGTCTTAAAGCCAATAAAACTAATGATCTTTCTTCACGAAGGAGATAACCTATAAAAAATGTATTTTATAATCTGATCGAACACCGCATAATCTTCTAAAAATGTAAAAACAATTTTCATACAACTTTATTTTTTTACCACTGCCTTACAGGGTTGGCAGGCAAGACCGCTAAAATACCGTTATCGATTCAAAACCCTTCCAAGTGACTACCGTTACCCCTAAAATACCGTTACCGAAATAACCGAGATACCGTTATACTGTTATACTTAAAATACCATTACCGAAATAACTAAAATACCGTTATCCTTAAAACGCCGATACCGAAAAAGATTAAATATCGATACCCTTAAAATACCGTTACCGAAATAAATGAAATAGTGTTATCATTAAAATACCGCTACCGCTATTTTTAATTTTCTGCATTTGGTAATTGCAAGTGGTTATTGAGTATTTTTTGTACATTAAGTTGATAAATTGGTTTTGTTTTTATACTCGTGTTTTTTGTAAAAAAATTTGCGATATGCATCGAAATAACTGACTACCGTTAACTTTAAAATACCGTTATCGAAATAACTGAAATACTGCTAACCTTCAAATACCGTTACCGAAATAGTAAAAATACCGTTATCCTTAAAATACCGATACCGAAACAAATGAAATAGCTTTACCCTTAAAATACTGTTACCGAAATAATCTAAAATAGCGTTACCCTTACCGATAACCGCATCGTTTCGGTTACCGTCCATGCTGCTTTATCAAAAAACTGTTTTTTGTCTCAGATTTCATGTTGGTTATTAAATATGACTTGGCTGCTAAGCTTTGTTTTAAATAAAAACCGCAAAATTGTTTATCACATTGTACTCACGACTATAACTTGGTGTCTTGACTAGCCATTAGTGTTGTTAAAAATATGATTAGTGGGTATCGAGTATTTGTCTTTTTTTTGGGTACTCGATATTTTCAGTGTTGCATTTTTGACGATAAAATATATATAAATAGTGTGACCACACAAGTGTGACTCCGCTATAGTTTTTATCACCAACTCTGCTAAAAGAAAAAATCAAAGGAAAAATATTTTTAAAAATATGTTAAAGAACTACGAAAAACAATGAATAGTTGGTAAAAAAGTTTAAAAATATGTTTATAAATTTAAATATTGAATCAACGTAAACATTTCCAAAGAATTTTATTAAAAAAGTTAAAAAAAAAATTTAATTTAAAAACTGTTAAAAGTATCGAGTAGTATCAAGTATCCAAATTAAAAATATCGGGTAGTATCGAGTATTGAAAAGTAACCGAATTTACCAGCACTACTAGCCATTGTTCTGAACGAACACGAAACAAATAACATGAAAAACAAAAACAACAAATAAAATTTGTTGTTGTTTCACGTGCGATTTGTTTCATGCTCGCACTGATCTATGGCTAGTCAAGACTATAATTTGGCTTCCAAAATGTCCAAATAGACATATAAATAGTTTTGTATGTGTGCTAATCATGCTTTTGCTCGTGTAAATGATGTACTTTCAACATGTGTTTCATCAGACATTTTTTTTTAGATCATATTAAAAACGCGGCATTGAAGAATACCATAGATATTTTTGGTGTATTTGTTTTTTGTTGACAAAATTATGAAAAATAAAAAAAAACTATTCCCATGAAAAAATAATTTTATTCAAAATTAATTAAATTTATTCAATTAGATAAACCCTCTAATGCCCAAGCCCGCCAAAAAGCGCTCTTTAAATCTTAATAGTTTTTGGCTAAATAACAAGCCACGAAAATTTTTTACAATCGGTTGCCAACCACACCAGCTCTGCAACTGGTTCCATTGCAACCGATTCCATGAAACTGGTTATGAAACCAGTTACACGGATCTTATATGGAAGGTACGACTGACGGAGAGTCAGTTCTACAACTAGTTCCAGAACTGATTCTAGGTCAACCGGTTCCAATTTGGAGCTATTTCAAACAAAAATCATCGGTGTTAGAATTTACAGTATAAGGAGTTGTAAAGGAAAAGTAGCTATTCTACAACCGATTCTTTGGAACAGAAAATTTTCCTGGGAATGTTTTATTAAACCAATTATGTTATATCGATAAAAAAAAACACAATTAACTACTTTTTTGCCTTCAAACTTTTTTTGGACAGGGAAAGCTTTTTTAAGCAAGAAGGATGTAAAGTGAAAATTTCGTAAATTTGAAAAAATTAACTTTTTAAAACAAAAAAAAAATATTTGAAAAGTCGTCAAAAATTCATTTACGATCTGACATACATTATCGATAATAACAAAGTTGATTACTTTTGACTATTTTTATTAATAAATATTCAAGCTCGAGGACAGTCTTAAATAAGGTTTTCCCTATATACAGTTATTTTGACTTAGCTGCACTACCAACTTTTGCAAGAATTTTTGTGCAGGTAAGCCAAAAACGCAGCTAAGTCAAATTGTTTACCTGCCTTAATGTGCAGGTATACCAATACAGACTGAAAACAAACAAAACAAATGAAGCTAATGATGACAACTTTGTGCTTTGCACCAGATCTTGCGATTTTTATGGTTAAAAGATGACTAAAGTAGGATATTTTTGTCACAAAAAAAGTTGACAACACATTTATTTTGTGTGTTTTTTTCCTAGAATTGAAAAACAAAGCAAAACACAAGAGACAGCTAACGGTGATCTTTTTTATTAAAATAATGTGAAACTGCCAAAAATATGAGGCAGTTATCTTAAATGCGCAGGTACAAAAAGTGCACTTAAAGAAGACAATTGCGTACATAATTTTGCAAAATAAAACCGAAACCAAAATTTTGTGCAGTTATAGCAAATGTGCACTTAAGAAAAAGGCAGTTAAATCAAAACTACTGTATGTGTTATTTTTGGGCTAAACAAAGAGACCCTCATCTCGGGAGCTTTTTTTGCAATAAAATTATTTCTTTTTATTACATAGTTTCATGGATGGTAACCGAAACGATGCGGTTATCGGTAAGGGTAACGATATTTCAGATTATTTCGGTAACGGTATTTAAAGGGAAACGCTATTTCATTTATTGCGGTATCGGTATTTTATGGATAACGGTTTTTGATTATTTCGGTAACGTTATTTTACAGATAACGGTAGTCAGTTTTTTCGATTCATTCCGTAATTTTTTTACAAAAAACAAACGAGATGAAAAACAGAACCCATTTCCCAACTGAAGTTATGAAAAATACTCAATAACCACGTGCAATTACCAAAAGCAGAAAATTAAAAATAACGGTAACGGTATTTTAGGGGCAACGGTATTTCATTTATTTCGGTAACGGTATTTTAAGGGTATCGATATTTCAATTATTTCGGTATCGGTATTTTAAGGATAACGGTATTGCAGTTATTTCGGTAACGGTATTTTAAGGATAACGGTATTTCGGTTATTTAGGTAACGGTATTTTAGGGATAACGGTAGTCAGCTGAAAAGTTTTGAATCGATAACGGTATTTTAGTTAGTATTTAATTTTTCGACAATATTTCATTGAAGTTGCAAATTTTAATAAATTTCTATGCCTAAAATTCATAATATTAATGAAAATTTGTATTACACATTGTAAATAAAAACAACCGAATGCAATAATTAAAAACAAATGCAAATTTTCAGAAACGTAATGTATTTTACAAATTTTCATTATTTTAATGAATTATTCTTATAATATCTATAAAACGCTTCATTAAAAATATGAACAAATCATTATACTAATAATAACTTCACACTCTTATAAATTTTTATTTAAATTTACTATCATAATGGTAGGTAAATGAATGCCTACCTTTATACCCTTAAAATTACTAAATGTGTGTAAATTTAAATATCTACTACAGGTGTGTAAATTTCAAATTTATGTGCCTAAAAAATACAAATAAAGGAGAATAAATGCATTTGAATGCCAATAAATACATAACTAATCTTTCTATTTACGATTAGGATTAAAATTCCGTTAATAAAAAACACCGCGAAATTTTTTATAAATTTTATTTATAACAAAATAATTTATAATACACAACTGATTTTAATTTACACACCCAAAAACCACCGAAACTCCTAAATATTTAAGTAATTGCCCCATCTTTTAGAATGATTCTTAAAGATTAGGCCTGAGGGAAATCCTTGAATAGTGCTAGTATTGAAATTTCGTTGTTTTGGGCGCCTTTTATAAAGACTTCTGAATCTCTACAGGAAACAGAAAAAACAATGTTAGAACCTTATTAAGGCTTCTCCAAATAACATATAAACTTACCTACAACCAATTTAGAATTTGCAGGGTCAAATCTAGAGAAGAAAATACCGTATAATCCAATGATATTATCGAAATTGGGCCATATTTTATAGCGATTTCTATGAACATTTGCGTCTGTATATATTTTTTCAATAACAAATAATTTTTTGACAAATTTTAGTTAAACACAAACTATTTTAGAGTTAGGCAAAAATGTGTAAAAATAAAATATAATACAAATTTGCTCCAAATTATTCGTAATTTACTATAAAATATGCTTGTAAATAATGAAGCATGTCTAACTAGATATGTATATGTGTTAAATAATTTTTTTTTAACATATCGTGCGCAATTTAAAGCATTATGTGTGGTTTTAAATAAAAAGTTACACACAATATTGTAGTAAATTTAAATGCATTTTTAGAGTGCATATATTATTGAAATAATTTCATTAAGTTCCGATTACTGAATGTCCAGTTAGCTAATAACTGGGACTTTAGCTGACAAATTTGTTGTTGTCTCCCATATAAAACTTAAATTTAACTGCCTGCTAAATTCTAACTGGACATTCAGTAATGAAATTATTTCATAAAAGCAATGAATTTAATTCATTAAACACATGAGACTTTCATAATGTTTATCTTAAAATTAATGAAAAAAATTCATATATTCTATGAAACTTTCATTGAATCCATTCATTAAAATTGATTTAATGAAACATGTTTCATTAATCCAATGAAACCGTTCTTTGGGGACTTTCTAATGAAAAAATTCATTGTATTAATGAACAAATTCATTAATACTATGTACAAAATTCTATCAGTGTACTTGAATTTATCCGCGTGCAACTTTTTGAAATAAAATATTTTCTGTGAAGTAGTTGGGAAATCGAATAATAAGGAGATTAATGTTGACTGCACATTTACTATTTTTACTTTGGCGCAAAACTGTAAAAGCAAAATGGGTGTTTCACATTACCAGCACTTCCTCGTAAAAAAACTAATTTCGTAAACTTATATTAATGGCTTTTTGAATTTTATTACAAGAACTTTTGAGTTGTTTTTATCTTCTTTTATATAAGTTTAGTTAACAAAATGAACTGAAGGCATAACTGTAGGTCACTTATTTTCAATATAATTGAAAAAAGTTACTAAAATACTTTTTTTTAACAAATTGAAACACATCTTATAAAATTTTTTGCATACTTTTTCTAGCGTATTTTTTTACCCTTTAGCACTTTTAGCATTTTTATCACAAAAATCTAGCATTTTTTCCTAAATAAGTTTTGGCAACACTGGTTCTAAGTGTGAAATATATAGTTTAAATATTATCGCAAACAGAAGAAAGAGTTAAGTTTCTTTATACTCGGAGATAACTTTCTTTATATATTTAGATACTGCACTTAAAATACGTCAGTAGAAAAATCGCTCAAACCGGTTTCAAATCGATTTGACTATTTTTTAACAAATTTTTAATTGATACACTGATTTAGGCAAAGATTTTAGTTATCTTCATTTAACACAATACTAAAAATCCTCAGTAATTTAACTAGTTTTGAGTGTTAATTTTCAAAATTATTTATAACTAATTTTTAAGAACACATTCGTTAAATTTTACACAATTTATTGTAAAAATAGTTTCATGTTTCTGTTATTACCCGGTAGATGACGCCACTAATGTATCCGAAGTTTTATAGATGTATCCGAAGTCATAAAATTGCCCGTATCTTGAATACTAAGCGAGATAGAGCAAAACGGACAAAATATTTGCTCCTATGGAGTGCCCTTGCATGCCCTTAGATGATATGGACTAGGCCCGGAGGAGGTCCCGAGACCCTAAGTTTCAAAAAATTTTACGACTCAGTATAATTACAAATAACACTGTAGTTTTACTAATTTTTTACTTAAATTTAGATTTGTTAAATTTAACAAAAAATGTTTTAAAATCAACAAAAAAAATTTTTAAGCCAAAAAATAGGAATAAATTTTGTTAAAGTAACAAATTTTTCTGTTCAGCTAACAGACTTATTATTTTGAGTGTGATTATACGATGTAACATACGAATGCATATACAGCTGTTGACAACTAATTACAAACGCATTTTTTACACTAGAGCTTGATGATCATTATTGATATTTTCGTAAATTTACCGTTACGTTTTTTGTTTAAAACAAGTGTATTATATTTATTACTCTTTTTATTATCATTTCACTCATTTTTGTTGCTGTTTATTTTAAAAGCTGTTATAATTTCTGAAAATAGTCCCAGCAAAATTGTCGGATGCAAAGAACCGGTTGTAGAACAACTTGTTCTTGCATGCAACCTGTTCTAATTTTTGTTCTATCATCGGTGATTTTTGTTTGAGTTTGTCCCAAAAGCAACAGGTTATGTACCTCCAAACAAGAACAGGTTGCTTTGGAACCGGTTCTAGAACCAGTTATAGAACCGGTTCTGCGACAGTGAGGCCTTCCATTTTGACTTCCAGGAATCAGTTCTAGAACCTGTTCCACGGAACCGGTGGTAAAGACACCTATTCTAGAACAGATTCAAAGGCAACCAGTTCATAAAAATTTTTCTGGGTTACATATTGTTTAGTAAAATTCTAAGAAAATGCGACAACTAATTAGAACGCGTAATTGTTTATTAAAGTCTTCTTGGCTAAGAGCTATTTTGATAAAAAAAATTTTATTTTACGGTTATTTGTTTCCAAATTAATGTTTTATAGCAAATAAGAAATTATAATTTTTAAGATTTATCATGGGAAAAGGCAAAAGCTGCACTCCTGAAGAACGGAGCCCAATTTTTGAACTTTAGAAGTCTGGAAAGTCTTATAGAGAAATAGCAGAACAGCTAAAGTGTTCCAAAAAATGGTTTTTAATGTTTTACAGCATATCAACAAATATGAGACCATAGCCAATGTTCCGCGAAAGAAGAGACCCAGAAACACATCAGCACATACCGACCGAATAATAACGCGAATCTCCAAATCCGGCCCAAAAAGTCATCTACTGACATCCAACGTGATATTCAAGAAAATTTAAATGTCACGATATCCAAGCGGACTATTGCAGGTCGTTTGGTGGAAGCCGAGCTACATGGAAGAGCAGCACGAAAGAAGCCACTTCTGAGTAGGATTCAAAGAAAACGTCGTGTGGATTTCGCGAAGTCCCATTGAAATTGGACAGCAAATCAATGGAAATATGTGATTTGGAGCGATGAAACAAAGATTAATCGATGGTCGGAGATACGTTAGATGACCCATTAACCAAGAATTTAATCCTCGCTTCGTTTCACGGGTAGTGAAGCATGGTGGAGGGTCAATTATGGTATGGGGATGTTTCTCCTGGAATGGTCTTGGCCCAATTTATAAAATTTATGGAATCTTAAATAAGGAGAAATACGTTGATATACCAAATACTGTCATGATCCCGTGGTCTGAGGAGAATTTGCCTATTATATGGCAATGATAATGATCCGAAGCACACGACGAGGCTGACAAAAAAATTCTTTCATCAGCGCTTTGGAATGGCAATCATCCAGTCCGGACTTGAACCCCATAGAACATCTATGGGGGGACGTAAAAACAGCCGTTAGTCTGAAAAATATAACAAATATGGCGACTCTTTTTGAGGATGTTAAGAAAGCATGGGAGGCGATACCAATAGAGCGATGTCGACGTCTAATAACGTCAATGCGCAACCGATGTGAGGCTGTGATAAAGCGAAAGGGATTTGCAACAAAATATTGATAAAAAGTTCGAAAAACAAATTAATATTAGTTTTTTTTTTTCTAATAATATAAAATCGTTTCTAATTAGGTGTCGCTGTTATATTTCAAACAATATAATAAATTTATAAAATATTTTTAAGACTGAATAATTTTTTAAGTTCTTTTTGTATATTTGTAAACAATTGAATATATTTAATTAAAATTTTATGAAATAAATGAATATTAATTTTGTTTTATATAAAAACTTAAGCATTATTTTAAAAATAAAAGGCGTTTCTAATTAGTTGTCAACAGCTGTATGTAATTACACTATGGAACATTTTTGGGATTATTGTCTGGGGGGTGAGAAATTCCAAGTCAGGGTGATGGTACTAGGTCAGTATAGTAAAACCCTCAAAGGGTTTGGCGTTCGTATGTGTCATTTTTTTTTATGACCTTTTAAATTTTTTCCTTATCTTGATGTTTTTTCGCTTAGTTGTAACATTTTGGCAAAAACGTAGTTTAACATAACTCGAGAACCACTTGTCCGATTTTGATGAAACAAATTTAGAAAAATTTAGAATTACAATTTCTCTAATCTGTTTCTATACTGTTTTCCTATATGTGCAACACTTTCGAAGTTAAAAATGAATGTATGAAGGGAAAAAAGTATTTTTTGCCTAAAAATTTAAATATTTTTTTTTAAAAATTCATAAAAAATCCAAAATGGAAAAAAGTGCCAAAACTAATTACTTTCGCGTAAAGTCACATAACTCATGAGCAAAAAAAGGCATAGATCATGAAAATCGATGCACCCGTTTCTCATTTATTCACAATTAGGTAAATGTATGAATTTCAAAAATTTGCTCTAGATATGCACAACATTATTTGGAGAAAACATTGACACTCACAAGCCGAACTCTCTCATATTTTTCTACTGTACTAAAAGAGAAATATTGATGTGGCAACACTGGTTCTGTAATGTTCACATAAAACATGCATTGTCATTATACTTCTTCTCTTTCTCACACTGGTTCTGTGATTTTTGTCATTCAACAAGTGCCGACGAACGCGAACAGTAAAAGTGATTTTTCTCCAGTTTTTTAAAAGTGAACAAAAGAGAACAGAATATGGAACTGTGCAAGCCAGATGTAAATAGCTTTTGCTACTGCTGTGGTCAATATGTCTCAACACATAAAAAAGGGGAAATTTCAGTACTGATTTTGTTCAAACATACGAGATGTACTTCAACCAAAATGTTATAGTGAACGAAAATTGGGTACCAAATATAGTGTGTAAAAGCTGCTACAACCGTCTAATGGATTGGAAAAATAGAAGACGTGAAAGTATGCCATTCGGTATCCCAATGACTGTGCCAAAAGCTTCTAGCCCAGATATTTTCTCTTCTACGACTGCTCCGACATATCATGCACGTGATGATTCCCCATATGAGCCATCAGTATCCAATGAGCCAATTTTAATAAATCAAAATAAGCTTGATTCAATTGTTGCCAAGTTGGAATTAACACAGCATAAATCGGAAGAGCTGGCTTCCATTTTGAAATCAAACAATTTGTTGGCACCCGGTGTGAAAGTCACAGCTTATCGAAGTCGTCAGGCAACACTCCAAAGTTTATTCCTTGTGAATGATGAAAAAACTTCTGCATATTGCCCGGATGTAGGAAAATTGATGGACGCAATGGAAATAAAATATGAAGCAGATGACTGGAGATTATTTATTGACAGTTCAAAACTCAGCTTGAAGGCGGTTTTACTGCATAAGACCAATAAAAAACCTTCAGTTCCAATCGCCTACAGTACAGAAACGAAAGAAACATATGATGCACTGGAAAATATTTTAAAAATGGTTAACTACGCCAAACATATGTGGCGCATATGCTGCGATTTAAAAGTTGTAGCAATGCTTTGCGGTCTTCAAAGCGGCTATATAAAATATATGTGCTTTTTGTGCGATTGGGACACACGATTTTCCGGTGACCACGGATGGAAACTCAGAGAGCACAGCAGGTTACAAACGGCCAATATTATTCGTGAGCCTCTAGTGCCGAAGGAGAAGATATTGCTGCCTCCACTGCATATTAAACTTGGAATTGTTAAGAATTTTATCAAAACTGTCGCCAAAAGAGATGAAGTTTTCTTGTGTTTGAAACTAATTTACCCGAGACTCAGCGAAAGTAAAATTAAAGAAGGTAAGTTATAATATCACATTCATTTCCCATGATTTTCCATCTTAACAAATTAATTTTTTCCAATCAGGCGTACTAAATGGTCCAGATATACGAAAGCTGATTAAAAGTGACACATTCAACAATATTTTGATTGACGCTGAATTGAATGCATGGCAGGCAATCAAAGAAGTAATAGAAGGCTTGTTGGGAAAGCATCGTTCTAACAACTACGATGTTTCTGTCGCAAGGATGTTAAGAGCATTCTCGGAAATTGGTGTCCACATGTCCTTGAAAATCCATTATTTACATCATCATCTGGACTACTTCAGCAAACAATTGGCTACCGAATCTGATGAACAAGGTGAACGCTATCATCAAGTTGCTATGCCATTTGAAATGAGGTAATACTGATTTTTTATTTTTTCAAACTCATTTTAATAAAACAAAAACTTACAGATATATTGCGGAAATTTGCTGGTGGAGTAAGTTAGTGTGGCAAGACAAGGATGATCTTGATGATAAAGAATTTTCAGGAGATGCAGAAGGGCCAACAGTGGAGTCACACATTGACATTATGTGTGGTTCAGAAACTGATGATAGCGATGAATGCGATGCCACTAGTCCCGAACAACCACCATCGAAAAAGTCTAGGCAATATTTATTAAAATAAATAAAAATAAATAAATAAAATAAAAATAAAAAATTATAAAAATGTTTACTTAATTTTTTTAGTAGTTTATGGCCAGAAGTCTGGAGTTATTGGGGAAAATTTATGAAAAAGGCGATAAATGACACTTTTTTGAATAAAAACAAATATCAATATTCTTGTCAAAATGGGATACCTTCACTTAATTGTAAATAAAAGCGGAACGCGTTAAATTTTGTTTATAGGTTATGTGACTTTACATGAAATTAATAACACTTGATCCTCCGTTTTGGATTTTTTATGAATTTAAAAAAAAAAAATTTAATTTTTAGGCAAAAAAATATTTTTTTTTCTCCACAAATTTATTTTTACCGGCAAAACTGTTGATTACCCAAGTAAAAAAAAATGATATGGAGCCATATGAAGTTATATTTTATTATATATAATATTTTATGTAATTAGATATAATTATATCCGAAAAATGAGAACATCTTATTGTATCGAATTGTATACAATTGTATACAATTTGGTACAATTTGATACAATTTTATGCTATTCGATACAATTGTATCCGAATTTTGTCCTCATCCAATTACATCAAATTATACCTTTTTATATAAAATTATATAAAATGTTATAAAAGTGGACATAGTTTGATACAATTATATCTAAAAATTGACCTTATACTTTAGATCATATTATATATGACCACATCTAACAATATACAAAAATTATTTTTTTAAATAAAAAAGATATGCAATATCTGGAGATCAGACCTGGGGAATTTTAATTACAATTGCAAATAAATGTAATTGAAATTAAAAAAACTCAATTACATTTCATGTAACTGTAATTGAACATTTTCAATTACAAATAATTGTAATTGAAAGTGATTTCAATTACAAATTTCCATTACATTTAGAATTAAAGTGTTTTTGTTAAAATTTTGTAGAAAAAACTGACTGGGATAGGTTGGATAGGCGTGGATTGTGCTTTTTCTCATTATTTCTTTTCCGAAAAAATGTAATTGTAATTTACATTTTTTCAATTACAATTATATGTAAAGTATAATTGAAAATTTTCAATTACAAATTACTTGTAATTATTTTTTTTTTAATTACAATTACATGTAATTGTGTAATTGCATGTGTAATTAATTTCCAAATATAATGATTAACCCAAAGGTCTGCTGGAGATCCTATAATTTCGATAAATCTTCCATTACTTTTATCCAGATTTACCATGACAGTGCATTAAACATAAACAAAATTTTCTTTATTTTTAGCAGAGATGGGAGTAATTAATTACTTTGTAATGACCATTGCAGGTTTTCATTACCATTAAATCTATAAAAAGAAAATTTAAAAAAAATTCATTACCATTACAAAATGTAATTGCAATGAAAAAAATGTTAATTTCATTTGTTTTCTTTACATGTAATGAAACTTTTTTATAATTTTCATTACAATACGCAATGGTAGTAAAAACCAAAAATCATTTTCATTTTTTCTACACTAGGTAGACAAATGAAATTTCATTACCATTACTTAACATAATGATGTAAAGAACGTTTTGTTCTTTGTTCTACACTAAAAAATTTTCCTTTATGGAAATTTTTTTTCCCAATTTTTTTTTGGCAACTAGCCAGCAAACTTTGATGTATGTCTCTAGATTATAAATTTTAAAAAACCGCACTTAAAAAATAGCAAAATTATGGCGGAACGCGAAAAAAGACTTTATGGCAGAAAAATTCAATTAAAAAACTTAATCAGCGATTAACATTCTTCAAACAAATATACTGATGCAAAAAGTTTCGTTTTGGCAAATTTTTTCGCGATTTTTTTTTTTTTTTGCAACTAACCACCAAAATTTGTTATATGAAATAGGCATTATAGTCCCTAGATTACAAATTTTAAGAAACCGCACTTAAAAAATTTAAAAACAATGGTGGGACGCGAAAAAAGACTTTTTGGTAAAAAAATTTAATCAAAACACTTATTCAGCGATTTACATTCTGCAAACAAATCTATTGATGTAAGAATTTTCCTTTTTGTAAATTTTTTTTCCGCGGTTTTTTTTTAACTAGCTCCCAAACTTCGTTGTATGAATGGGGTATTATAGTCACTAGAATATAAATTTTAAGAAACCGCACTTAAAAAACTCCAAAATAATGGCGGGACGCGAAAAAGACTTTATGGTAAAAGAATTGAAGTTAAAAATGTTCCTTTTTGAATTTTTTTTGTTTGCGATTTTTTTTTGCAAATTTTTTTTTTTCAACTAGCCACCAAACTTTGTTGTACGAAATGAGTATTATAGTCCTTAGATTATAAATTAAAAAAAACCGCACTTACAAAATTGCAAAATAATGGCGGATCGCGAAAAAAGATTGTGGTACTAGAATTGAATTAAAAAAAGAAATATATTGATGCAAGAATTTTCCTTTATGCAATTTCTTGTCGCGATTTTTTTTTGCAACTAGCCACCAAAACTTGGTATCAAATATGGATACCATAGGCCTCGGATTATGAACTAAAAAATGCTTTTAGTAATTTGTAAACCTAATATTTTTAAAATAAAAAACGTCGACAAAAACGGCATGTAATGAAAAACAAATGGGTGTTTCATTACTATGTAAACATTAGGTAAAAGTAATGAAAATTAAAAAAAGGTTCATTTTAATTTTCAAAACAAATGAAAATTAAAAAAAATATTCATTACCATTTTTTAACGCAATGGTAATGAAAAAAAACATTACCATTTTTTCAAAAAATGGTAATGATAAAAAAAGCTCCATTACCATTACATCAAGTAATGGTAATGAAAATGTAATGGTAATGATTTTAGCCCATCTCTGATTTTTAGTAATTTTAAAATAAAGTTAACAAGACTGAAATTTTAAAGTTAATAGGATTATGTTATACAACCAAGATATAAGAAAAATAGTAAAAAAGTAGTAAAATATTACAAAATAGTAAAAATAACTAAAAATATATGATGCAAAAAATAAACTCACACACGAATCATGCACAGGTTATATATTCTTATTCCCGCTCACGCACGAATCAAGTACGAATTATATATTCTCAGACTCACGCACGAATCACTTGAGTATAGTAATTATTGCTCACGATCACGTGTGAATAACGTGACTCACATTTCTAGTCACGCGCCAATCCCTAGTAATTACTAAATCTAAAACTAGTTCAAAATCATTGTTAACATAGAACCACATATAATATAATACGGTTTTATATAAAATCACTTTGAAATAATTGCTTATGTGGGATGATATATAATTATAGATGATGTTATAAAGAACGTTATATTGTTATATATTAAAGAAATCATGAAATATTGTAGATATGTAACCATATTAAGTTATATATGGGTTCTTATTCGTCCATATATAATCATATCTAACACAAATTATAAAAGATTTCTTATATGGCTCCACATATAGTATTATATTATTATGTATAGTGTCATACTAAATTATATATAAACGTATACGTAATTATATCTGTAATATGTTACTTTATGTACTTATATATAGCACATGCAATTATATGTAGGCCAGTATGTAATAATATAAAATCACATATGTCTCCATATTCAAACCTTTGAGGAAAAAATATCTAACATATGACTATATAAAAGTATATCTGCTTGAATTTAAAAGCATATGTGGCCATATGTAACTATAAGTTACTATATGCCATTACATAAAATAATATATGATTATATCAAAACTTTTTTACTCGGGTATAAAGAAAAACGTTATATGAACGGATTAAAGAAATTGTAATTCTAAATTTTTCTAAATTTGTTTCATCAAAATCGGACAAGTGGTTCTCGAGTTATGTTAAACTACGTTTTTGCCAAAATGTTACAACTAAGCGAAAAAACATCAAGATAAAGAAAAAAATTTAAAAGGTTATAAAAAAAAATGACACATACGAACGCCAAACCCTTTGAGGGTTTTACTATACTGACCTAGTACCATCACCCTGACTTGGAATTTCTCACCCCCCAGATTGGCTGTTGTACTGTGTTATCAGAGAAGACAGAAAAAAGCAAAATCCGATGTGTTTAAAGCAAAAAAAATATTGTAAAAAAGCAAGAAAAAAGCAAAAGTAAAAAAACTTGGCAAAAAAAACAGTAAAAAAATTCAAAGTTAAGAGAAAAAATAATTTTTTGTGAGAAAAAAAGGTATTTTTGGGCAAAACGTCTTATAAAATTCAAGGCTCAAAAATCTTAAGAAAAAGCTATTTTGAAGCTAAAAAACGGAAAATCCAAAAAAGGAAAAAGAAGCAAATATGAGTAAAACAAGCAATAAAAAGAAAAAACAGCAATTTTGTCTTCTCTGTTAATTATATATAAGCACACTCATAAAAATTGTGCTGGCGCAAATAATATTAATTACTCTTCAAAGAAATATTTTTTGTTACACACAGGAAAAAAAATTGCCAACCGAATGGCTAAGCCTATTTTGGTTGCTACAACCAATAAATTCGGTTGGTGAAACCATATTGGAATGTAATTCGTAAATATTTTGATTATTGCAACTAAAATACAGTTGTATAAACCAAATTTTGTTGTGATAACCAATATTCAGTTGTACCAACCTATTTTAGTAGATGCAACCGAATTTCATTTGGAAAATGGCATATTTTTTCTCTGTGTGTACTTAATAAAAATTGTGCTATTACGTACGCGTATAACACATTAAGAACCATTACACCCCCTCAAAGCTAATGTATGGTATGGTTTTCATCCTGGAGGCGTCATCGGACCTTATTTTTTGAAAACGCCGAGGGCAAATGACTACTGTGAACGGCGAACGCTACAGAGCCATGTTCAACGACTTTCTCCTACCTCAATTTGGCGTATTGGGACTGGAAAACATGTGATTCCGAGAGGGTGAGGGCTGCATTTCTGGGTCGCCTGATTTAGCCGTTCTAGAATTCTTTTTGTAGGGTTTCTTAAAGTCACGGGTCTATGTCAACAAGCCTCATACTCTTGAAGTCCTCAAGGAGAATATCCGTCAGCAATGCGGGAACTTATCGGAGGAAGTTCTGGCAAGTAATGGAAAATGCCATAAATCCGGCCCGTATAGCCACCAATTCTGGCGGCGGCCTCTTGGCTTAATGAAAATAAAAATATATAGACATCAAATAAACACAATCGAAAAGCAAAACCAAAATTTTTCGTTAAAGCACCGTAAGTTGTTTGAGTTTCAGGTGAAAAAACTGTTTTATACTCCATATAAAAAAACTAATTTTTCACGACAATGAGTTTCACGTGAAAATTGTGTAGACTTTGTTTTCACGCAAATTTAATATACAAGACTATTACTTTTCTTGTGAAAAATTAACATTTTGTGTTTATTGTGATCGTGGCTTTCTAATTACATAAAAAACATTTTCATTTTTAGAATTTAAATTACTATTTAAGGCATTTAAAGTTTGAGTGAAATTTTTCCACGTGAAAAACAACTTACGGTGCTTTATAAAAAAAAAATACAGTCAAAGAATATCGGGTGACAACTTTTGCGCCACCTTGCATATTTGAGATTTAAGAAAGCTTTCTCTTGAAAGGAAAACACATTAGGTTAATAATTTTTTTACAGAGGTTTCTTTAAAGCCAAGTTTACTTTTAAGTATTTCCAAAAATCCAAATTGAAATTTATTATGTTATGTTATTATAAAAATCTATTTATTGAACGTGTTATATCGTTGGTCATCCAAAATTAGCCGCAGAGCAGAAAACGCCCTTTCCACACTCACTTGTGTAGCTGGGACTGCATGGATTTTTCTTAGAAATTTAAAAATGTTAATTATTATATGTTAAAAATTGCTAATAACTATTATCAAACACAAAAAAAAATATTACTTGCAACGTAATAATTATGAATAAGAAAAACAATAGAGGTTTTCATATAAACTCGTAAATTCCTTGCAAACCTTGTATAAATACGAACCATATTTTTTATGTATGGAGTTTGACATTAAACTCATAAATATACCAGGATTACACCGCTTACGAGTAGAATACCAGTTTATATGAAAACCCCTAATATTTCTTATGCATAATTATTACAAAAGGTTTGTTTTTTTCGAACTTTATATCTATAATTACTTGTAAAAAAACGACTATCCGTACTTACCTGAATGTTCTTTTATTTTTTGTAAACAAATAAAATTTAAACACTTGGGGTCGGCTTTGTACAAAAGCTGTTTTCGTACAAACACTTCGCCGGAACGCAAAATGGAGCAATTATCCTGTGTGCCCTGTTCTACCTTTACTAGAGTGTCCAAAACCGTAACCGAAAACCGGTTAACCGGTTTTTTCAATTTCCAAAAACCGTCCGGTTTCGAATAATTTCTAAATTCGAATAAACCGAAAACCGGTTATTATTTGTGGGTTAACCGGATTTTAAAACATGTTTTTATCAAAACTATTTTTAATCTAATCGTTCGAAAATTCTATATTTCGACTGCGTTTTGTTTTTAAAGTATTATTTTAACAAACGAAACTGCAGTTTTGTTCTCCTTTATATAAAAAATAATATATTTTCACATGTATTCGAATAAAAAAGATACGAAAAGTCTTTGTAATCGTTTGGAATATTTTTTAGATACAGGGTGACTGATGAATGTTGCTACAAAAAACCTAATTACTTTTTTTCTGTGTAATTAATCTGTTCCATTTAAGAAAAATGAGCGATTGGGATGATGAAGCAAGAGCTACTAAATCTACAAAATTTTAAGTTATATTTAAATAAATTTTAGTTGAATGAAAATAACATTCTATCCTGCTAAAATCAGTAGATGTTTTTGCTGAATATAAGTAGACTTAAAATAGTATTTCTGCTGTAGATTGCCTTCCGATTAAAAAAATATGTATATAAATTAAATTTTGTAAATGTAATTGTTTTTCTGTGATGTTATTAATTTACTTATATTCAGCATTTTTTCTGATTTCAGCAATGTAAAATGTCCTTTGCAATTAAATTTTTGTCTAACTGCATCTGATCGTGCTATATTTAGCGCTTTTTATAAAAAGCCGCTAGTTTGTCGTTTTTTTTATTTTTTATTTAGCGCTTTCAGCGCCTTTATGGTAAAATTTTTATTTTGATACAATTTTATCTAAATTAAATGTTTCGTTATTATTTTTATAATAATGTGATATTAAATTATATTTTACCATAATAATGATTTTTAGCGCTTTTTAAATATCTGGTAGTTAAATGTTTGGTAGTATAAATTAGTGCAAAAGTACCTATGATTTCAGTAGCTGTTTCTGGAGGTCGCTTTTAACTAATTTTTTTTAGCTTTTTTCCTATTTGTAGATGTTTATTTTTATAACAAAAAAAGCCGAAACCGGGTTTTAACCGGTTTCTTGGAAGTAACCATAACCGAAACCGGTTTTTTAAAAATAGTAATTCTCGAACAAACCGAAAACCGGTTTTCTGAAATGGCCGGTTTTTTGGACACTCTAACCTTTACTGACAAACTTATAATTCATTTGTTAGCTTTTGTTGTTTCTAATATTTTATGAAATAAAAAATACTAAAATTCCAAACATTTCTATTACAAATATTTTTGTTTAATTTTTAAGATCCGATTACAGAATGTCCAGTTAAAATTTAGCGGACAGTTAAATTCAAATTTTATATGGGAAACAACAACAAATATGCCAGTTAAAGTTCCAGTTAGTAGCTAACTGGACATTTAATAATCGGAAGTTGAAGTTATACCTACCCATGTGAAAAAGGAAATATATATGAACGTACATGATCATACATGGACTATTATATGATCATGCATGGGCATACATGATCATATACGTCCATGCATAGTTCAATGCATGACCATATATTATCTCATATATTTCCATATATCTTCGGTTCCGAAATTTGAAGGTATATGACCGTACATGTTCATATATGACCATATATGCTCACATGTGATTCATATATGCTCACATGTGATTCATATATGCTCACATGTGATTCATATATGCTCATATATGATCACATATGGCCATATACTTCCATATACCCTCAAATTTCGGATCCGAAGATATGAGATGGAAATATAAGAGATCTAGTATGGTCATACATTGAACTATGCATTGACGTATATGATCATGTATGACTATGCATGATCATATACTAGTCAATGTATGATCATGTATGTTCATATACATATATTTCGATTTTCACATGGGTACTTAAAACTTTTATAAATGCTTAAATTTGTATGGAATATTTATACAAAATTCGAAAAAAACAAACCTAAAGCAGTAAAAAAAATAAAAATATTAAAATTATTTGTTATATTTTTCTCCGTGTACCTACGAAAAAAGAATGCAATGAGATATGATGTATCAATTGCGACAAAAAGCGTTCTGAAGTGAATTTAAAACATTTTTTTTTTATATGGAAAAGAGACAACACAGGATGGGACAGTGAAAGTGAATAATAAAATCATGATATAAAAATGCGTCACACGTTCATTTTATCTATTTTAAAATTTAATAGAAACATAAGTATGTACATAAAAAAATGCGAAAGTATGTATTAAAGAGACTAATACTGTATTTAAGGAGACTAAAAGTTACTGCATTTAGACTGAGCAAATATTACCTGCTAGTTTTTACTTGTCAGACTGCATATACATTAGAGACCACTATGAATGTTTTGCAAAACATTCACAAAACATTTACTTATACAACACCAAAAAAAAAAATTTTTTTATTTATTTTTTTTTTGTAATGATCTAAATTTTAATATCTTGTAAATAAGTACAAATCAAAATTGCCAATTTTTGTTACATTTAGATTAAAAATTATCAAATCTGACATCAGCGCATGCAAGCGAATGTTTTGTAAAATATGCATTCAGCCCTCTAATATACTACATATAAAAAACTAGTTTTGTACGAAAACTAGACAGTTTTTGCTCAGTCTTAATTCAGTATAAAGTTAAATTAAAATATTTTTAAATAAAAAAAACGAATGAAAAGACACGAAATAAAAACATTTTCGTAACAAAAAAAAACCAAAATATATATTTTAGACATACTCGTATTGCAATATTTTAAATATGGAATATTTAATATCACATATTTCAGGCAAGAAGTTTTGAACAAAAGATTTTGAATTGGTTGTTTATTCCGTTACGTTTGGCAAAATCATGTCTATTTAATGCCAAAATTTAAATGTTGTAAATTCAATTAATATATTTTTTTAGTTTTGTGGTAAAAAACTTAATAACCTATTTATTAATATTGACATTAAAAAATCATTTAAGTAATTTGTACATTATAAAATAACTTTTTTTGCTGTTAGTACTAAAAAGCTGATGCAATTTCAAACATAAATTTAGTGGGAAATTTTAAAAAAAGATTGAAATTTTTGTACTGTCACTCAATTAAATTGCTTAACGCAATAACTTAAATGACATTAATACTTGGGAAGAAATAGGTTGAAAATATTGCATTATCTATAACGAATCCAATTAAACTTTTCTAACTTAGCCAATTTTCTGTACTTAAAATAATACGTCATTAGAAAATAATTAAAAGTCTGTTAATTAAACAGATTATAATAATTTTAGTAAAAAAAATATGTTAAATTTGGACTAAAAAATTAGTAAACTAAAGTACTAAAAGTGCTTAAATTAGCAGATTTTTTTGCTAAATACTCGTAAAATAAGAACAGCAAAATTAAAGCTGTTAAATTTACAGAATTTTAGTTATATTTGAGCTAACTTTTAGTTAATTGAAAATAACAAATTGTATTGTAAAATATGCAGAAAATTTTGCTAAATATTAGTAGACTAAAAATAGCAAAAATAAATAAATAAATATTTTTAAGCTAAATTTAATTGAATGCAAATAGCAGTCTATACCAGAGATACAAGCCGGTCCATTCTCTCGGCTGGCGGCGGCTAATGGCTAAAATGGTCGGCGGCGATTGATTTTTAGAGATGAGCCGCAAAAGCATCGGCGGCGGCTGGCTAAAAAAAATAGTGTCGACTGGCGGCGGCTAACCGGCTAACGTCGGCTAAAAGGTACATTTTCCAAGAATTTCAACAGATACATACACGCAAAAAAGCAACTGCAAAAATATCGAAGTCAACTTTGTAATTTTTTTATAGGTACACTTAAAATAATACGTCATTAAAAAAATCTGTCAAACCGGTTTCAAATCGATTTGACTAATTTTTAACAAATTTTTAGTTGAAACACTGATTTAAGCAAAGATTTTAGTTATCTTCATTTAACACTATACTAAAAATCCGCAGTACTTTAATTTTGAGTGTTAATTTTCAACAATGTATCCGAAGTTTTAAAGATGGCGCCATTTCTTTCCCTCCCGATTTTTTAAAATGGCCCATATCTCGAAAACTAAGAGATAGAGCAAAATTTATGAAAATTTCGACTACCTCTAACCGTGTAATACCCCAGAGAAAGGGGCTATCTCTTTCCAAAAATGGACCTTGGCGGGGCCTTGGACCCTCAGAAATTTTTAAAACTAAGCGAGATAGAGAAAAGCGGACAAAATGTTTGCTCCATTGGAGTGCCCTTATATGCCCTCACATGATATGGATTAGGCCCTGGGAGGGTCCCAAGACCCTAAATTTGAATCAATTCTACGACTCAGTATAATTACAGATAAAACTGAAGGTTTACACATTTTTTACTTAAATTGATTTGTTAAATTTGACAAAAAAGTGTTAAAATCAACAAATTTTATTTTAAGACAAAAACAGGAATAAATTTTGTTAAAGTAACAATTTTTTCTGTTGAGCCAACAGACTTTTTATTTTGAGTCTAGTTTTCCGAATTTATAAAAATTGAGTTTATATTTCACAATGTCGTTAAAATTATACATACATTTGTTAAATTTTACACAATTTATTGTTAAAATATAAGATTTTCATCTCTCTGCCATCACCTATTAGATGGCCCCACCAGTATATCCGATGTTTTAGAGATAGCCTATTTCTTTCCCTCCCGGTTTTTTAAAATGGTACATATCTACTAAGTAAGAGAAGTAGACCAAAATGGAAATGAAATTAGATTATTCCTAGCTTTACCTCACCCAGAGCTTTGAAGAATTAATTCTTTAATTCAGTATTTGAATTCTGAATTAAAAATCCAATGAATTAATTCACAAAAGACTATTTATTGAATGGAATTAAATCATATTTGTTTTCGTTCGATTTCTTTTGTTACGAATTAATTAATAGAGCTTTGAAGAGTTAATTCGTTAATTCTGGGCTTCGTTAAAAGAGAAACTAAGGTAACAAAAAAAGTCGCCAACGATGCGAAGATTTCCGCGGAAAGTGGTATTTAGCAGCTGAAAAGGTATTTAATAATACCATAAAAACGTTGATGGAAAGGCATAAGAAAAATTAAAAAATTTTGTAAAATAAAAATAGAAAAAATTTGTATATACCCAATCAGAAATCGCCAGTGGTACAAAAAATCAAGCACTGGCATACAACTGGGCAACCATGGTGTTGAAAATAAATGACTGAGAGAACACCACTGGCAAAGAATGGTCTAAGAGTGATAATCACTGGTTTGCCAAGGTTTGCAACCAGTGATTATCCAGTGCTACCTATCCAATGCTGCCAGTGGTACAAAAACCAATTCACTTCGTTAAAAAAGGTTTGTAGTCAGGAGGTTCTGAGTTCAAATCCGGCAGCAAGCAAAAAAATTTTTTTTATTTTTTTTAATTTAAAAATTTTTTTATTCTATAAAATCAATTTTTTTGTTTGTGGAAAAACCCCTTTAAGACTAACTTTTTTTGCTCTCCCAACGCTGGCATATTAGTTGCAAAAAACTGTTTGCCAGTGCTAGCTTTTTAGCACAGCCAGTAGTTGTCCAGCGATTATCACTCATTTATGTGTTTAGCTATCAAATATTATATGTCTCGTTAGCTCAGTGGGTAGAGCATTCATCTGCCAATCTGACGGCCTGGGTTTAAATCACGGCAGGACCAAAAAAATACATATGAACTATTTTTAAATTTTATTTTGTAAAATATATTTCCGGACCACCTATTTTTAGTAGTTTTGCCAGCGTTTTGCCAACGTTCAAAAATTTTGTTTCTCCAGTGTGCTTTTTCAGCGCTTTTTGAACAGTCGTTCCTTTTGTCTAATGATGTTCTCATTTTGGGAATGGGAAAGCACTTTTTGCCAGTACTTAAATTACCACCTGTTAAAATGCTTTGCCACCGCTTTCCCGTTTGTATTTTTCTAAATGGGTAGTTTTATAATAATCTTAATCTTAAAAAAAATACGGTTATAAAATAGCTTTTATTTTTAAAATTGAATGACTATTTCATCAGTTTTTTTTTTTGGATTTTGTGATGGAGATTTTTTTCAAACGCAGTCCTTTTAATGCGGAAACCTGTAGAATTGTAGTATCAACAAAACCGCCTGGTTGTGCTACCGCCAGTTTGATGGAAAACATTTTAAAAATCAACGATATCTCAAAACAAGAAAATTTTACTTTTCAAATAATTATGTTTATTAAACAAATTTCATAAATTTAAAAAAAAATTTATATTTTTGCATTTTTCTATCGGCTTTAGCCGAAAATTGGCTTAGCCGAATATTGTCGGCGGCTGAATCGGCTTGGCAAAGGTGTCGGCTGGCGGCGGCTGACCGGCTAAAGTCGGCTGGCTTGTATCTCTGGTCTATACTGCTAAAATCAGCAGAAATATTTGCTAAAAAAGTTGTAAACTGCTGTTTTAAAAAGGCCCGATTTTTATTTGTATTAAAAAAATCGAAAAAAACTTCGAAAATTAAATTTTATTTTTTAATTTTTAGGCTACTAATTATTTATAAAAATTTGTTGCTGATCTTATCAAGTTAATTTGCTATTTTCCATTTATAAAAATTTAAATCAAATATAACTAAAATTTTGTACAATTAACAGTTTTTTTATCCCAGTACATTTAATAAATAGTTTAGTAGTTTTTTAGTACTTTATTTTACTTTTAGTCCATATCACCTATATGTCATGTCACCTATATATCAGATTTGACAGATATCAGCAGATCTGATTACGCCAGATCTATTTAGATCTCAAAATTGGGGACAAATTTGAAATCTAATTAGATCTGATCAGATCTAGGCTTATCTGGCGAACCATATATAATCAGATCTAAAATTAAAAACTTATACCTAAAGTATAACCTGATGTTATTACCGAGAAATTCTTCAAGCTAAATTTGTTTATACATTTTTATTTTGGTGTCAGCTCAAATGAATAAGATCTGTTACCAGATCTGAGACCAAATCTGGCCAGATCTGATCATCTAAATCATCCACTTCATTTTAGATGAGAACAGATCTGGCATTAGATTTGATCATATCTGGCCATAAAGTGTTTCACATATACCATATCTGATCATATATGACAACGGTGGACAAATGCGGCTCTTTGCTGATTTTTATGCGGCCCTTGTTGAAATTCAAGTTTAGTTTTTTTAGTAAAAACTTTTCATTTAATATTTTATTTGGAAATTTTTTTAAGTTTTTTTATTTTTATTTCGAAAATTTTTAGATAAAAATTAGGGCAAATTTCACAGTCGGAACTAAGATCGATTTGAAAATTTCTTACTTAAAAGATATTTAAAGGAGCAATAGATCTTACCCTTATGGCTATTTTAGTTAGAAATTGTTACTTAAGTAACAAAACATGATATTTTGCATTTAAAAAAAACTTTATCACGTTTGTCAAGTTTAATTTTTGTTTTTCATCACATTTATGAAGCTTTTTATAAATATGATGGAGGTTTTTCTTCCAGTGATACTAGTAATCAGTAAAATTTGTAGCTAATTTTAGCAAATAGTTTTTAAATTACAGTTTACAACAATTTTATTAAAATTTAGGAGCGGTTAATAATTTTTTCTACTAATTTCATTATACTACAAATCAGTAGGCTTGAGTTGCTAAAATTAGCAAAATATACCGGAGTTGGCAAAATAGTTAAATTTCCAGTAATAACATCAACATTTTCAGTAGCCAAACAGACTTGTTTTGTTGAGTGGGCGAGATTTATAGTCAGAACAGAGCACGAGTTTAAATTTAAATTTTACTTTAGTGAGAAATTTTGTTTGAAAATTTATTACTCAAGAAAAGGTTTATTAAAATTCGTGCTTAGTGCTGACTATAATACTGCGCCACATTGGTCTGTGTGAAAAAGTCGGCGTTTTAATTTATCAAAAGCACTTAAATTACTGACTAAGTCAGTAATCGTCTAAATTAACCCTTTAGTGCATAGCGTGTCTTTTTTTCTCTGCGCATCGAAGTTGTTAAATAAAAATTCGAATCCAGAAGGCTATGAACTTTTCAACACATGTTTTTGTTGGCGGAATAATATTCAGTCTCTTATAACTAGTTGAGTTTTCAAATTTTCGTTGACCGATTCCGCGGATCAATACAAAAACTATAAAAAAGTGTTCCAATAATGTTTAACTCTACTTATTTAATTCAAAAATACCAAAACAGAATTTGAAAAAAGTTGAGTTTGTAATGAGTTCTTGTGGAACCAGTTTTGGATTAGATGGACTTGAAAACCGTTTTTGCTTTACAAAAAAAAAAAAAACATTAGTATCTTCCGCCTTCACTTCACTTAAAGATTTGTAGTTTTATTTTTTTTAATGTTTGGTGCGGCCCTTTATAATTTATGAAAAACCACAATATGGCCCTCGTGGAAAAATCCGTGCCCACCCTAGATATATAATATCAAAACTCATATAATTTTTTTTTACTAGGGCTGTTTTAAACCAAGAGGACCAATTTTTGCGGGGTATTATTTTTTACGCCCAGTCTACTGGAAAATGCGTGGAGAGGTGAAAAAAATAACAATTGCAAAATCCATATAATTTATGGGTGCTCTAGTAAGCAGTAATAGTTATTTTTAAGCATAATTGCAATTACTTTTGTAAGTAAAACATATTTTACTCTTCTGGGTATTCCTATTTTTTAAATATTGGATAAACAAGAATAAAATACAACTTCCATTATTTATTATAATTTATATAAAGAAACTTTAAAAGTTGATAAATATTTAAAAGACAAATTTGACTGTTTAATCATTAAAAATTTTGTTTATTATCTCTTAATAAATTTTTAGTACAACTGCAAAAAAATTTAGTACACACTTTCAATTGAAATTTCTTGTCCCCTCTCTCTTTTCTCTGAGTAAAATGAAGAAGATCAGCTGTAATAATAACTTAAAAATATACAATTTAATGCCACACTCAGTGATGCCGTTTTGATTATTTTTAACCAAAATTGGTTATTTTTTGTCCCATGTGGAGATGTGAACTTTTTTTTAATTTTGGTAACTTTTTTGGCAATCAAGTGTATAATTTTTTTTATTTTTGTGTTTTTAGAGTTATATTCTGCTTATGCTTATAAGAAGCTTCCCGTACAAATTGAAATTCTTTATAGGAACATTTGCAAATTTTTTGCGCATAGTTCGAAACGTATTCTTGAATTTAAAGAATTTCAAGATTATTGCAGCGTAGAGCCAAATAAAATATTAGATATTTCTGGTACCCGGTGACTGGTACTATGTAATGTAATCAAACGTATAACTGAGCAGTGGCCTGCTTTGCATTTATATTTTATATCGTTCGACTTCGAAGTAAACGGTAAAAGCTTGTGAATTGGGTTAACTAGTGGGCGATACTAGCTTTAATGTTTATTTTTTATTTCTCAAATATTCTTTATATAATAAATAACTTAAATAAAGAATTTCAATTGGAAAAAATGCGTCTTTCATATGATTATGTCCAATTGAAATTAAATTTTAAATTAGTTTTGAGCAATTTTACAATTTTTAGGATTTGCAACTTCATCATATTTAGTGGAATTAATTTGGCAGATTGAACAAAATTTATTGATTTAGCTATAAATTCACGCTCAAAGTTTATATTTTGTACAAAAAACGAAAAATGGCAAAACATTTTCTAAAAATGGCTAAAATAATGGCAATGCCTAAATCCAATTTTTTCTGTCTAAACGTGTAAAATCTAGCCATAAAATGGCTAAATTGGCAACGCTGTTGGCCACACTTGTCAAGCGCTCAGGAGGAATCTACAGTATGGACTAAAACAAAAATAAACCTGACACATCAGCAATGCTGAAAACAAAAACTCTTAGCACCATAATATGAATTGGAAAGAAAATATGCAATCTTAAAAACTACAAAATGATATTAAAAAAAACCAAAACATACGAGAAAATATACTATAAATATTTACTTTGCCAAATGATCAAACCTATCGTACATATGAAGAATACACGAGCCAGAGGTATTTTCTATACTTAAACACTATTTGTCTCTGTACTTGTGCTCCGTAAGAGAAAGAGCCTACAAAGCAGGCATTCGTATGATAGACCAGAACCTATAGATACAGGCGGCATAGCAAGCAAATAACACAGTTATTGCCGTAACTTGGAGCTGTTAAGACGTATAGCTTATTTTGAAAAAAATATAAGAAATATTTTAAAAGAAATATTACAAAGAAAATATACGAAGAAGTGTTTAATATATAGAAAAATCCTGAAAAAGTTATTGAAGTATAAGAATTGAAAAAAAAGAAATCAATGAACAGTGCAAAAAATATATAAAGACTTATTCTGTGTAGAAACCAAAAAGAAAAAGTTCAATACAACTAAAAGAATTCAAAAATTTTAAGTGCTGCTAAAAATACGCAACCAAATTGTGATTGTGAGATTTCTAGAAAAAAAAAATAGAAAATTTAATTAACATTGTTTTATAAAACTTTTTATCAGTGAATTTAGTTTAAACAAATTTAAAACAAAATGACTACCAAAATGGCTATTAATGCTAAGGTAGGTTTTTTAAAATATTTTTTTTTTATAAAATAATAAGTATTCTTAATTTGATCACATCATATTAAAAAAAATAAAAACAAATATTGGAAAAATATATATAAAGAATTTTTTAGCTTAAAATTGCAAAATTTTAAAGTCTACTTCAAAATAGAAATTTTCAAATTATTAAAAAAAAAACAAAAATTTTAAATGGCTTTTAAACCCTTCACCCCACTGTGAATGAGGATATACATATATATAAGCTGAGGATCATTTCCACCGAATCCTTGATTGTCATTGTTTGGACCACTTTGCTATTGAAAATGGGTAGAATCGGTCAAGGGGTTTAAAACTTATAAGTAAAAATATAAAGAGACACCAAGAAATTTTCATACAAAATTGTGTATTTTACACTAAGAGAATTATGTCCATAAAATTAACTGCAATTGTAGTTAAAAAGTGTACACTCCAATTGCATTTAAAATAAACTGATATTACAGTTAAAAATAACTTTAATTGTAGTTCAAATATATTTAAATATAATTTCAGCGTACACTTTTTTAACTGCAATTACAGTTAATTTTACCCATTTAGTTATCTGAGTGTAATACAATTTTTTGGATTAAATTTTTTTAATTATTGCCAAGGAAGAAAACACTATTAAACACTAACATGTTTCTTTACCGACGTCAGTGATTATTTATTAACAAAAATACGGAAACCGAAGACCCCAATTCTTATCTGTTGGATTATTTAAGCCGTTACTATTCGAATATTTGATTTTTATAAATTTTTGTTGCCATAACAAGTTCGCAAATTTATAAATGTTATTGTTTTTTATTTAGTTATCTACGTTTTTGTATATTAATTCATATATGCAAATTGAAAAAAATTTAACAAACAAAAATCTAAATAAATTGTATTGCAGTTGAAATGGTACTGAACTTGAACTTTAAATCAAAATTTTAAATATTTATGTTACGATATTAAACATTTATTTAATACTTGTGCACATTCAATGCAATATATTTTAAAATTAATATTTTTAAACGAATTTAATAAGTTTCATATTTTATAGAAAATATTGGAATATAATTTATATTTTATTATATACTGTTTATAATTCTGGAGTTTAGTACAATTTTAAACAATCGTATTGTAATATTTTGAGGTTAAGGTTTCGGAATTTAAAAACAAATCTGAAGAAAAAATATTTTACTTATGCCTTCTGATCTCATCTTTTTACTAAAATTTTATATGGTAAACACGAATTCAAAAACATGATCCTGTTCGGAACTGCATCACTTCTTTGTATATGATGCACAGCGCGTTCATAAAAGCATCATTCCGCAACACTGCAATTGTCACATGTTCGAAAATACATCACTAGAGTAAATCAACATTGTCTCCTTCAAGAGCGATTACTCCAACGCCTTTCTAACATTTCGATACCTTTTTTATAGAATGAATTATCTTTGGCTTCAAAATAGGCCTCTGTTTCCGCAATCACTTCTTCATTCGACTCGGGAGTGAAGTGGTAGATCCAAGTTTCATTCATTGTTACATACCGACGCAAAAGCACTTTTTGTCTTGCCGAAACAGCTCCAAACAGCTCTTAGAATCATAGACAGTTGTTGTTTTTGGTGCACTGTGAGCAATCGCAGCACCCATTTCGAAAACAGCTTTCTCATGGACAAATGTTCATGCAAAATAAAGCCGACACGTTCCTCGATATCTTTAAGGTATCAGTTATCTCCTGCAACTTCACTTTACGGTCTGCCAAAACGCTTTTGTGAACTTTTTTGATGTTATCCGGTATCACAACCTCTTTTGGGCGACCAGAGCGTTCGGCGTCATCCGTGTTTGTACGACTACTTTTAAAGTCAGCAAACCACTTTTCTACAATTTGTATCCATGGAGCAGAGTCCGAATAACACTTAGCAAGTCAAGTTTGGCTTGAACTGTTTTTTTCCCGAAAAAGTCGTAGAAGTAGCTTCACTAAAACAGCTGAAACTTCTTCACAAATGAACGAATTGTCATTAAATTTTGACATCTTTCATCTGAAGGTTGGTAGTTCCAAAAAATCATATGGATTTTTCATCAGTGGCCATCAGCCGATGGGTTACTTTGTGATATTGTTTGTAACACCAAAAAATACCGCACCTAGACCCAACTTTTAGTATGCCAATCGACTTAAAATCACTTTTTGATTCCCTTTAGCGATGTCTGTCGGCGCATTCTTATGAAGTTTGGTGAAATTTGATACACCGGCTTATATCTGATTTAGATATTCATTGCATCCATTGAATTTAGTTACAATCGATTTATGTCTAGACCTTTTGCCGTATAAATTTCCCTCAAAAATTGGCTCCTAAGCTTGTTCCTAAATACAAACGGTTAGATTTTCATTGCCGCACAAAAAATAGTAAATTCAATTATTTTACTCGTATCATTATTTGAATTAACATCTTATTTTTTACAAACATTTTTAAATTATGCTTGTATGAATCTTATTAAAGCAAATACGATTCTAGTTAAAATACACATTTTTGGGATTAATGCGAGTATGTCAACATATTAGATTTTGTTTTCGCATTTTAAAAAGTAATTAGAAACATATTTAAATTGAAAATTAAGTAGGTTATTTTGTAAAACGCAACGCCTTGCGTTGCGTTGATTTGTGTGTAAATTGTTATTGTTACAAAAACAATTTGTATGGTAAACAACGCAACGCAAGGCGTTGCGTTTTACAAAATAACCCCCTAAATAAACTTTATTTGATTTTAAAGATCTTCGGTTTAAGGATATATACCATATGAGGTATTTTTTGTCAACAGGGCCACCCATTTCTCCAACATTTTTGCAGGTTTAAACTATCTGTTGTGATTTTGAAAATATTTATTTTCAATGCTGAATGGTGTTTTTTAAAATTCTATACGGCGAATAACTGATCAGACTCTCTTGAAATTTTTCATTAGCTTAGCTTTGGGGTTGGTCAATTAGAATCTTGGATGGCGGATCCAAAAAGCGTTTTTATTATTTCTAGTTTAATAGAAACAGTTTGAATTTTAATAAAAATCTAACTTTAGATTCTTATTGGATAACTTCAAAAGCCCATATGTGAAGAGTTGCATGTGGAGTGTCCAAAAAACCGACCATTTCAGAAAACCGGTTTTCGGTTTGTTCGAAAATTACTATTTTTAAAAAACCGGTTTCGGTTATGGTTTTCTTTAAAAAACCGGTTAAACCCAGTTTCGGGTATTTTGTGATGAAGGTAAATCTGTACAAATAGCAGAAAAAGCTAATAAAAATTAGTTAAGACAAACACAACTGTTGAAATCAGCTGAATTAAAGTGGGATTTACATTATTCTACGTCTGATAAATAAAAAAAATCTATGAGAGGATGTGATTGTGAAAAAAATCTTTTCGCAAATCGATTTGCTTTTAAATCATCAAATGTAGTTACGCCAATATTTTAAGAACAAAGAACAAAATAGCGACTTTTCAATTAATTAAATTCCAAAAAATCAAGATTATGGTAAAATATAATTTAATATCACATTATTATAAAAATAATAACACGTTTAAATTAAATATAAATTAAATCAGCAAACAAAAAAACAAATATCTCAATATTAGTAAATAAATTAAAAACATCACAGAAAAACAATTACATTTCCAAAATCTAATTTATATATTTTTTTAATGGGAAGACGATCTATCTGAAAACAGTAGAAATACTTTTTTATTTGCATTCAACTAAAATTATTTAAATATGTATAACTAACACTTTTGTAGATTTTACAGTTCTTCTTTCATCATCCCAATCGTAATTTTTTCTTAAATGAAACCGATTATTTACATTTTTTTAGAAACATCAGTCACCCTATTTTTAATAAAATATTTCAAACGATTACAAAGGATTTTCGTATCAGATTTATTTGAATACATGTGAAAAGATATTATTTTTTATATAAAAGAGAACAAAATAGCAGTTTCGTTTTTTAAAATAGAATTAAAAAAAATGCAGTCGAAATATAGAATTTTCAAACGATGCTTAAATATGTGTAGTTTTGATAAAAATCATGTTTTAAAAAACCGGTTAACCGACAAATAATAACCGGGTTTCGGTTTATTCGAATTTAGAAGTTATTCGAAATCGGTCAGTTTTTTGAAACTAAAAAAAAAAACCAGTGTTGGTAGGCAATACCGCTAAAATACCGTTATCAATTCAAAACCCTTTCAACTGGCTCCCGTTACCCTTAAAATACCGTTAACGAAATAAATGAAATACTGTTATCCTTAAAATACCGTTACCGAAATAACTAAAATAACGCTAACCTTAAAATACCAATACCGAAATAAATAAAATAGCGATACCCATAAAATACGGTTACCGAAATAATCTATTGTAAAAAAAAACGTTACCCTTACCGATAACCGCATCGTTTCGGTTACCATCCATGCTTTTAACAAAATTTGTCAATCTGGAATCCAACATACTAAGACGAATGAGTGGCTAAATGTATTTTGTTTTTGCATTGCATGTAGTTTGTTATGTATTGCACTCTAATAAATTTTTATTTAAATTTATCCTATTCCTAGTATGTAACTTTTTACTAGGGATGCCAATCCAGAAATCCCGGGATGTATTCAATAAAAATGAGTACCGAATCCCAGGATTTTTGCAGTTGCAAAAATATGCAATAATTTGTCTAGAATTACAACTCTGTTGAAATTTTCTAAACCGTTTTTGTTAAATATAATTTTATATAAATATACACATCAGTTTTATAGTCAGTACTTAGTAGGTATTTTTACTCAAGAAGTAAGGAAGTCTTGTTTAAAAATTTCTTACCTAAGTAAAATTTAAGTCAAAAATTCCACTAATGTCGACTATATCAGTGGTCTTAAGTCCTCAGAATCTAAGAAACAATTCGTTATAGTATGCGATATTCTCTATAGAAAAAACAGGCTTCCCAATTAGGGATTTTCCCATAAAAATGTTTGTAGAACCTAAGTCTTTTCTGAGGAAAATAGTCCTCACAATCTAAGGTTTTTCTATTGAAAAAAAGAACCAAGAAATTGAAGAATTTACTGTTGAGAAAAATCTCACAATTTTGGAATGTTCCTTAACAAAAGAAAGTTGTTTGCTATAATTGGGACATATGTAGTTACATATGTATGTAGGTACATTTTAAAAAAATATCTCTTATGGAAATACTGAATCTCTCAATCTTGAAATACCGAAATTAATATTGTACCTTCTTCTGAGAAAAGTTCGCATTCCTTCGACATGCTTAATACTAGTGTTTCCAATTAGTCGACGTAGGCGGTTAACCGGTTAATGCATTATTCGAAAAATGCCTAAAATTGATTAACCGGTTATTCGGGTCGGTTCATCGAGAAAATTGGCGATTAATCGATTAATCGTTTAATACAAAATTAATGTATTTTCTTAAGTTTTTATCAATAAAAACACAAAGATCTGCCTGTTTTTGTTAAATATCAACATATCAAACTCTCTATATTTAAAACAAGTTTCAATATTCTAAGGTTGAACAGTTTTGAAATCTGATGTTTTTTTTAATAAAAAATTTTCTTAGTAGACAAAGGTCTGCAAAAATTTTTCTAAAGCTACTAAAATTTGATTGAAAATGGAAAGCAGAAAGCACTGCTGAAAGATTTTTGGTTTGGCAAATATTAGTAATTTAAGAACAATAGTCAATACTGCCGCAAAAAATTTAATATTTCATTTAAATATATGTTATACACTCACAAAAGTTAGTCGGTAGAATCTACTGAAAATGACAGTTAAAACAGAGGTATATGCAGTTAAAAACGCGACAAAGGTATTTACCTTTAAAATAACTAAAAATTTTGTTATTTTTAACTGTTAAAAAATAACTAACAAATGCTTTAAAAATAACTACCGCTGTCGTAAAATTAACTGATAAATTTTTATTACAAAAATTTCAAAGCAACTGTCAAAATCGGTAAAAACTACTGGTTTTTACAGTCAATTGTTTTTTATAAAAGTATATTTCCCAGCAAACAAAGATGATCATTAATGACTCGGAAATGAGCTCCAAAAACATAAACATTTTTCAACTTTTTCCTATGAAAGTGGTCCGTCCAAAAGAGCCCCCCGTGTACTCAGAAATGACTCAGAAAAAAGAACGTATAAAATTGAAATTTTCCTCATAAATTTAAATAATTTTGGAAACTTCTTTGAGTCCAAAAAATGAACCCTCATAATGAGACAGCTTTTTAGATTGTAAAGACAACTTTTTGGATTGTTTTCTGAGGGTTCATATTTTCCACCAAAAAAAGAGTGTTTTCAAAAAAACAATAATCATTTCTATGATCTATTTAAGAATCTTATTTATGAGCGCTCCGAAATTGCTGGCTGGGTTTAATAAAACAAAATAATATTTTTTCTCTCGATTACAAAAATATGTGTTATACTTCAGCTTATTTAAAATTCGAAGTAAAAATTTCAAAGCGTTCTCCAGTTATTATGCTTTTATGCATTGGAGAGACAAGTTTCTGATTTTTATTTGCAAACTAGAAATATATCAATAGTAGCAAATATACACTAAATAAGAATTTTTAAAATTGAAAAAAATTCAACGAAATTTTTCATTTTTCAAATAACTAACAAAAACTACTGTTTACTGTAAAAATACTGTTTTGATAGTTGTTTATTATGATATTAAAAATAACTGATTTAAACAACTGTTATGAAATTACAGTACTTTTCGTTAGTTGTTTTCTTAAATAACCGTCATAAAAGTTGTTTTTCTTTTTTCTATAGAAAAATAACTGTAATTACTGTTAAAAACAACAACTACTGATTACTACACAAACAACTGTCATGTAGTAACTGTCAGACTTTTTTGAGTGTATCTGAAGTTTTGAAGATTTTATTAAGATTCTTCCTTCTCCCCTCCCTGATTTCCTCAGTCTCCGTTTTCTAAGGGCCATTAATAATAAAAAAAATAACCTAAAGTTTGAGCGACGAGTTACGCAGATAGCATTTCGTCAGACGAGTTTTGATGAAAATTTTCAGTAAGCTAATTAAGTTTTCTTCCCAAGGTGAATTATTTTTTTGGGTGTATAAAATTTTTAATAAATAATATGAAATTTTTCATAAAATTTTATCAAAAACTGCATCAGTTCAATGAAAACTTTCAATGGACGAATTCCAGTGAAACTTAATTGAATCAATGTAAAAATTCATAAATAGCATGTACACAATTTTCTCAGTGTACGGTTATAGATGTCAAATTGCATATAAATTTATATTTTTTAACTTTCATTTTCTACTTTTTGGTTATTTTTTTAATTCGAATAAAAAAGTAATTTAATTGAAACGGGTTCTGGTTACATGGTATTCTAGTGGAACATGTAGAATTGATGTGGTTTTGAACCGATTGTACACCAGTGTTGCCACCAGTAAAACACAAAATTACACAGCTGAAGGTAAAAAATTATCGAAAACCGTATGAAATTACACAAAAAAATTCTAATTTTTTAATATTACTTCAAAATAAAGAAGTAACCATAATTTACTTAAGCTGAAATCACAATTAAGTTTGCTCAAAATTTGCCTGAATTTTTACTCAAATGAAAGAGCGCCGATATTACCCCTACCGAAATTTTTAAATTTTCGCTAGTTGCGGTCATTTAATGGTTTTTTGTGTTTTATTTTTTCATTGTAATGTTTCAATTTCTTTTGTTTATTTATTTGATTATGTTTATGTTTTTAATTTGATTAAATTGGGTACGATGAGTTTCGATGGAAAATTAACCAAATTTATAGAGATGTAACTTTACGAAAGTTCGCTTAAGCTACTTTCCTTAATTCAACTTCGCTAAATATTGTTGTGCCTTGGCTAAATATAGTTGGGCAACTATTGGGCCTTTACAGCTTTTTAAGTTTGTTTGAAAATTAGCTTTATTTCTCACCATTGGATTACTATGACATTTCACTCTGTCGGAGCTTAAGTAGTGAATTGCTGAATTATCTCAATATGTTTTCATTCTGCCACACTATTTTATATTTACAAAATTTTTGTCTATTATTAATACTAGTTTCTATTCAGTCATTAAAAAGTCACAATCATAACAAACCCAAATTTAATCTTACGCTATACATATTTGCAAATGATCTTGAAAATGTTTCACAGACAAACTCATTTAGTCTACATTAAATATCGACTGATTTTTATGAAATTTACGAAAATTTCTCTAAAAAGTGAAATTACACAAAAATTACACAAAAATATCATTATTCAAAAATTATCCAAGGAATGTGCAAACTGTCCCGTTTTTGAATAATTATTCAAAAAGTGGCAACACTGTTGTACACACTCTTTTGGGAGAAGTAATAAAAGCTAGAGTTCTTACAGAATTAATATGTCAATTGTGTGACAGAGTTTTAAAACAAATGCAACCTTGTCTTAAGGGGCATGGAAATATAATTTAGTTTTAGTTTTTAAAAGAATTAAAACAGAAATGAAGCATTGTCTATTGTATTTCCTAAAACCTAAAAAAATTGATCAGTCTCTTAAAACAGATGACGTGTCTCGCTGGTGTAATGCCGACTTGCTTGGAGTTTCTCCAAAAAAGGTATTTAAATGCTTAAGGTCCTCTTTCGATTTTTAACAAGTTTGGTGGTATTTTTAGTTAGTATTTGATTTTCTAAGCTTTTTTTGCAATTTTTTAGCCAAGGCTAAGAAAATTATGAAGTTTTGGGGAAAAAAATAAAGGAAAAATTCCATATTAAAAATCTAACCGGTTAAACGACCTATTTTAACCGATTATTCGGGTCGAATAATTATTTAAGTTTTAAATTATTTGTTTCGACATTAACCGAAATAGATGCGATTAATCGAGGAATCGGTTAATCGATTAACCGAATTGGAAACACTACTTAGTACACATTTTGCCACATTTGTGCCTGCGTTTTATCTAGTGAATTGTTGGCACAATTTAGACATCACAGTTTCGTTTAATAATTTATAAGAAAACAGTAAGGGGACTCACGATGGGTATTGCAAACGATGCAAACGTTGTAAATGATTGCAAAAAAACATCGATTGCATCAACACAACAACAAAATGTATGTATTTGAAATTTGCTTTATTTTTCTTCATTTGCAATAAAAAACCCTTTAGCAAAAATCACTTTGTATATATGCTAAGTTGCAAATAAAACAAAACATCTGTTTTTGACATATAAGCCGCCATATTATTATTTATAAAATAAGAAAATGTAATAAAAAAAATTACTTGTGTTTTTTTATGAACATAAAATTTTTTATTATGTTAAAAATATAAAAAATACGATTTATATTTATTTTTGGCGTAAACAAAATCACAGCTGCCAATTTAGCTATTTTTCATCAAATCTAGCGATATTTCAACCATATTCAGCTATTTGCTAGTGAATTTTTAATTTGATTTAGCGATATTTTTAGGAAAAAATTTGGCAACAGTGAACAAAATAGCTCATAAAGCAAATATGCAATTGATCTTAAAACAGACGCTCACGATATGTTACAATTTGCATAGCAAATTGCAAATATGCACATGTACCATCGTGAATACCCTGAGTGTAATATTTCTGGAAGCATGCATCAGTTTCTCATGGAGAACTAATAAAATCCGTTTCTGCATTTGATAACTATAAAGAATAAAGTTAAATTATTATTAAATTATTTGATTTCTGTGCTCTTAGTACTCACGTTTATCACGAACTTCTTATTTGAGCCCTTTAATTTTTAATTATTTTATTATTTGTTTTTAAGTTTTTTTCTAGTCTGGGAGCAGACTAGATTTGTGAAGTAATTGCTTAAAAATCCCTGTATTTCCCCCTATTAGTAATATCTATTTTTTATTCATATGAGCCAGTGTAAAATTAAAAATCAAAAATATGTTTTTTGAAATATTTTTAAAATTTTTGGTTAGGTCGCAAATTTTTGTTTTGTTTACAAAAATAACCAAACAGCTGTTAACGAGATAATGAACAGTTGAACAGTTTTGATTAGTTTCCAAATCTAATTGCTAAATCGCCTACAAAACTTGCTTGTGAATGGGGTAAAGGTTTTCAGACATTTTGTGTCTAAATTTTTGCATTTTATGTATCTTTACGTAAAAATTCACAGACTACTACTACTAGTTTTTTAGAGTGCGTATATTCGTTTATGTGACAAAACGTGCGAGTAAATTACTAAAATAATAATTACTTTCGTTCTCTTTAACTAATCTTGCTATGATAAAACACGAGATATAAATTTATAAAAATGTGGCTAAAGAGAAAACTAAGAAATAAAATATTTATTGTAAAACTGATAAACTAAATAAATACCCACTCAAAATACACGCAATGCACAGTGGGCCAGCATCATCGAATTTTGGCCAAAACTAGAATATTGTGTATATGAAACTAAAAGATATCACAAAGGGGGGTTTGGTTGTTGCTGATCACGAATCTGAAATTAAAAATATAAAATTCAAAATGGCGGATCCAAGATGGCGGCCATTAATTTTTAGTTTTTAATATATTGGACTTAAAATAATCAATTATATAGGTCCAGGATCCGCTGATTGAAAATCTGAAATTAAAATTTTGAAATTCAAAATGGCGGATCCAATATGGCGACAAACAATTTTTTTCATTAAATTTCTTATGTCGTCTGATTTACTTCAAATTTTCACCAGGAGAAGTTTTTGGGTAGCAGATTACGAATCTGAAATCAAATTAAAAAAATTCAACATGGCGGGTCCAATATGGCGGCCATAAATTTAAAATTGTTATGTGTTGGAAAATAAATTACACTGTACAAAAAAGAAAAAAAAGGTTCTGATGATAACTGATTCACGCAGAGGGACCAAAGAAAAATATATGTGCATCGGCGTTTTAAAAGTTTTCGTCTGGCCCTGTGTTTTTGGGGGGTTAAAATTTCCCATGTCATGAAATTCTACTATAAGTCTCTGAAGACATTTACCAATATTTAACAACATCGATCTGCTAATTTCAGCAGCTTTTTTCTGCAAGGTTATTCTTAAATCATTTTTTTGTAGATTTAACAAAAATGCTTACAAACTTTTTTATTGGCGTAAATCGTGTTTAATTGAAAAACTTTTTAACTGTAAGGATTTACTTCCACTGAACATATCTAAACACCATTTTCATTTTAAAGAGTCTACATAATCCTCGAAAATAAAAAACTAACAGCGGTATTCAAAATGAAAATTTAGCATAGAGTTAACATGAGTTTTATTCATAATACTGTTGTTAAACTCATTCTAGTATTGTTGCTAAATTCCTTCTAATGTTCTGTTGTCAAACGCCAAAAAACAAAAAATTCCATTCACAATAATAAAAAGACTCTATTCTAACCTAAAAAACATTCTAATTAACAGCTCGTGTTGCGATGTATGTATAAGAATCTATTAACTTTTCATTTTGAATACGGGGGTAAGATTCTACGGCACGTTTCTTTAGAAAACCTTAGTATGCTTTGATTCATCCTGAACAAATACTTTATAAATCAATATAGTCGGCTTAACTTGATACGTATTTAAAAAAGCAGATCTTCGTTTTCTATTGATAAAATAACAAATAAATACATTTGTTATGCATTTATCGATTAATCGCCAATTTTGTCGATTAACCGACCCGAACAACCGGTTAATCAATTTAAGTGAATTTTCGAATAATGCCTTAATCGGTTAACCGCATATGTCGAATAATTGGAAACACTAAAAAAACACAAAGTAGTGTGTCTAAAAATAGATTTTCAAAAATGTTTTAATCGTTACTTTCCGTTTATAAATCATGCAATACGTTATCAGTAATTGCTAAGTCATTACTTTTTGTTTTGAAATAATGCAGAAGATAACGAGCTTTCATTACAAGGTAATGCGTGAGTATATCGCACCCATTACCAAACTTTTGCTGGGAAGTGTTGTGCTGTGCTATTAAAAAACAGAGTTGTCTTCACTTTTAAAGATTTGTTAATTACACTAAGAGAATTATCATCACTTCAGTAATGAATTTCTTCATAGTTTCAATGAAAATTGTCACTGGAACTCGTCCATTGAAACTTTTCATAGAATCTATGAAACAGGTTTCATTAAAGTCAATGTTTATGAAAAGTTCATAAAATTAATGAAACTCTTCATAAAATTAATAGGCCACTCGTCCAATGAATAAATCATCCAGCCAATGAAGAGCTTCATAAAATCTATGAAGCAATTTCATTTACTATTATTTATTATAGTTGGTTGTTGTCGTTGGTAAGCTGGAGTGGATAAATAAAAAGTACTTAGCAAATGCAAAAGGCGTAATAAAATCGTAGCATATTTTACGGATGTACAAAATATATCTAAAGAAAGAATTCTGTTTAGATGGGCGCAAAATATTTCCTCATATAGGTTCACAATTTAAACACACTAAATTTTACTTGTAGAAATTCACAACTTGGCTTTATTATGGCAGGGTTTTACCTTTCTTCTTAAATGGCTGTACAATACTAAATTTCACTTTTCCTTACACTAAGTAATCAAAGATAAAAATTATGATCTTGCTTATAGAGAGAATAAAAAACTTCCAATATTCCAATGCAGTAAATGACATTAGAATAAAGGAACTAGTAACAATGAGAAATATAAAAATAATTCAATTTTGCACCTAAACAAATTCATTAAATAAAAAAGGAGCATAAAAAAAATTTCGAAAAAATTAATATGATTTATAAAAAAATTTCATAGTCCAAAATTAATAATAAAACATTAATTAAAAAAAATAAAAATTATAAAAGATTATTCTCTCAGGAAATGACGATATTTTATAAAAAAAAAAAGAAAATACCATTGAACAATTTCATATATATAAAGAACATTTTTCATTAAATTTATGGAGATCTAATTTATGAAATTCAATGAATTGTTTTAATGAAATTATGAAATTTTATGAAAGAAAAGTTATGAAAAATTTCATAATATTAATTAAATATTATATACATAATGAAATTATTCATTGGTTCTACGAAAAAAATTCTATGAAATTATATCATTAATATCATGAAGGATAATTCTCTCAGTGTACGGTATTGATATTAGCTGTGTTTGTGTGACTCTCTATCAGTGTTATCAAGAACGATTTTGACAGTTTTTCAACGTATTCCGGCTTTCTACTGTCAAAATTGTTCGAGATATCATTGATAGGAATGCCGCACAAACGCAGCTATTAATAAAAGTAAAAGAAACACTTTGAGAAAGGGCTTGTTAATTATTTTTTTTTATTTTTTATAAAGTTCAGATAATTTTTTTATTTTTTCTTTTTGTAAAGAAGATTAAAAAAAATTTTTAAAAAAGGAAAAAGTATAAAAAACTTAAGTTGTACAAAAACACTAAAACCTCGGTTGGAAAAAGTTCTACAACTACCCATCTTTTTAAAACGGGTATTTGTAAAAAATCGCCGGGTACGAAAAGGTTAAGAGCACCAAAAATAACCGAAAACCACCGAAACGGCAGCACTGCTAAAAACTTGGGAGTACGAAACATTAAACATAGATTACATAGAAACTTACTCTTTGACATTCGCTGTCAGTGCACGTATCTCATGAGAATGTGTTAGACATACGTGGTATACCGATATAAAAAAAATTTAAATGCATGTGTAAAAATTTGTTTGTTGACAAAAGAAGAAGAAGAGTGAGATTTCTATGTAATCTATGACATTAAACGCAAAATGTAAATATAAACTAAAAGATACAGATTCAAAAAAAAAAAAAAAACAAGATACAAATAAAATGCATAGCATCTAAAGTGGATTCATATGAGTTTGCAAATAAACGTTCCCAATTTTAAAACAACCCCATTTAGTATACATCAGTGATGGTATTTAAGAAATTGTGTTTCGTAGAAAAATGATAACAAAAAGGTGCCAAAACCGCTTCATTTGTGCCATAACTTAATTTTTACAGTTCATTTTATTAGGATTATTTAAGGTAGAGCCTGGTATATCGGATACGATAAGTTCTTGTCAATCACTATATCACTGTGTATGTACTTTTTTTGTTAATTTATAATAAAAAAATAAGTTTGACACTGAGGTTCGAAAAGTACTACTTTGCAAGCTGGTTGGTACTATTTAAAAATTCCCATTTATCATCCTTGGCTGAAAACTTCAAACCAATGAGGTTAAGAGATAACAAAAAAAATGCTGTTTTTTTACTGTATAATATTACTGCTTTTATTTAATATAATTTAAACATAAAATTGATCAATTCACGTTTGGTTTTCCTCAAAAATGACCGGTTTCCTGCTGTTTAATATATATAATATAACATAGCCATTGCTGAAACTTGCTGAAATTTTTTATGTTGAGTTTGTTGACGACCGAATATTTCTCTGTATATTAAATTCTAATTACTTTATGTCAGGGATGATAAATGGTATTTTTAAAATAGTACCAATCAGATGAAAAAATAGTAGTTTTTCAACTCAATTATAAATTAACAAAAACAAAATTCAAAATATATTATGCTGCCTACACACTCAATGTTCTATCGTCTTTATCAATGTTTCATGATGAAATTGTTCAACTGTGGCACCGTCTGTATTAAAAAATGTAAACCAAAATGAAAAAAATGTTTCAACGAATGTTGCTTCGTGTGCAGCCAGCATTAGGGGTTTTCATATAAACTTGTAAATTCCTTGTACAAATACAAACCATATTTTTTATGTATGGAGTTTGACATTAAACTCATAAATATATCAGGTTTAGAGCATTTACGAGTAGGATACTAATTTATATATGAAAACCCCTATTATATATGTTAAGGATGGATTCATAATGTTTTTTTATATGATTTTGTAGCTGCAAACCAGATATATTTATGAGTTTAATGTCTGTATCAATGTTTCGTGTTGAAATTCGTGTTAAAACTTTTGTACCTCAAATATCAAAATTGTTTGATATTTTGTGTTTCCAAACTCAATGTTCCATCGCGAGTATCGATGTTGACTGTTTTTGCTGTGATAGCTCATTGAGAGCAGTCGTGCTGTAAGGTGCTTTTGTAATTTGCGGATTGAAGAAAATAAAAGAGACGAAAATGGCGACAATTACAAATAATGAAATCTGGATTAAATTTTTAAATGAATATAAAAATTTGCGAGAATTATGGGACATAAAATGTGATAACTATAAAAATAAAACTAAAAAAACAGAAGCATATGAAAAATTACCAATTAATAAACTAATTAAATTTGATTATCATCCGCGCGTATTTGATTTGATTAGTTTGACAAACAAACATAACTGATGTTTCGTTTGAGGTTTTGTTGCAGGTGGCATTGTCTGTATTAAAAAATGTAACCAAAAATGAAACACATTTTTCAACGAATGCTCCTTCGTTTGTAGGCATCATAAGGAATATTGTTTCCTAGTCTGAAGTACATAAATGAAATGAACGCTGAAATACTCCACTCTGCATAGAGCATTTTGTTCCTTTCTTCTTTGCAATTTTTTTATTTTCGATAGTACCAAATGAGTCTAAGGAGTACCATAGTATTTTTTTACGTTTAATAGTACCATAAAAAGTACCCACTTTATCATCCCTACTCTATGTTATACATGTGAAGCAAAACAAAATTTGAAATGGATTTTATTTTACTACCTACATTTTGCTGACGTATGATATTCAACACACCACTAAAATATAACTTGATAGTACGCGCATTTATGTTTCTTTTTTATTTTTTTTTTCTAATTCTCATTGTGTTTATATTTCGTTTTATTAATATAGTTTACGTTTAGCTATGTATCGTCAGCTTTGCGCAGAGGCGATATCGTAACCAATGAAGTTCTACTGAGGTGCGATTATTGCTAGTTGAAAACTTTAACCAATACCCCGCCATGGGGACGTGAAATACCGTCCACTACGGCAATTTTTGCAAGCCCGAGAGGGCTAATATATAAATAAATTTCAAAAAGAAAGTTTTAATGATTCTTTTTAATTAAGAAATTCAGAAAAGAATGTTGGTAGAAAATTTTGGGTTTCGTTTTTGCTACGGTAATGTGACATATCCAGTGTTGCCATATAGCCAGTTTTAACTGTTTTTACAGTTTTTTGGGATGCCTAACAGTGATGGTATTTGAGAATTTTCGTTTGGTGCCTCAATCACAGGGTATACCAGTGAAGACACGCACTAGCGCTGCGGGCGGACGTTTTTGGAACTACCGAAATTTGCAACTCTGCAACTAACTAGCAGAGCTGCACCAAAAACGTAAGTGCGAGAGAAACAAATATATTACAACTAGTTCTGTCTCTCTTTCCCAAAAGTTTTCCAATTCGTCGCATTATTATTGGTTCGGCCCACTGGCCATTTTTGAAAATATCGAGTTAGAAAATTTATTAAATACATATTTTCATTCAGATTTTGAGACAGTTTCTTGCTATAATGTATCATATCTGAGATCCAAGTGCATACACAAATTAAAAAGATGTAAATCTCTTTATCGTTTTTCTGGATAAAGACTTTTTGGCATATCGATCAAACCAATACTAAGCTGACGATATGTTGTGCTTTTCTTTAGTTTGTTTAATAAATTTTCTTCACGGCATCGTTTGTGTAACAAAATAAAATTATATAGCTCAAATAATGATTGAATAATAAAAATTAAAAATAGATAGTGTTATAAAGTGAATATTTTATATTGTCGAATAATAATAAATAATATAAATCTGTTTTGTGAGTGCGTTTGTGTTTTTTTTTATACATTTAACAGAACATATGGATGTGAGAGATTGTTGTATGTTGTGTTATGTTTAATAGTACTGTATAAGTTTTCTTTATTGTTAATAAAGGGCATTAATGTGCACAAATTTTATAAAAAAAAGTTTAAATTAATATTGTTTTATTCATTACAATGTGTAACTACAAAGATATAATTATTTTGTGAGTTTGTAACACACCAAGGAAGTTGAACTGTTTGGCCAATACAACCATGGTGTGTATCTTCATACTTTCTAGGCTATCTTTTACTTTTTTTTTGTGAACACATGTTTGAAAACATGCTGTATAGTTGTTTACTTTTACTCATGGGTTTTGTATATATACTTTTTTTTAAATCTCCTTCGCACTTCGGTTAAAAATTACAACAACAACCACACCATACGGTTTCTGTTTACTCGTTTGACAGCTGTCACTTTTGACTTCACTGGTATACCCTGTGGCCTCAATGATGCCAAAAAAGCTTTAAAAGTGCCAAAAAAAAAATTAAGCAACATTTAATGTTTCAAAAAAAATATGTTCAGCTTTTATTTCAAATATTTATACATTTAGTTACTTTAACCCTTAAATGCATGGTGTAGCCATTTGGCAACATACCAGTTTCTTAATAAAAAACGCCACTTGATGCATAAAACTCAATTTTTGGGCATTGGGGCCCTTTCTGCACAAAGTGCTCTTATAAACTATAACTCAGATTTTTTAAACAGTTATAGGAAAAATCTTGGTTTTGCTTCGTATGCTTGTGAAAAATCTAAAACACGCGTTTTTTTTACAAAAAGTGCAATATTCAAAAATGTTTGTTTAAATATTTAAAGTGGTATTCTCGCAATAAAATTAGTTTTGGCAACAATAAATGTATAATTAATATTTCATATATTTTTTTTTGTTTCTTTTTTTTTCATACACGTTAAAATAATCACAATTTAGTTATTTGGCAATTTTTTTTGGTATTTTTCTTGAAATGTACACGCCTTTAGAAATCATATATAAAAAAATGGTTAAAATTGTAGAGATCATGCATTTAAGGGTTAAGTAAAAAGACAAAAAAAAGGCGGGCAACTTATCTAAAAAGTAACCCGAGTTTAACATTACCTACCACAAATATTTTCATATAAAAATGCCATTCTTAACTATAGTAAAGCACTAAACTTACGTTATTTTAAGATAAGTTAGCAGGTCCAAGACTTTCAAAAAATTTTACAATTAAATTTGACAATACAATAGAATCAATTAAAGTTTTTCTAATTTTATCCCCGTTGCTTTTATTTTTAAATATCAAAATAATGATTAAATTGTCCCCGAAGGACTGGAGGGTAGTCCAAAAAATTGTAGATATTTTTAGTGTAGCATTTGTTTTTTAATTTTGCTACCCCTTCTTAATAGGCGTGGCTTTTAATGGAAAACCAGCGATATCGACCTTTTATCAAATTATATAGAAATTTTCGTAAAAAGTGCCAAAATTCTATGGAGAGTGCCAAGGTGCCATTGAACATTCAATAGTGCCACAAATGGCACTTTTGTGCCACTTTTACCAACAGTGATGCCTAACAGTTTTGCATGTAAAAAACAGTTTTTTTATATTATATCGGCATATTTGTTTCATTTACAATTTTTTTCTATTTTTTTAACTAAAATTTAAGAATTAAAATATAAAAGTGCTTATGCATAAGAACTTGAAAACTTTATAACACGTTTATAAGTATGAATTTTGTATAAAATATTTGTTTTATAAGCCATTTATAAACTTAGAAAGTGATTATGCATATGACCCCAAAAATTACAATAAAAGTTTCATATTGTAAAAAATTAGGTACAAATGGAAACATAAATTAATTTAAAAATGCGAATATAATACTACAAAATATGCCTACTGGATAAATGAACAGTTTTATAACAACTTTCATCAAAAATTAGCACTAAAATAAAATTGGCTAAACCATATCTGACACATCATAGATCCGACGAACATTTTTTAGCAGAACTTTTCAGATCATTTCTAAATGATATATTTTTTTGAAAAAATTTTTAAAACAATGTCTCATCAAAAAAAGCCGAAATTTTTTTTTTGTTTTTAATAAATATTTGCCAATTCTGGATAACAATTTACTATTATTATTTCAATTCTGATCAAGGAAAATTCCAAAAAAAGTAATTTTTTTAAACAAACAATTCCCTACATAACACAATACTCAACCAAATGAAAGGTAGTTTTATGTGGAATGCAAAGCCATAAATAATATTTTGAGTTACAACATTGACCAATAAAGTATTCTATCCTAAGTCACGATTTAATACAAATGGTTCACATCTCGGAAGAGTGATTCGATTAACTTTTTTTAACTTCAGATTCGGGCCTAGGAGACTAAAATTCTTAAAAAAATGTTTTATTAGGAGGCTGTGCAAAAAGTCGATTAATATAAATGCCAAAGGCAATTAAATTATTCAAATCTCGATATTTTGAAAATTGAGACCCTGGGATAATATTTTAATCCCAGGATACTTCGGGATCACAGAATTTTTCCTGATTTTTAAATTTTTTTCGAAAAACAGTTTTTCTATAAAGAAACAGTTTTTTTTACAGTTTTTCTAAAAAAATATATGGTAACACTGGACATATCATTATTTTTTGGACTACCAATGACACCGACTTACTTTCTGGATTATTTTAAAAGACATAATAATGAGCTACTAATAATTACTTTTTCCATAAGTTCAAAATAAAAAATAATGCATTACCAATAATGACTTATTTTTATCATTATGTTCTAGAATTTTTTGAAATCTATTTTTAGACTCAATATTTTTTCAACAGTAGTAAGGATATATGTATGTAACCACATATTTTTGTATGTTGGCAAGTAAGCTGACTTGTGTACGGCAGGTCAATATGTTTTTATCTATCAAATATAAACATGTCGAGATAGCTCAGATGGTAGAGCTATAGATTGGCAGAAGAAAATTTTATTTAAAAAAATTTTACAATAAAAAAAACTTTTATTTTTTCAAAATATATTTTTAGAATAAATATTTTTGTCAATACTGGTAAGCACATAGATAACGACATATTTGATTTTTATAACTCATTATTTTTCGCGACATCGCCATATAACGTAGATCCCCCTAATGCTTACTCATCTTTTACGAAACAATCGACACTGGCCTCCTGTTTCTATAAAGCCAGCGGAATAATTCCGCTTTATAAGAACAAGGGGTGAGAATCACTTTAGTCACAAACACATGGAAAACTATCGTTTCATAAATGTCATAAGTATTTGTCAAGTTTTGTTTTTCATCACATTTATTAAGCTTTTTTTTATAAAAATGAGTTTTTCTTATGGTGATACTAATATTTAGTAAAATTATTGCTAATTTTTTAGCAAATAATTTTTGAATTACAGATTACAATTTCACCAAAATTATACAAATTTCTTTTTACTACAAATCAGTAGGATTGCGTTGCTAAAATTAGCAAAATATACAAAGTCGACTATATCTTTTAAACTGTTTAAGATATAAAATAAGTTTTGCTATTTTTTATTAGGTAAGAAAGTTCCCTTTGAAATGATAGACATATTAGCCGTTTTTTCTAACCACTTGGATTTAATAAATCCAAAAAGTATTTTTAAAAGGGCTCAACAGATGGCGTTAGATTCTCCCTATTTTAAAAAGAATTTTCTGTCCGACACTTCTTTCACCCTAATTTTTAATACCGAATTCGATGATGAAGGATTTTAATTTAACTTTTAATTTTTAATTATATTTTATATAAAACAGCGATAAACAGTCTGCCTTTTCAGTTTTATCACTTCAATTTATATTTTTACACAATTGAAAAATTCCATTGCAATACATATTTAACATTCACTAATTGGATTTAATTAAATTACTTACAGTAGAGTGAAAAATTGCCATTTCTATTTCAGCTATTTGTCCATGTCCAAGATTGAAAATATGTATTTGGTGAGGTGTAGTTTTTTTCTAAACATATTTGATAAAAAAAAATGTAATAAAAACCTTTTATTTGTTAGTTTTTCAATTTTTTTGTTTCTCTTTTAATTTTTATTCGTATTTTTTTCTGACATTAAATTAATAGGCTGTTTCATATATTTGTGCTTTTATTATGGATTTAATAAATCCATAATAAAAGCACAAATATGTTATTGGTAACATGCCATAACGCCATAACCGTAACCGTAGATACCAATTGAATTTTGGTTTTCTGCTATGGCGTTATGGTTACGGCTATGGCGATATGGCACGTCTAATTGAACCTTAACACACTTTAATTATTACTGGAGTGTTCTACAAAACGAATTCACCTAAAATCGTTCGTTTTCATTACGTGTTATTGTTGTTAAAAATCGCATGATTTGATGTGGATTCGTTTTCTACAACACTCCCGATATACCTATAGTGTTTACCGAAATTCTGTTGCCACACACACATATAGTGGTGGCTGCAACCAAACTATTTTCTCTGTGTAATATGCACACGTATACCTTGATCCTAAGACTCTTTACACACATTTATGGAACTTTTCTATTTCATTGAGAATTTATAATGCAAAAACAACTTGGGGTATTGGAAATAAATTCAAAATAAATAAAATCGGAAATAATGCATAATTCAACTAACTAATCCAATTGCAAAAACTATATTCCAACAATAGTATCAATTTGCCATGGATCAAAAAACGATTTGAACTTTGAAAAAAAAAAAACAAGTGTTAATTTGAATTTAGTTTAAAGAAATTAATGTTTAATTTATTTCACATTAATTATAAAGACACGTTTAAAATACATAAGGTGTGTTCCCGATATACGATAGCGAATGTGTCTGTGCGGGAACAAACCGGGCAAAACCACAACAATTTACACTCAATTTACAGTAAGGGAATGTTTTTTGGGCTGGTTTAAGTTATCGCGGTAAAGTACGGGAAATGTTAAAGAGAACAATTTCAAATTAATTTTTTTTAAATTTCATCATTAAAATGACTTGCGCTTTTCTTAAAAATCTTGCAAATTCTGATTTATTTTATATTTATAAACTTACTAAAATTAATTTGAATGACATCTCGATTTTTCGTATATCAGTTCCACAAATTGGTTTACTTTTGAAAAGTTTTCATTCATTTAAAATCTTTAAAGTTTTAAAAAAAAACAGAAATATGTAAAGTTCATATTAAAGATAATATTTGACCTTATTAAATATAAATTTCAAACATTAAAAATTACGTGTCTATGGAGTAGTAATAATAATAATATAATGAACAATTTAAATGTCCAAATGTTATCAGTGAAATACATCAAACAAATAATATTGCAAGTAGGGAATGCAAAATCCCGCATTTTTTGATTTCCCGGGAAAGCGGGAAATTTATCTTGAATTTCCGGGATCCCGCAAGGGAAAGAAATTAAAACGAGTAAAAAGGTTAAAGTCGGGCATGCCGACTATACAATACCCTACACCAGTCTGGTGTATTGTTTGGATCCGAAATTCGAATGGGTTAAAATGGGGCTTGTGTCAAAATTTTCTATAATGTGAGTCAGCGCACCAAATTTCATTAAAATATATTTAATATTTGCGATCTGCAGTTTGTAACCAAGCCAATTTTGGGGGGACCCTTATATGGGCACTAGGTCTAAACATGGACCGATGTTCACCAAAATCAATAGGCGTCGTCCTTGGGTCGACAATGTCGACTCGACATAAGTCGGTGTACCAAGTTTCATCAAAATATCTTAATATTTGCGACCTGTAGAGTGCGCACAAGAATGCATGGACAGACAGACGGACGGACGGACAGACGGACATCGTTAAATCGAAATAAAAAAAAATTCTGAGCCGATCGGTATACTATAAGGTGGGTCTAGGACCAATATTTTTTGGTGTTACAAACATCAGCACAAACTTATAATACCCTGACCACATAGTGGTGTAGGGTATAAATATTTTATAATAATTTAAAAATTTTTATAAATAAAATGTAAAAATTTCATGATCGTGAAAAGCTCAATTGGTTTTTCTTGTAATTTTCGTAGTGGGAAGTAATTTATTTTATATCAGAAATTATATAAGTCTAATTATATATTTTTCAAAATTGAATAAACTAAAAAATTTGCCCGTTAAAAAATAAAATAAAAAAATTAATATAGAAAATAATTTTAGAAAATTGAAAAAAAAAATTTTAAATTATGGGAACATATTTTAACTTGCTTCAAAATTTTTAAAAATCAATGGAAAAATTTGTCTTTATTTCTGTACAGAATAAGTGCGATTCAAAATTTTTTATACAAACACTATTTGAGTGGCTTGAAAATTAATCAGTGTGTTCTGTTACTCGAAAATCTTACTACTTTTACTTTTGGTTACTTTTTGAATTTTTACAGTTGAGGTAAAAGTAACAAATTGTAGTAAGTAAACAAACAAGCCTAATGTAAAATGTTTACTATTTTCAAAATTTTGAATAAGAAAATTTGAAATAATTAGCTTTATTATTTTAAACTGCATTTTTTGAAATCCCTGGATTCCCGGTCCAAATTCCCGGGAATGCGGGAACTGAAAAATGTTTAATTTCCCGGGAATCCCGGGACGGAAAATCCCGGGATGCATTCCCTAATTGTTATAAATAGTAATAAACAGCTGTTGAAAATTACAGAATTGTCGTATAAGAATCAAGTCTATTTTAAAAGTTTTTGCTTAAAATTTGCTAATTAAAATTGACCCTTAGAATGCTACTCCTACATACAACTTTCGTTAGAAATTGCGTTTTAAAAAATTGTTTGGCAAAGTACGAGTACAATCAAAGAATTAGGTATAAGGTACTCGTATACTTTGTTAATCGATTTATTTTAAAAATGAAATCATAATAGGTATTCAGTGTTGACGATGTAAAAAAATTAAAATTTATATGAAATTTTATTGTTAAGAATGTAAATTATTTCGCTTTCAATTCAATTGTTTACATAACGTAAAACAATTAAAATCTCAGTTTATTTGAAAATTTAAAAACATCAAAATTGTGTATGAAATTTTATGTAAATTAAATTTTTAATTAATTTAAAATTGACAAAACGAATTTATTTAGTTATAAATGTAATTGTTTGCACAATGTAGAGAATTCAGTTAAATGTTAAATAACAGCTGTATTTTGTCTCATGCCTATCAATGTTAAGTATTTAAAGCAAATATACGTTAAACCGATTGTAGTATAAAATTTTTTTAAACGGGTTATGTTTATAATTATTCTGTTATAATCGAACGTATGTCAGCAAAAGTTTTTAGGAAATAACGGGAATAAGTTACGTTAGATGTGAAAATGTATAAACGTTGAGTTTTCAACGTTGATAATTATCCGTGTTGAAAGTTAATGTGCATACGAAAAGTAATTTGTTAGTTTTCGTCTTAAACGCGTTTTTATGCACTTTGAGTTTTTTTATGAGTTAACGGATATAGTTAAGTCGAAAACAAAGATAATATTGATTTATTTCAAATATCTTATTGAATTGTTTACATGATGTCAACAATGTAAAAAAATTTAAATTCATATAAATGCTTAATTAATTCAAATTTTGTTTTTCAATTACATTAATGATTTCATCTAAAATACATTAACGATCTGGCGTAGGTACATTATCGATAAGAAAAAAAGCTAGTTTAGAGTCTCTAATTGTAAAATCAGGACTCTCAGGATAACCGCAGGATACGTCTTACGAATATTTCTCTAACTCAAAAACTAGACAACAGATATTTTTGAAATTAAACACAGAGCATATACTCAGAGGTAGAAGTAAGCAGAACTAATCTAGTCAAAATCTATTGATGTTTAGTGTCAAATTCGCCAAATTTCATAATTTTCAAAAAGCGAAAATCGCCATAACTTCTGAAATAACAACAATTGATCAACAATTTTCGGTACGTAATTTTATTTTACTGATAGTATTATTTATAGCAAAAACCGAAATTATTTGACTACTGGGTTTCTAGATACGTCTTCAACCTTTGTTGAGCTATATCGCCTAAATAAAGCGATAACTTAAAATTTTAATATTTGTTCCATAGTAGATTTTCTGTTATATAGTTGTATCGTCCTTACAAAAAACAGAGTCGTTAAAGTTTTTATTTGAGTTTACAACTAAATATTTTCGTATTTGAGTGTATTTAACAACTAAATACACTCAAATACTCGTATAGGACACTAAACATACACAAAAATGTTGTATCGTGCTATTCTCAAATGTTGTATTTTTTTTCAATTTAAATTTTACCAAATCTGTTTTTTGTTAGGACGATACAACGATACAACAAATAGCACACATACTTATCTCTAAAATATCAATTCCTGACATAATATGTCTGTTCCCGTACTTTACCGCAGTTACCCAAACTAGCCCAAAGGCGTTCCCGTACTCAAAATTGCGTGTAAATTGTTGTTGTTTGGGCTGTTTTGGGTTCCCGCGGGTACCCGCGGTAACGTACGGGAACGCACATAATGTAAACTATGTAAAAAATAATTTTTTATATAAAATTTTCTTATAAATTATTGTAAAACCACAAACATATCGTCACCTAAAATGCAAAAGGGCGTAACAACACTTTTTATTTTTTTTACACGAAAACCAAAAAAAAAAAACGTTGTAGAATTAAAGATATTCTATATTTTTTTCTCTTGTTTAAAACACGACTATAGACTTATTTCTACATATAAGTTTAAAATTTTGTAGGGAAATGTAATTTAGTCTAGTGCATCATAACCAATCAGAAAATCGGCTTAAATTTTTTTGCTGTTACGCCCTTTTGCATTTTAGGTGACGATATGTAGACTGCAATTTATGAAAATTTTAAATATTTGCGAGGAATATCACATTTTACTTGTAATTAAAACCAAAAATTTTCTTAGTCTCCAAAGTTGTGCACACAATGTATAAATTTAATTTAAAACTTCAATTATCTACACTGTACATTGAACTTTTCATATAGAACATTTAATGAATTGCAATTACAATACAAATATATGCAAATGAAAACAAAAGAATTGGTAGAAATTATACAAAAAAATGGGAACAGCCTATGGAATAAATTTTTGAAAAATATACGACATAATATTAACGGAGCAGCTATAGAATAAAATTAGCAGAAAATTAAGAAAGAAAATAATGTCATAATTTAGAAAATTTACGTATTTACAAAACTCTAAACTAATTTCAAAATTTTGTTAATTCAATTTCAGGATATATTCCGTAATCAGCATCGTTTAATACATTTTATAGAACAATCTATACGCTTGTGTAGTAATCAATCTTTGAAAGCGGCCCAACAACAGCAACAACAAAAATCACAATTAGATACAGATTTTCAAATAACCAAATCTATAACATCACAATTATCAAATGCCGTACCTGAACCAATAAAACATGATGATGATATTGGTCACCAATTTACGGCTTCACAATTATCAGTTAGATTGGCCACACCGCAACAGTTGCAACCTAAACCAGATAATGATGAAGAATTAGGATTTGGTAAATTATTTACCGATCACATGTTGAAGATATACTATCATAAAAGTTTAGGTGGTTGGCAAAAGCCCGAAATTACACCACTGGAAAATTTAGTTATGCATCCCGCCGCCAAAGTATTGCATTATGCTGTTGAGGTGAGTTGGTGGAATGGAAATTAAAACTGAATTTTCTTAAAATAAGAATTAAAAAAAAAAATTGTGGCATCCCAGTGTAGAAACGGTAATGACATATCAGTATTTTTTGGACAACCAGTAATGACACCCACTTACCTTCTTCATTATTTTAAAACATATAATAATGAGTTACTGATAATAACTTATTTTTATCATTATTTCAAATAGAAAATAATTTTCTAGATTTTTTTAAAATTTTTTGAAATCTATTTTTAGACTCAATATTTTTTAAACACTGGTATATGTATATGTAACTACATATTTTTTAATTTTTTGTATGTTGGCGAGTAAGCTTACTTGTGTGCAGCAGGTCAATTATGTTTTTATCTATTAAATACTACATGTCATATAGCTCAGATGGTAGAGCTATTGACTGGCAATCTGTAGACCCAGGGTCGATTCCCGCACCAGCAAATTTTATTTAAAAAAAAAAAATACAATAAAAAATATTTTTTTTATATAATTTATTTTTTGAAAATTTATTTTTAGACTCATTATTTTTGTCAGTACTGGTAAGCACATATGTAACGATATATTTTTTGATTTTTCGTATGCTGGTGTGTAACCATAACTCATTATTTTTCGCGACATCGCCATATAAAGGTAATAAGAAATATAATAACAAAAGTAACTAGTTACCATTACCAAGTATGTAGTTACATAACCACACATCTGGTAATGATTTTCTACACTGGGATATTACATAAAAAATATTTGATTTACTGATAGCAGATACACAGAGAGAATTTTTCTGGACGAGTTTTAATGAATCTTTTCATTATACTAATGAAGTTTTCTTCACAAAGTATTGTATATGAAAAATGTTTTAAAATTTATGAAAAAGCTTCATATATTTTATGAATCTAGTTTTAATGAAAGTTTTTTTATTGAGTATATGGTTAAAATATGAAATATTCCACTTTTTTTTTAATTCCATTAATTCAATGAAAAACTTCAGTTAACGAGTTCCAGTGGAACTTCATTCGTTTGATGCACAAATTCATTAAAGCCCGCCATACATTTGCAATATAATGTCCAATATAATGGCACAGTATTTTTCTCGTTTTGCCACACACCATACAATAAATTGCAACATATATGTAACAAAAGATCGCCACAATATTTTATACAATATATTAATTCAACATAACCTCAAAATACACACAAACATAAACAGCGTAAAATTAAAATTGCACAGTACTGCCAATAGATTATGCAATATTTCAAGTTGTCCAATAAAAATCAAAAGTGTTTTGATTCACTACATAATAGTGCTCAATCTTCAATTTAATACATACACGGTCAATATGCTTCCACCAGTTGGAAAGTTGTACCATAATATTGCAAATGTATGGCCCGCTTAATATCATGCGGATAATTCTCTCATATCAGTGTATGATTATTTTTATTATTTACAAAATATAAAGAATTAAATAAAAACTTTAATAAATATTATAACAATTATAACTAGGGCAAGTTTTCTCTTGGCATTTTGCATTTTTCCAATTATTTTGTAAAAATTCCAGAAAAAGCCATTTTGACGATTTTTTCGACTTTTCTTCAAAAAAATGTAATAAAATACAGTAAACCACTAACTTTTGTAGAAATTTCAAAAAAAAAAAATATTTTTTTAATGTTGGTAAAAATTAAATTCCGCAAAAATTTTCAGACTTTAAAAAACATCCTAATTTGTGCCGATTGCACTTTAACTGTGACTGTTTTTTGTTAGAAATATTTAAAAAATTATTTAAATCAACTAGTATTTTTTAAAGATTTTGGAATAAACATGATATTTTTGACATTTTGCGTCCCAATTTTGCTGTTTTTTCATGCCTTTTTGCATGCCAAGTTCAACTTTTTGTGCCATTTTAAACTTGCCCTAATTATAACAAATAAAACATTAAAATTTTTATAAAATTATATTGTTAATTAATTTTAATTTTCACATTTAATTAAAATATTTTGTTTTGTAATTTCGCCATAAACAATTTTAAATAATGTAAAAATTGATCTCTTAAGGTTCCATTAGTCTGGTAGTATCGTAAAGTATCGTGTCAGCTGTTTACTTCTGAGTGTTGATATTATACACAACTGTTTAGTTTTGAAGTAGATTTGAAGTAAGAAAATCTATTGACAATAGATTTCTACCTTTTCGCCTCACTTTACTTCCAAACTAATTTGGGCTTTATCTCTTATAATTATTGTTTATACCTCATTCATACTGAACCCAAAACTAGTATTTTTAAAATATATTATGTTTTCGATTGTCAAATCCCATACGAATTTCAAATCGAAAACTTAAAAAAAACGAAAACTTCTAGTTTTGGTTTATTCAAAAAATTTATAAAATCTACATTTCGCAGGTTTCAACTACTTGTTTACATTATGTCAACAATGTAAAAATCTAAATTATTATTAAATTTCACTTATTTCAGTCGTAGACTTATGTAAAATGTTGAAATAGTGTAAATAGCACTTAAAATCTTAGCTTCTTAGAAACATCAAAAATTCACTTTTCACGATTTTCAACCAACAATAGAAAAATCGAATTTCTTGTTAAATTATAAACTCTTTTCAGCAAATTTTTTTAGAACCGGTGACTTTCGAATCTATTCTAAAACAGGTTCTTTTACCACCGGTTCCATGGAACAGGTTCTAGTGCTGATTCCCTGGAGTGAAAATGTAAGGTTTCACTGTCCTACAACTAAAGCGTTAAAGAATTAATTCCTTTTTTGGTATGAATTCCCTATAATTTAAATTAATTTTTTAATTCAAGGAATGAATTCTCTAATAAGATACAACCAGAAATTGATTCCTGTAAATAAATTCAAAGAATCTAATATTAACGACTGAATACCCTGACCAAAACATTAAGCATTAAATTAAATAATTCATTCAATAACAAATTCATTCCAATCGAGTTAATTAATTTTTTGGTCAGGGAAATCCCTGGGAATTCATTCAATTTGCACCTAATTCCCTGAAGGAATTAATATACAAGTAGTAGCCATTATAACGAAGTTTATTTTGTCTAATCTGCCATAACCGCCATAATTTCATATTTTTAAGTAATAAATAGGGTAAGGAATTCTATGCAAATAAATTTTTTTTCTCGACAATGAAAAACCGATATGGACTTAATATTTATCCGAATCACCAAATTTAGAACAAATTGGCATCAATTTGTTATTGCATATTTTGACAAAAATGCATATATTTTAAAAATTTGACATAAAATGCATATTTGGTGCTTTTTTATTGTATGTATATTTTGGGTTTTTTAATTTTGCTAACAAAAATTTAGAAAGAAATTAATACATTTTCATATTTTAATTCACACAAATTTTTTTATTATTTTGAAAAATGCAAACTATTAGAAAGCTTGGATAAAAGCGTTGAATTTTGTTTCTAATGGAAAAATAACTACCCATTTTTTATAAATTATGTTTTCCGTGTTTGTGAATTTGCAAATATTAATGTCTTTTAGGAGCATATTTTAATTCTTAAGTGCATGAACTTCCTTGCTCTATTAATAACTTATGTTCTTCTAGGCATTAGTGAAAAACTTACATTCAGGGAATAAACAAAAAGTTAATTCCTTTCGGGAATTAAACGAAAAAGTTAATTCTTTTAGGGAATTAATCGAAAAGTTAATTCCTTAGGGAATTAATCGAAAAAGTTAATTTCTTCAGGGAATTAAGTGCACAACTAAATAAATTCCCAGGGAATTCATTCCCTATGGAATTAATTCCTCACCCAAAAGTTGAATTAACTAGAGTTGAGTGAATTCCTTAATGAATGAATTCAATAAATTTTATGAAGGAATTAGGAAAAAATTAATGAATTCCTTCAAGGTAAATCGAATAAAAAATTCATTCAATTCCTAAAGTTTGGTCAGAGAATTCATTCCCAAAATATAATATTTAATAAAAAATTTCAGTGGACGAGTTACAGTGAAATTTCATTGGTTTTGTGAAAAAATTCATTTATATCAATTTTAGAAAATGTTACCAAAATTTTTACAAAATTGGAAAATAAAACAAAAACTTAAAAGCTTTAATAAGGTCGCATTTGCATCTGCATCGAGGTCCCGAGGTTTCGATTGGGAGTATAGGTTGCTGATAAGGATTAACAAGTTTCAGAGTTAAGAATTTTTGTTCTTTTTGGTTAGTTATGGTTTGGATATAAGCCATTTTATGATTATACAATAAAAAAAAATTAAATATAGCCCCATCTCCATGTGATATTTATTGATAGCAGAGACACAAAAATATAATCGTTTGGAAATAATTATGGTTTAACTTAGCTGAAAAATTTGTAAAATTAAGATAAATAAATTACTAAAAATTAGTATGCAAAGTTAGTTCAAATACTGATGAAATTAAGTGTTATACTACATTGGATTTACAAAAAATATTAGTTCAATCCTAAATTTTAAGATAAAATAACAGAAAAATTAGCTCAATTGAATCAGAACGCGTTTATCAGACTTTTGTACTAACTTTTTTATAAGTGTAGAAACTCAATTTTGAATAAAACACACATATAGCTGTTACTAATAAATATATTTTTTTAGAATTTAACATCTACGTATATACTTTTCTTCATTGTTTTTTTAGAACGAATATCGAAATCTCTGAATTTTGATGCAGATGTAAACGTAACCTAAGACTTTTTCGATTGCAAAACATATTTTTAGTTCAAAATGTAAATCAGTGTTTGATTAAACTTTAAGTCCAAATATTAATCTTATTATTGTAAAATTTTACAATAATATTTTTCATCACAGCTGTCGTACTTAAAAGTTTTACGTAATTTGTGATCTGTTACTAATCAAAACAAGTGCAAATATTTTTGTTTTCAAAATTCTTGTTCGCTCGAAAAACTTTGCCGGTAAAATCTACTTAAAATTACAAAATGATTTTACCTTTAAAAGAACTAAAAATGAGGTTATTTTTACTAAAAAAAATGTTGCAACAACTGACAAAAGTGGTAAAAACTACTGTATTTTTACAGTTAATTTTTTTTTTTTTTGTATAATATTGGTAATATATTTTAATAACCAATATAAAAGAATGCGTTTTTTTTTATTTCGATTACAACGAATCATTCTGTTTAAAATTTTAATTTAAAATTCCAAACGATACTCTAGTTACTAAGGTTTTGAGCAGATACAGTAAAGCTTTCTGTTTTTTTTTTTTTTTTGCAAACTAAGAATGTATCAATAATGGCAATTAAAGATATATAAGGATATTTATTTTTTAAAAAAAACCAACAAAGTTGTCTACTATAATATTAAAAATAATTACTTTTAACAACTGTTACAAAATATAGTACTTTTCGTTAGTTGTTTTTTATATAACTGTGTTGTATTTTTCCATAGAAAAACAAGTGTAGTAATAGTTAAAAACAACAACCACAGATTATTGCACAAAATCCTTTAGTAACTGACAAACTGTTTTGAGTGTTGTTAATTGTAAGATGATTTAATATTATTAATCAGATATAATACTAATGATAAGAACATATGCACATTAGTTGTTATGGGACTTATTATCGGTTTATGAATAGTTTTCACCTTGTTTGCACCTTATTTACAGTTGATTTTCATATAAAAAAAAATTCCTTATTAGTTTAATTAACCAGAAATAATAAATCAATTAGTTTAATTAAAAATATAAAAATAATATATATTTGTTTTTTTTTTATATATATATTTCCAGCTTTTTGAGGGCATGAAAGCTTATCGTGGTGTTGATGGCAAAATTCGTGTTTTCCGTCCGAACATGAATATGAATCGTATGAATTTGACTGCCAGACGTTGCGGTTTACCCACATTTGAGGGTGAAGAATTTGTTAAATGTTTATCCCGCCTAATATCGATTGACTCCGAATGGGTACCACATACAGAAACTGCCAGTTTATATATAAGACCCACATTAATTGGTATTGATGTAAGTATTCGAATAAATTTTGGTCAAAAGCAGACAGTAAAGAAAACTACTAAAAAGATAGCTCTGTTGTAAATGAGTTTATATTTCCCGAGTTGCTGTTGCTCTATCCTTACACCCATACAAATTTTAACTTTTTCTTTTATAATTTTAGCCCACCCTTGGTGTTGCTTCCTCCAATTCCGCCTTATTATATACCATTCTCAGCCCTGTCGGTAGCTACTTCAAAAATGATAGCAGTGGTGCTGTTTCACTATTAGCTGACCCCGCATATACAAGGTAAATTCTATAAAACTATCACAAAAGTTAAGAATAATTTATAATTTTCAATTTATTTTGTCTTTTGTTGTTTTAGAGCCTGGCCCGGTGGTGCAGGTAATCGTAAAATGGGTTCAAATTATGCTCCTACTATTAACGTACAAAAAGAGGCTTCTGCTAAAGGCTTACAACAAGTTTTATGGTTATATGGTGATGATCATCAATTAACCGAAGTTGGAACTATGAATATATTCATGTTTTTCGTTAATGAACAAGGAGGTAAGTTTAACAACAAAATTTTGGAAAATTTTCGATACAATTAGGGGAAATTTTAAATAATTTTACACTAAAATAAGTTTGAACTAAAATGTAGTTTATACTTAACTAAAATGAAGTTTATGGCATTTTCTTTAGATTGTTTATATTTTTCTTAAAAAATAAAAGAGCTTTAAAATTTCTGCTTAAGCACCAGTTTAATAAAAATTTACTTATTTTTGAACAAAAATTGTACTAAATTTAAGTTAAAATTATACTAAATGTTAAATAAAAATTTTACTAAAATTTAAGCAAAAATTTACTTATTTTAAGTAAAATTTTACTAAATTAAAGTACATCATTCGCAAATCTCTTTAAATTTAGCAAAATGAATTAAAATTTGGTTAACGTGTTTTAGTACAATTTTTGCCAATAATTTTTTTGTTTGTAGGCTAGGCTTGCCAGACCGAAATTGGCAAAAAACTTGACATTCAGAGGAAAAAGCTTGATTTTTCTTGACATTAAAACAAAAGGCTTGATTTTTCTTGACAATTTAAAATTCAGTTAAATTAGCAAAAAAAATTGCAAAATTGACTTAAAAATTTAAATAATATTAATTTATAAAAATTTTCTACGTTCTTTGTACCACATTTTTTAAAGAAATGGGCCCATATGTTGTCAGTGGATATGTCTTTTGGCAAATCTTCAACAACTTCCCGAAGGCAGCAGTAATCTGCCTACAACATATCAGTATTAATTAAATTTGATTTGAATTTGATATTTTTAAAATAAATGGCAGCTCTGCTCAATTATTCCGTGACAACAACTACTTTTTTATATTTAAAACAGCAATTTGCTAAAAAACTGATTTTTCTCCAAAATCATATGTTTTTTCTAAGTATTTTACAGCTTTTTGTAAAAATTGGTTAGCTTCTAACTCAAACGTTTCCTTTTCATTCAACGAAAGACTTTTTATGCTTTACTACCATGGAAACAGTCATTTATCCGTAAAAATTAGTCATGGTACATTTAAAAACAATTAGTTTTTTTTTTGCTAAAGGTTAATTTTTTTTTATAAATTTGATGGAAAAATTTCTAAAATTCCGTTTTAGCTCGACAAATGACATTTTTTCTTTATTCTTGACACGCATTGAAAAAGCTTGACAATCAAGCCCGTCTGGCAACCCTAGTGTAGGCTCTTTTGAAAACACTGAAAATTAATGTTTTTACTCCTCTATCTTTACAGAAAAAGAGTTAATAACACCTCCCTTAAATGGTTTAATATTACCAGGTATAACCAGAGATTCTATTTTAGCCTTAGCCCGCCAATGGGGTAACTTTAAAGTTACCGAAGCCAGCTTTACCATGCCAATGATTGGCGAGCTGTTAAATCAAGGAAGAGTAAGTTTTAAGCAATTACCCATCAAAACAAAGAAAATGTACTAATTTCTTTTATTTTCCCCATTTTTAGTTGCTCGAATTATTTGGCACCGGCACCGCCTGTGTTGTTAGTCCCGTTAATCGTATCCAATATATGGGTCAGGATTTATATATACCCACCATGGAACAAGAAAAACCTATACATGAAACAATACGTGAAACATTAATGGACATTCAATATGGCAAAGTGGATCACCCCTGGTCTGTGGTTATTGATTAAAAGGGGGAGGTTAAACTTTAAACTTAAGCAATATTCTTTTTTTAAGGAGAGAAAAGATTTTTTTTTAACTCGTGTATTAGTAGTTTTAAAAATAGCTCGATTTATATAATAAGTTTTAGCGTAGAATCCTTTGAAGTAAAAAAAACAAAGGATTAACTCATATATGAAAAAAGAAGGCAGTTTTTTTTTTAAATATTAATTTAATTTTCTTAAATAATAGGGAAATGGATATAAGAAAATGCTCGAATTTGAATATGCATATAGTTTTAAGTTCTAAAAAAACAACTGCCTTTTATAGGGATTCAAGTTTCTAAATTAAAGTCCTTTTAAATATTTATTTATTTTTTTAAGTGTAAATATTTGACTTTTGTTTTGTAATATTATTATGGATTTTTATTTAAACAAATTTTGTAATTATATTACAATTTTAATTTATACACACATATAAATTTAGTTTTTTTATACTCAGGGGCTATAATTTGTATGTAAATCTTATGGTTTCATTTTCGCTTTTAAAAATATTGTGAAATTATTTCCAAAAGTACCGGATCAAGTGCATTTATTAGTTTATAAGTTTCTCATATAGCTTTTCGATCTTGATTATTTGGTTTTTCGGTCTGAATTTTTTTTAATATTTAAAATATATTAATTGCTGTAAGAAATTTTATATAAAATTTACCAAAAAATTTTGTTAAAAAAATATTAAGAAGACTCTGTAACATAGTTAAAAAAAATTTAGTATAATTCAAATATGTAAATTGAAAATAAAATTCTATAATTGAAAATTTAGTTTTCAACAGCAGTAAACAAAATGATGTGTTTAAATTCAGAACTAACTTGTTGGTACCCAGTAGCAAAAGGTGGAACTAGTCCTTAAAAGTACTACATCGAAAAAATTTCTCAGTTACTATCTACTAAATTTTGAACTGAGTATCAGGTAAGTCTGAGTATATAGCTAATGCTATTTTCAAAATTTTACTGGCGGAAGTTTCAGTTACCGGTAGGGAATGCAAAATCCCGCACTTTTTGATTTCCCGGGAAAGCGGGAAATTTATCTTGAATTCCCGGGATCCCGCAAAAATTAGAAATTAGTGTCCGACCGAACTCACTTTTTTAAGGCCGAACCGAAGCCGAAGCCGAACTTCGGCCAAAATAACTAAGTTCGGCCGAAGCCGAATACTTTTGTGTTTGAATAAAAATACAATTTCATGCAACTTTTTCAAATTCAAAAACGCGGAAACTAATTTCTAAATATTTCTAAATTGTAAAAACATAAAAAAGTTGTATTTCTCGCTCTTTAAGTAAAAATTAAGTTAAATATGTGCATATTTATAAGTTACTATACAAAATTAAAGAGCTAAAGGTTGCAAAATATTTATTTATAGAAAAGTTCGGTATTCGGCCAAAATTTAGCCGAACACCGAACTTGGCCGAACATCACTTTTTGGCCGAACTCCGAAGCCGAAGCCGAATACTGGGTCGGACACTATTAGAAATATTTTATAATAATTTAAAAATTTTTATAAATAAAATGACTTAAAGACCTCAAATTTTCATGATCGTGAAAAATTTCAGGTGGTTTTCTTGGAATTTTCGTAGTGGGAAAGAATTAATTTTATATCTAGTCTATATATATAGTCTAATTACATATTTTTAAAAGTCGAATAAATTGAAACTAATTTTTATACTAAAAAATTTGTACGTCAAAAAAATAAATAAATAAAAAAATTAATATAGAAAATAATGAGTGTTATTTTTGTTCGGTTTAAGATCAAATATTACAAATTTTTAAAATTTATTTTACAACAAAATAATTTTTAAAAATTATGGGAACAAATTTTAACTTGCTTGAAAATTATTAAAAATCAATGGACAAATTTGTCTTTATTTCCGTACAGAATAAGTGCGATTCAAAATTGTTTATACAAACACTATTTGAGTGGCTTTAAAACTAATTAGTGTGTCCGTTTACTCGAAAATCTTACTACTATCACTCAATCGTTGTTTTGGTTACTTTTTGAATTTTTCCAGTTGTGGTAAAAGTAGCAAATTGTAGTAAGTAAACGAACAGCCTAATGTAAAATGTTTACTAATTTCAAAAGGTTGGAAAATTTTTCATAAGAAAATTTGAAATAATTAACTTCATTATTTTAAACTTCATTTTTTTAAATCCCGTAATTCCCGGTCCAAATTCCCGGGAATGCGGGAGTTGAAAAATGCTAAATTTCCCGGGAATCCCGGGACAGGAAATCCCGGGATGCATTCCCTAGTTACCGGCAACAAATTGGTAACTAAACTGAAGCATTAGCCAATTAAATTAATTAACCAATTAAAACCCGCTAATAGGAAGTGCAAAGATTTGTATTTGGTTGTGAGTTAAATACACTCTTTATTTATAATAAAAAACAAGAAAAGTACAAATTACATCACAAATAATTCCCTCAGTAATTGCAACAGTTGTAAATATTCCTGTTCAATTATCTTGCTCCAATTTTTGTTTTTATCTTATTCAGTTTGAGGCACAATAATTTGTTTAAATTTTTATTTCTTGAATTTATTTAAATTTTTTAGTTACTTTAGACGCACCCTGTATATATCAAATTAAAGGTCTTATTTCATCATTTCATATCATTTCTTACTTTCAACTTTGCATTTTTTTGCAAAAAGTTTATTAAAAAACTTAATTTTCCTACAAAATTGTTTTTGCAAATATTTTTTAAACTATAGCTAACTTTAAAACTCTAAGGCCATATTCGTGATCTGCGTCCCAAAGTATATTAGAAATGATGTGTCGCAATCGCGATGCCATAATCGGTGGATTAGATTATGGCTATACGAGGGCAGTTCGAAATGTTCTTAGCCCAACAATAAAAACCAAGAGCTAGATTTTTAAAATTATTTTATTTTTCAATATAATCTCCTGAAACTTCAATACACTTAGTCCAACATTTTTCTAGCAATTCTATCCTTTGATTAAAATAATTTTCCTGAAGCTCCTCAAAATAATCGTTTACAGCTGCCGTTACATCTTCATTCGAGGTAAAACGTTTGCCAGCAAGGAATTTTTTTAGATTTGGGAACAGCTAGAAGTCAGAGAGAGCTAATTCAGAGAAATGATGAGAAATAAGAAGTTTTCATTCGAATACGTTTTTGGTCAACTGTTAACAGTTGGCACGCATCTTGCAGAAAGCTTTTTCATCTCTAATTCTTGATGCAAAATAAAATATACTCGATCATTTGAGATGATTACATATTTCACGCACTTTCGTTCGTCGATCGTCTAATGCCATATCATGGACTTTAGCTATGATTTCTGGCATTGTTACAGTTTTTGGACGTACACTTCGTGTTTTATCTTCAATGCTTGTACGACCAAGTTTAAATTCAGCAACCCAATTTTTTATTGTTGCATATGAAGGAGCACTTTCAGCTAACACATTCACCATATCATTATGAATTTCTTGTCCCGACAAACCTTTATGTAAATATTTAATCACACTACGAATTTCTAATTTTTATACACTACACCACTACGTGGTCAGGGTATTATAAGTTTGTGCTGATGTTTGTAACACCAAAAAATATTGGTCCTAGATCCACCTTATAGTACACCGATCGGCTCAGAATTTTTTTTATTTCGATTTAACGATATCCGTCTGTCCGTCCGTCTGTCCGTCCGTCTGTCTGTCCATGCATTCTTGTGCGCACTCTACAGGTCGCAAATATTAAGATATTTTGATGAAACTTGGTACACCGACTTATGTCGGTCCAAGGACGAAGCCTATTGATTTTGGTTAAAATCGGTCAATGTTTAGACCTAGTGGCCATATAAGGGTCCCCGCAAAATTATATTGTTTATACGCTGCAGGTCGTAAATATTAAGATATTTCGATGAAATTTGGTACACCGACCTATGTCAGCCCTAGGATGAAGCCTATTGATTTTGGTGAACATCGGTCCATGTTTAGACCTAGGGTCCCCCCAATATTGGCTTGGTTACTAACTGCTGGTCGCAAATATTAAGATATTTTAATGAAATTTGGTGCGCTGACTCACATTATAGAAAATTTTGACGCAAGCCCCATTTTATCCCATTCGAATTTCGGATCCAAACATTAGTTGGTTTTTACCCAGACTGGTGTAGGGTATTGTATAGTCGGCATGCCCGACTTTAACCTTTTTACTCGTTTTTATATCAATTTATATTTTTTATACCAAAACACAATATATCCGAAAGCAATTAGGACTATCTACAAGAGAATTAAAAAAAAATATTATTTTTAAATTTTTATCGTGTAAAAAAATTTCGTCGGCGTCGGTTGCAAAAATTGGAAGGCGGCACGGCTAAGCGGGTTTAAGCCATTCGCCGCAGATCTCAGAATCTTAACTGTCACCTCGCTGTCACTTATGTTTGGATCACATGCTAAATTTTTTAAACATGGATTTTATAAATAAAAATACGGTTTTTAACTAAATTTCATTGATTTCGAAAGTGTATTTTTATTTTTTTTTTCATATGAAATACATAAAAGGATATTTATTCCGGTTTTAAAAATATTTTCAATATTAAACAATATTAAAAAAAAATTACTGGTTGTTTACTTGAATATTAGATAAAATATGCCTTTTTTTAATCATTGGATTTATTTTTGGATTTATTCCATTTTGTTAAAAAATGCATATTTTGTTTTTTAATTTACCAAATTTAATATTTTTATCCATATATAACACTTATTTGCTAATATTATATGAAATAAAAAATTTTAATTTTGCGAAAATGCAATTTCTGGAATTCAATTAATGGATTTATTTATTTTATAAATCCATTTTGGATTTAGTTTAATTCAATTCCTGTGTTCACATTTTTCCAAAATTTTATGATTTTCTCTCACATTATATTATTGAATACGTATTGGATTTTGATAAAAATATTAAATTTTTAAAATTAAAAGCATGTGAATTTATTAAAAAAATAAAATAAATCCAAAAATAAATCCATCGACCTCCTCTGGAGCCTATAACAGCTTCGATTTGGGAAGGCATTATCTCAACAAGTTTTAGCAATTCACTGTTTGAAATCTCATTTTCCCAGACATTTTCCAAAATTCTTTTTAGCTTCAGTTTACTCTGTGGCTTATGCTGAGGATTTCTAAAGGATTTAAATCCGGGTAGTTTCCAGGCCAATACATATGCTGAATACCGAGATCCTTGAATGTTTTTTGCACCTGTAGAAAAGATTTTAAAGATTATTTCATAATTTTTAGCTACAAACATTCGAATGTAATGATACAACATATTTATAATCAAAACTTGCCAATTTTGCATGGTGACATGGTGCGGAGTTATCCTGAAAGATAGCCTCACTAGAATGCCCTTATTGCTCCTCCACAATAGGCACGACAAGTCCCGATTTGGCTTCGCCATATTTTTCTCCGTTCATTATTCCATCCACAAATAACCAAGGACTCCGAACATAATAAGAAAAACATCCCCAGATCATTTGACTCTGAGGATGCTTGACCGTTCTAATTACACACGTGTCCTTAAATATTTCTACTGGAAAACGTCGCACGTACGGAAGATTGTCGGCACAGTGTAGGTTAAACTTGCTCTCATCAGACCATCTAACGTTCCGCCATTGGTTGAGAGTCTAATTGCAGTGCATTTTGGCCCATTCCAACAGTTTAGCTCTCATTCTTTGTGTCAGGAGGGGTTGTTTTGCTGGTCTAGTGCCACAATTTCCGAATTCCCGGAGTCGTCTGCGAACCGTTTCCACACTAATGCTAAGTAGGTAGTCTTGTTCGAGATCTCTTCTTATTTCGACGGCACTTTTAAAACGATTCTTCAGGCTCATTCAGTGTATAACGGTATCTATTCGGTCAGATGTCTTTCTCCTAGTTCTTTTCCTGCTGCTGCTCTCTAAACGGTCGTCTTGATTCTTTTTTTTTAGCAAATTTATCACGGTTGGATGACTACAGCATATCCGTCTTGTAATTTTGCGGCAAGGTACTCCTTCTTCCTCCAATGTAAAAATAATGACCTTTTGGTCTCGAGTCAACCGCTTATATTTTGGACTCATTTTTGAGGTCTATCTGTTTAATGTGCCACTACTGATTTATAAATGATTTGATACAATTGCGATACAGCAAAAAATACAAATTATAATTATTTTAAACAAGCGTTTTTCAAACAAAATTCAGTGGTAAGATGTGCGTGACCGCAGGAGTAGATATTACCTGAAGTTTCGTTAATGCACATGTATGGACATATATGATTAATGTATGGAGATTTATGTATCAATGTCCATACATTCAACCTGTATGAATCCATATATGTCGATTTTAAGCTGGGTGATTCAATTAAATTTGCTGTTGAAATTTGGTTTATCTGTGTATGATAATTTAACAGCAACCGCACTGTTGTTTTTTATGCGGGTATGGTTAAATAGTGGGGTTAACTGCGGTTTCGGTTATTGCTAAAACCGTAAAGTATTTCGTATGCCGTAATTTTACCAATATTTTTAAAGATTTTCTGCAAAAAGTAATTAATAAAAACAATATTTTTTTTCTTCATTTTTCTTTAATTTTTATTAATTATTTTAATTATTAAAAAAAAAGAATTAGTTTTAAATAAAAATGTATATGAATTAAAAACTTTTAAATTAAAATAAAAACTATTCAAGATTTGAAATCTTTTTTTTCGTTAATATTATTAAAGAATTGTCATTAAACTAACAACGATTTCTTATAATATTTTCGTTTTACTAAATTTAATTAATAAAATAACAAGTCTTAAAGACTTGAAATTTTCATTAATGAACAAAACTTTGTTAAAAAACAATTATTTTTTAAAGAAAGGTACATCACAATTATTATAATGCCGATTACTTAAATATATTTAACAATTACATATTTGTTTTCTTTTTTTTTTTTTTTGGTTTATTGAGGTTTTGAATTTGTTTTTTTGATTGTGTGACTTTGAAAAAGTGGGTTTTTAATTGCGGAACAATTTTTTTTGTTATTATAATAATTTTTTTTTGCTGAATTAATTTGTTTGCTTAATTTGTGTTAAGGTGCACAAAATTTCCAGTTGCCTTTTTATCTTTTTTTTTTAATTATATTTTCTTAAAAATTGTTTTTTGTTGAGCAAATTTTTTGTAACAGTGAATTAAATTAAAAAAAGATGGATTTATTTTTATGTTTGTTTTAACGATTCATAATTTGTTTAACAAATAATTTTTAAATTATATTTTTATTGTTTTTTCTTTCTCTTATTTTCTTAAGATTTTTTAATACATACTTTCAAGTGAGTATTATTTTTATTTGTTTTCAATTTTAATTTATTTCTTATAAAGAATTAAATTTTTCTGTTTTAATTAAATAACAAATTTTTTTAAGAGATTTTAATTAATTTGTTTAATTTCATTTTATCATAGATTATATAGTCAAATTTAACTATTTTAGATTTTTTTTTTTTTTGTTTACTTTATTTTTTGTTTTGTTTTAGAATGCACTCCTTTATTTTTATTGACTATTTTGAAAACCTAAATTATGAGTTTTTTGTTCACTGAATTTCTAAATCATATACATTTATTATTCAGTGTGTTGGTTTACTCGAAATTTTTACTACTTTTGCTACAATTGAAAAGTTCTTATTTACTTTTAGTATTGGATTTTTCCAGCTGTAGTAAAAGTAGTAAATTGTAGTAAGTAAACGAATGAGACTACTATCTAATAAATTTTTATTAAAAATGCCTCAATTTTTATTAAAAGTTTACAAAAACAATAAATTAAAATTCCTTTTTTTCAAGTCTTTAATTAAACTATTCTATTTTAGTTTTAATAAATGCTAAATATATGTTTACAGGAAGTTAAGGTAGTGCTATTCCATACATGAAAATTTGTTAACTATTTTGGATTACTTGTAATGCAGTATGTGAGGATTGATTAAACAAATGTTCGATTTATGAGTATGAATTATTTTAATGTCCTTAATTTTACAGAGAGCATTTGATTGTACGATAACTAATGAAATTTTTTATTAATTTAATATTTTTCACAAAGTGAACGAAAAATTTCTTAAAATTAAAGAGAAGCTTCGTACTTTATAAAGAAATTTATTCACTGAGTGTTTGAAATATTTAGTAAATTATATTTTTCATAAAATTTAATGAAAACTTGAATTAAATTAATGAATTGTTTTAATGTGCAAGTTCTACACCTTTTTCTTCTAGGTGTAATTCAGCAGATACCAATTGTATTTTCAAAAACTCAAATGAATTTCAGAAATTATTATTTTCATTTAGAATATATCATTTAAATTTCAGATATAACCAATTGTATTACCGAATACTCAAATGATTTTCAAAGGTTATTGTTTGTTTGTCAAAACCCTAATTTAGCGAGGCTTACCCATACACACAGAAAAATATTTTAAATCAAGCAGAAATAACATTAATTGAAATAAAAACAGCTTTGAACAAGAAAAGTACCCTCAGATCTTAGTGAAATTATTACACGTATTTTTAGGGACCGCAATCCCGAGTTAATGGGTTAAGGAATGCTGTAAAAAATTATAAAATACGAGGGTAATTATTTATATTGTGAGCCTTGACCACTTTAACACTTGTTAGCCGCCTGTTGATATTTCCACTAGAAAGTTTAATTTGACCATAACATTCCATAAAAATTTTCGTCATTTGAGCTTTATTTGCGTTGTTTACACAAAAGTGAAAGTTGTGTGTCAGCAAAAAAATGGAATTAACACGTGAAAATTTTCGGTCAATGATTTATTATCTAGACAAGACAAGGTAAGAGTGCATAGACAAATTAAATTCAACTTTTGGCGATGAAGCTCCATCCTTTGAAACTGTGAAACGCTGGTATAACGAATTTGATCGCGAACGTCCTTCGCTCAGTTGTATGTCAGCAAGATCGAGAAGGTCGTTCAAAAGCAGTTGTTGTGCCAGAAAATATTGGTGCTGTGCAAAAACTGATAATTAGTGTCCGACCTAACAGTTCGGCCAGAAAATGTATTTGGTTGTTATTTGGTAGGTTGAAGCATTATGGATAAATTTTGCTTATGGAAAAATGTTTATTGAGCCGATTAGAGTGCATTTTGAGTGTAAAATTTAAGGAAAAGTCCGAAATAAAAAAAATATCTCAAGTATGCTTAAAACATGCATTTTTAGCAAAATATGCAACAAAATATGTGAAAATATCCATTTACGGCAAAATATGCAAAAATACATATGCTTTAACAAATCGATGCCACTTTGGTGCAAATTTGTTGATTCGCAAAAATATTTGTTTAAAGTTATGCTACAGCTAACAACAACAAACATTTATTTACATGAACTTCCGAGCTCTACACCTTTTGCAATTGTAATTCAGAAAATATCAATTGAAATTCAGAAAATATCAATTGAAATTCAGAATTTCCATTTGAAATTCAGAAAACATCAATTGAAATTCAGAATTTCCATTTGAAATTCAGAAAACATCAATTGAAATTCATATTTTCCATTTGAAATTCAGAAAATATTAATTGAAATTCAGAAAATATCATTTGAAATTCAGAAAATATCATTTGAAATTCAGAAAATATCAATTATTATTCAGAAAATATCAATTGAAATTCAGAAATCGTCATTTGAAATTCAGAAAATATCAATAGAATTTCAATTGATATTTTCTGAATTTCAATTGATGTTTTCTGAATTTCAAATGATATTTTCTGAATTTCAAATGATATTTTCTGAATTTCAATTGACATTTTCTGAATTTCAAATGATATTTTCTGAATTTCAATTGATATTTTCTGAATTTCAAATGACGGTTTCTGAATTTCAATTGATATTTTCTGAATTTCAAATGACGATTTCTGAATTTCAATTGATATTTTCTGAATTTCAATTGATATGTTCTGAATTTCAATTGATGTTTTCTGAATAATAATTGATATTTTCTGAATTTCAAATGATATTTTCTGAATTTCAAATGATATTTTCTGAATTTCAATTGATATTTTCTGAATTACAGTTGCAAAAGGTGAAGTTATACTGAAATCGCTATCACTACGTAGCGCTTTGCTCATTTAAAGCCCCGTTTAGAGTATCACACAAGTGTGTTATACATGTCAGAAATGTGTTGTATAACGAAAAGTATAATAGTGTGAACACTGTTCGTTACACACATGTCAAAATGGGTGCACACTTTTTAAAATACGGTCACACTTTTTTGACAAGATTTATTTTTTGAAATATTTCATAAAGTTACCACTTGTTTCAACACAAGTGTTGTGCTATTCACAAATAAATGTTAAACAAAGTTTTAATCTTTGTTTAACATTTATTACAAATACAAATAGTGGTGAAAAAAGTAATAATAGAAGAAAAAATTACTGTTTAAATTTATTTGTTGTGTGTGTCGATAACAGTCTGAACACTGAAAAGATTTTCTTTTATACTTTTTTGACAACCAGACAATTTCAGCATACTCTTTGCCATACTTGTATAAGCACTTGCGTGATAATGTGAACGGCGCTTAACTGACACTTTTCTATTTATACCCCACACCACTACGTGGAGAAGGTATTATAAGTTTGTGCTGATATTTGTAACACCAAAAAATAATGATCGTAGACCCACCTTATAGTATACCGAATTTTTTTTTTATTTCGATTTAACGATGACCGCCCGTCCGTCCGTCTGTCTGTCCATATTTAGACCTAGTGCCCATATTAGGGTTCCCCAAAATTATATTGTTTATACGCTGCAGGTCGCAAATTATTAAGATATTTTGATGAAATTTGGTACACAGACCTATGTTGGCCCAAGCACGAAGCCTATTGATTTTGGTTAACATCGGTCCATGTTTAGACCTAGTGCCCATATAAGGGTCCCCAAATTTCGATGGTTTATAAAAAAACACTGGCAAAGAATGGACTTAGAGTGCTATGCCAACGTTTGCAACCAGTGGTTATCCAGTGCTACCTAATCAGAAATTATCAGCGGTACTAAATCAATTCACTGGTAGAGCAATGATTTTATAAAAATGATGACGCTTTTTTAAAAAGGGTTGTAATCAGAAAGTTCCGAGTTCAAATCCGTTTGCATGGAAGAAAATATTTTTTTGGGTTTTTTTAATTATTTATTTTTTTTTATATAAAATCACTTTTTTTGTTTGTGGACAAGCTCCTTTAAGACCAACGCTGGCATATTAGTTCCAAAAAACTGTTTGCCAGTGCTAGCATTTTAGCACAGCCAATAGCAGTCCAGCCCTTATCACTCATTTATGTGTTTAGCCACCAAGTATTATATGTCTCGCTAGATCAGTGGGTAGAGCAATCGTCTGCCAATTTGGCGGCCTGGGTTCAAATCACGGAAGAACCAAAAAATACATATGAACTTTTTTTAAATTTTATTTCGGAAAATATATTTCGAGACCACATATTTATTGGTTTTGAAAAATATATTTCTTTTTATTATTCAAGTTATTCCTTATTCGAAATTTGAACATTTTAAATGTGTTAAAATCCCAAAACTTATTTTAAAAAAATGTGAAAAGTAATTTTCTTTAAGCTTATACCTATTCAGATTTCATTCTTGCCTAAGGAAATCATCAGGGAACGACTTTTTAAAATTGTTAGAAACGAAAATTTCTTGATTTCGTTTAGGAGCGTTATTAAATTTCCTAAATATCAAAGAAAGCACAAAAATAACAAAAAAACAACTGTCACAATTTGCTTTGTCATCTTCCAAAATACTACTCTGTTATTTTGACAGATCTAACAATGTAATAACAGCTATTTACGTATAATGTGGACTCTGTGGTGTAATGGTTAGCGCGTTGGACTGTTACACATAAGGGTGCTGGTTCGATCCCCATCCAAGGCAACATCAATTTATGAAAAATAATATGTTTTTCTATCCCTCATACATATTGCAGCGTCCTCCTTCGGTGTTTCCGTAGCACTTAACCCCACCGAAGTAAAATAATATAACGGGGCTATGAACTAAAAAGCTTCAACAAAGTTCGCCAACTCTTCATCAGATGGCTCACAACAACTGTTCTAAGATTCAACATCTCGCGCAATTACAGTGTTGCCATATTTGCAGCCCTTTTCTTTCACCACCTTTCACTTCTTCTCCATCCCCTTTCAAAAGAAAGCAACACGTTAATTAATAGGAAGGATTTCCTGAGTGTTGCTTCTCTTAAAAAAAAAAAAATAATAATAGCTGTATTTTAGCTCATACCTATCAACGTTAAGTTGTTAAAGTTAAATATACGTTTAACCGCATAAAGTATAAAAAAAATTTAAAGAGCTAATGTTTTTAATATTCGCGTTATAATCCAAAGTATGCCAGCAAAACTTTTTAGGAAGTAATGCGAAGAAGTTATGATAGATGTGAAAATATATAATTATCCGCGTTGAAAGTGAACATGCATAGGAAAAGTAATATGTTAGTTTTTGTCTGAAACACGTTTCTGTCTACTTTAGGTTTTTTTCTGAATTAACGGATAAGTCGAAAACACAGGTAATCACAATTTTTAAATTATTTTAAAGGTTTTATAAATATTGATATTAAACGAAAGCATTAATAAATAATGCTCAATGATATAACAAGCTGTTAAGAGAGCATATAATTCGACTTTATAAAGGGCGAATTAAAAGACAAGAATGTATCAATAATAAAAAATATAAACAAAACAAGAATGTTAAAAGTTTTTATAGTTGACCTGTTTTTTTCTTGTGTGATAGATTTGGTTCGGCTCAAGGCCGTATAGTTAAAAATAAAAATCAACTTTTGTATTTTATTTTTAAATGTTTATTTTTCTCAATATTTCGAACAAGCACCGTTGTTCATCCTCAGGAGAATCTAAACAGAAATACATTATAACATATTTAATTAGTACATATTAAAGAAAAAACAATATAGTTTCCATAAATTAATTAAAAACAATGAAAACATACATTTAATTAACTGATCATTAAACGCGGAGTTGAAAGCGTCCTTGTTTGTTTACAATCTCTTTTCAACTAGTTTATTGTCTAAGCCGTCGGTATTTGTTTACTGTGTGTCGATATAATTGAGCACATTTAACAGTGTCCGTTTTATAGTTGAGTCTTTTGTTCGATGGTACATCAATTATATGTAGCATTTCAAGGGTATATCTCTTTGCGTAGTTACTCTCTTCTTGTAAAATGCTCACATCTTTAAAATTTGGTTTATGACCAGTAATCGTACTATGGGCCGCAAGTGCAGTTTTCCGTTCAAGTGGTTCATGTAGAGCTTTTTGGTCTGACTTATGGGATGAATTTTAAAAAATTAACAAAATTTTTCATATTTTGAATAACTAACAAAACTAGATATTTAAGGTAAAAATATTGTTTTGGTAGCTGTTTATTATGATATTAAAAATAACCGCTGTTACGAAATTACAGAATTTTTCGTTGTTTTCTTACATAACTGACATAACAGTTGTTTTGTGTTTTTCCATGGAAAAACAACTGTAATTACAAATAAAACAACAACTACTGATTACTACACAAATGTCATGTAGTAACTGTCAAACTTTTTTGAGTGCAGTTCTTAGAACAGCATTCCGCAAATAAATCGGAGTCTAAAATTAAATTAACAATTCCCGTTTAAATTTTTGCCAGACAACTGAGCGCCCTTTCGACAAAAGTGATGATATAATGATTATATGAGTTTATGTGATAAATGGATATAACTACAACAATATTATACAGATTTTTTAATTTTAATTTATATCAAAAGAATATGTTCTTATATATAAATAACAGGATTTTGATGTTCTGTGTTCTTAATACGATTAATTTTAAAATTTACAAATATATTAAAAAAAAAAATAAATTGCTTGGAAGATATTTTAAAATGTCTAGTACCCACTTTATACTATGCTTGAAATCCTGTGATGTAAATATAGTATTAACTGGATTTCATACTGCTGCCTAATACCACATTTACACAGAAAGGTTAATATCGATTTAAGTTAATCTCGATTAAAGTTTATCTACTTTTAGACTTAAGGTTCAATTAGACGTGCCATATCGCCATAGCCGTAACCATAACGCCATAGCAGAAAACCAAAATTCAATTGGTATCTACGGTTACGGTTATGGCGTTATGGCATGTCACCAATAACCGAATACATTGTAGCCCATAATGGTTATGGCACGTCTAATTGAGCCTTTAATCCAGCAACATTGGTTAAACTTAAGTACAAATTTGTCAACACAAAACATCTGTTGGACAATAATTTGCCTAAGTCAGGGGTGGCAAGATCTTTTTCGTTGCGTGCCAAATACAGACACATTTTTTTGTAAAAATTTGTCGCGTGCACGTTACGTATATTTTCTTTTTAAAAACTTTTAAAATTGGAAACATTTTCGTTAACAACTTTTATCAAAGTTAAATTTATTTTAATGCAAATAAATAACATTTTCCTGGTAAAATCGACAAAAATATTTTCTTAAAATAGTACAACATTCATATTAGAAGGTTAGATTGTTAATTACATTCAAAAAGAAATCCAAAAAAAATTTGGAAATATAAATTTGTTTAGGTATTTCAGATATTTGAGCTCGAGGTCAATGATTTTATTATAAATATTCTCCTTATAAATCAATATTTCGATATTCTTTGAATATCATCCTCAGGATTCTTATAGTGAATGTTTACATAACCAGTGCAGTAATGTTCTCCTTATAATATTTATAATAAAACAACTGACCTACACTCTAAAAACTGCTTGTAAAATTACTGTTTTAAGGTATGTAAATTTTCATGTGAAATTACATAAAATGCGTAATTATATACACAAAGTGCTTAATATAAATATTTACATACATTTGTCTACAAAATTACGCACAAAATACAGTAACTGATGTGTTGATATACATGTTTATAAGTTACTAGACATTTACTCTGTATAATTGCATATTAATTTCAGTAAATTATGTTTGTATTCAAATTTTACGCACATGTATGTAAAGTTACCAATTATTGTGTTTATATAGGAGTTGTCAATAATATTTTATTTGGAAATAAAGAAAATTATTGGTTTTATTGAAATTTATTTGCATAACTTAAACAATTCTTCAAATAATGCAAAAATAGTAAGAAAAATTTTGAAAAAATTATGGAAAAAAGGTTAGTGGAAGAGAGAATTAAAAAATTTAATTGCAATGCGTTTAAAAAGTCAATAAATCATTTTCAGGGATCATTATGAAAGACAAAACTGGGGATGATAAAACATTTCGAGGATACCTCTTAGCCGATATTAAAATTTCTAATGTGTATTAAACGTGTTAAATAAGCTGATACTTCAAGAATTTTGGATTCATGTCTACGGACTTTTATTACACATCATGACTAGAAATATGGTGTGGTTTTGACCACGATTAGTGTATCCAAAGATTTTGCTGATGATGAAAAGGAATAAGGTTTCAGTAGAACCGCTGGACGTCGGTATAAGAGCAAATTTAGAGTACTGTTAAAAAATTACAATTTTGGCTAAATTTATAATTTAAAATATTTTTTCAAATCCTAAAAACAGTAAAGTAAAAATAAGGTATGGAAAAAGCCCCTGAAAGGTCCAAAGATTTGCTCATTTTTTAAGAAAACCTTGGAGCCCATATAGAAGGACCTGCTCTTAATATCAGCCAGCTCATAAACAAAAAAATAATGAGCCTTCTAAAATGAGCAAGCTTCCAAAAGCTTTAAAAAAAGAACCAAGCAAAATTTTTGGCTCTGAGCCACAATTTTGGCTAGCTGTTTTAAAATATACTATATATTATTGTACAAATTTGGAAAAAAAATTTGCGATTTTTTTGCAAACTTAGCACCAAACTTTGGTGTATGAAATTAGTATTATAGTCCGTAGATTATTAATTTAAAAAAACCACTCCTAAAAAATTGCAAAACAATAGTGGGAGGCAAAAAAAGACTTTCTGGTAGAAAAAATTTGTTAAAACACACAATCAGCGATTAACATTCTGCAAACGAATATAATGATGCAACAATTTTCCATTCTGGAAACATTGTTTTGCGTGATTGTTTTTGCAAACTATGCACCAAACTTTGGAATATGAAATTAGTATTACAATTATGAATTAAAAAAACCAAACTTTAAAAATTGCAAAAAATTCGCGGAACGCGAAAAATGGCTTCATGGTACAAACAATTAATTAAAAAACGTAAACGGCGATTTATGTACATTCCGCAAACAAATATTTTGATGGAAAATTTTCCTTTTCGCAATTTTTTTGCAACTAGCAGCCAAAATTTAGTGGACGAAAAGATATTATAGTCCCTAGAATATGAATTTTAAAAAATCGCACTTAAAAAATTGCAAAATACCACAAAATATTTTTTCGCGTTCCGCCATTATTTTGCAATTTTTTAAGTGCGGATTTTAAAATTCATAATCTAGGGACTATAATATCCATTTTATACAATAAAAAAAAATCGCGAAAAAAATTTAATAAAGGAGAATTTTTGCATTAATATATTTGTTTGCAGAATGTTAATCGCTGATTAAGTCTTTTTTCGTTTTCCTGGAATATTTCTTAAGTGAGGTTTTTTTTTTTTTAATTTATTTATAATCCAGGGACTACAATACCAATTTCATACAACAAAGTTTGGGCTTGCTCATTTTTTTAAGTGAGCATTTATGATTGTTTAACCTGACTTATGCAATTTTAAACCTATCCTTTAGGTTATATCACCTGTATGTCCGTTATTGCTAAAGTCTAGTGCTTTACGATAGTGTTTTCAGAAATTGAGTAATATCCGTTCATCCACGATAAGTTTCTATAGTTAGCCAAAATTGTAATTTCTGTAGCATACTACCCTAAATTCACTTTTTAAATCTCCCAGAGAATTTCCGATCTCAGCATCAGAAAATCTGTAGGATTCGCCCCCTTTTCTGTAATTAAGACCATTGGTGGATTGTGTTAAATAAAGTTTTAAAAACAAATTTGTTAATAGATTTAAAAAAACCGTGTAATTTGTGTAACAGTATACATACTAAATGGTAAAGAAATTTAAAAATAAAGTATTTGGAAAACTAATTATTTGCATATAATTTATGGTAGGTCTAGGCATTTATAATGCAGTTCTACTCGTTAATGTATATGTTTTCAGACACATAACATGTAAATTTACATGAAAGGAGCATGTTGCTAAACATTTTTAGACACTTTAAAACGTATTTTTACACACATTGTGTGCAATGATTTCACATATAATGTGCGTAAATATTTGAATTTACTAACAAAATGTATTTTTACCCTAATAATAGTAGGAGAAAAGATACCTACTATAAATAGGGTAAACTTACATGAAAATTTATTAGAGTGTAGAGCACAAATATCTGAAGTTTTATTAACAATTGGAAAGGTCGAACAACAATATTTTTTTTATTTTAGCAGAGTAAATTGTCATCTGCAATTAACTAAAATATATCTAAAATATTGGTAAATTTAACAGATTTTTTCTTGGTGTTTTTATTTTACTAATATTTAGCAAACAGATTCAATCGATTTGAGCATTTTTTCTTCAGGACCCAATTTTGGTAACTTTAGAAAAACAAAAAATAACTTTTCTGCCACTTTTTAATTTCTGCAATTCTAGAGCCTTTTTCCATCGAAATATTTAAAATTCTATCAATCTATTCGTAAAGGGCTAAGAAATTTTTTATAACTTTTTTGATTTATTAATAAATCTATCGCAGAGAATTTTCGATACTTTTAATCTGAAATACTTTCGAAAGAATAAATTTTCGAGTTATTAACATAATTATGTAAACAAAAAATAATTTTAAGACGCTTTTTTAATCATTTTAAACGAAAATTTAAAAAATTTTTCATATAGAGACAAATTAACAATTAAAAATTACTTTGATCAGTTGACACATAAACTAACCACTGACGAGTCTTTGGGTGAGACGAAACTGCAGCAGTCTGGTGATTCACTTGTGTCTGTTAAATTTTTAAATAAAAATGTTTTCTTCTTCCTATAAATCAACTCTAGAAAATTCTTTAGTAATTAATTCTAATACTAATTACGATTGTCCTATGCGACGGTTACAAACACTTAACTAAAAAATTTTTAGCATTTCCGGTTTACAGCGTTATTGCAGCAAAAATACTTATGTAAATTTTTAACATATTACCTGTTTGTTTACATTTCTAGTAAAAGCTAGTAAACTTAGAAAATGCCGAAGAATGATTTTCTTTTCAAGTGAAATGAAAAAAAAAAAAAAATGTCAAAAGTAGTACTGAATTAAAAAATTTCCACATTTCACGGTAAAAATGAATTTATGAGAAAAAAACTAGCAAAAATAGTAAAAACTAGCATGTAAACAAACAAACATATTATTTCGCTGGTCTTCTAATAAAATTAAATTTTTTTGCAACATTCAACAAACGTCGCGTGTCACCAAAAATCCTCTCGCGTATCACTACTGGCACGCGTGTCATAGTTTTGCCAGCCCTGGCAGGGGTGGCAGGACTTTTTTCGCTGAGTACCAGAAACGGACAAATTTTTTTTGTAAAAATTTCTCCCGTGCCACCTTAATTTTAAATGTCCTTTAAAAGTCCTTTTTTAAAAATTTGGAGAATTTCTCTTAAAAATATTATCACAGATGTACATATTTATCAGCGCTACTGATAACCCCAAAGAGAAAAATTAAATAACATCCAAGAAATGACATAAAAATGTTTGATGGTTATTTCATTTTTGGGGCTTTATTTAATTTTTAAATATTGCGATTATTTCATTATGAAAAAATCTCCAATGAAATAAAATTAAAACAGTTTGAACATTATTGCCTTTTCATTTTTTTGGGGGGTTATTCCATTTTTGATTGTTATTTTATTTTGTTTAAAAAAGTTAAATTATTGGGCGCCATAAATTGTTTAATTAAGTACGTAAGAAACTTGTTGAAAAATGTGCTTCGGGCAAAAATTTGATTTTTTTTTTAATAAATCGCGTGGTTTTTATCATCATAATAATTAATAAAAAGCGAATATTATGGGTTTTAACACATAAATTTCTATTTCAGATGCAATGGCTCTGCGAAACACGATCAAAACCCAAATTCAAATTCAGCCTTTATTTCATTGAGCGTTTTTTCGTAGCACCTATTTTCCATTTAAAAGAAAACTTAATTTTTTAGATCCAATTTTATTACAAGTTGTTTTCCATTTTTGTGCAATTTTCTGGTACTTTTTATTTCTCCGATTATGACGCATTTTCTTATCGAAACATTTAAACGTCTTTCAATCTATAATTTTAGAAATTTTGCCAGAATTTTATGATAATCGAATTTGCGAGTATTAACCATATTTCTTTAAACAAAATATGGTGGCAATACAGAGTTTTATTCATTTTAAAAGACGATTTACAAGCTCTATGAAAAATTTCACCATTATGGAGTTAAATCACACATTTTTGTGGCAAATTTAACATTTAACTAAATTTTTTGCTGGTCTTTTAATATTTTAATTTTTTTGAAAATATCCAACAAAACGTCGTGTGCCACCCAAAATCCACTCGCGTGCCACTACTGACACGCGTGTCATAGTTTTCCCGGCCCCGGTCTAGTATAACAGACTTGAAGTTTTTCTGCAGCATGTAACAATCTCGAAATGAAAAAGGATGTGTTTAATAAGATTTGAAAAAATGTTGTAAACTCCGTTCTTAATTTTTACACAAAACTGTTTAACAATGGCATATTTGGATTCACCTTACTTATTGTAAATCTGGTTATGCCGAGCTTCCCGGCCATAACTTTTATGTTGCAAATGAAAAAGATACTGTTCCCAACAAACTGACATTTTGAAATACGCGGTAAGACTTGCAAAGCAACCATTGTAAATCAAACAGCTAATTTTATGTAAACAAGTGTTTGCAAAGAGCTGGTTTGCGAGCAAACGATATTGGGCTATTATAAAGAAGTATATTAAAAGAAAGTACAATGTTCCTTTAACAGTCAAAAAGTTTGGAATTCATAGGAAAAAAGCTGTTAAACATATTTGTAGTAGTCTACCAATTAATGCTGCGGGCCAAGGAAAATATTTGAAATTATTGAAAGAAAAATTAAATATAACTTTTTGTTTTTTTATAATAAATCTTAGAAGTTATTCTATACAAAACTTGAAAACAGTGTTTTATATTTATTTAAGCTATTAAAAGCTCTTCAAAAATGTAAAAAAAAATATATTTCGCGAGTATATTATGCGAGCAATTTCAAGCAATAGCAGTGCTTCGACACCTTCTGGTTTTTGATTGACTACATATTAGGTATCTAATGCCCGTAATTATAAGCAATAGATATCTTCCAGTGCTTATATATCTACCAGTGCTTTTAGATATCTACCAGATACCCTACCGTGTAAGCCAACAAAAATCAGTAGGTGTGTATCTATTGGTTTAATCGCCTTTTTAGCGCTCAATGCAGTACTAAATCCAGTTTTTACTAGAATAAATTTTATGTGTAAATGCCGTGTGAGACCAAAATATTAAAATACTTTGGTGTAAAAAAACAAAAAGACTAGCAGCAGAAAATATTTTAAATGAAATTACAAAAACTCGTAAGTAAATAGTAGATGCTATCACATAATACTAACACTAATTGAAATTTCTTTTATGTTATTAAAAAATAGGAAAAATGTTATTGAAAATTTTCTTAATATTACGCTAATTTTTTGTTGGCTTTTAAAACTATCTTAAGCTTTAAATAATTGTGGAAATTCATTGGCAATTTCTCTTACTAATTGTTGATCAGAGGCACTACATTCAGTTTCCTCACAAAATATGCGTGTGAAAATTTTCATAAAATCTTGTTTACGATGTTGATGTTCCTGATAATTGGTGTTTCGTAATATGCGACGACATAATTCCAAATAACTACGTCTCAACTAATATTTTTTCCGAGAAAATAAGCGATATTCAAAACTTAAAATATTACGAAATTGTTAAAGAAAAAATGTTTCAACTTACCGAATTACCAGCACATAAATCAGTTAATTGTCTTACAATAATATCAATTAAAACTTTGTTATCATTTGTATAAAACATTCCTGCCGTTTCGGGTATACTAAAGATATCAATAAACATTTTCAAAACAGAGTTCACCGTATCCGTTGAATGTTTTAGGACTTTTATAGGATCTTCTGTAAGAGAGAATAAGCAGATTTCATTTTTAATGTTTTAAGTTATAAAAGACATAAATTTTCAACAAACCTTCTCTATTTAACAGTAATAATATCTTTTCAGTAAATACTTTGGCTGAGGGTAGATTTTGCATGGCTTCTACTACGACATTTTGTGAAAAATCCGTAAATTGTAAATTAAATGCTAAAACTAAAGCTATAACCATATCAACTAATACTTCAGGATTATTGCCTTCAACTATTTCCAATAGAAATGAGGCAAAATGGACACCAAGATAATCTAAAATAAAATTTAAAGAACAAGACAGGATTAGAATTCCTATGTATATTTCGTAAACTGAGACCTGATTGTTATACGGGACATATTTATGTAGCGAAATTTTTTAAACCTTGATTTCACTAACAACAAAAGTCCGTTATGGAAATACCCCAAATTTATTATTTAGGTACAAAGTCATATTAATTGTCGATTTCTTAATTCACGACAAGTTTAGGGTTAGGCTTACGAAAATTGAAAAATAACCGCTTACATTAGGTGTGTTTATTTACTTTTTGGGTAAAGTTCGGTAAAATGAGAGTTAACAAGAAATACTCTCACGAAGTTACAAAAATGCACAAAAGTAAACGAACGCGAAAGACCATATTTGAAGCCCAAAAAACAAACGTCAATAGATTTGTGCATTCTAGTTCGTTGTGGTGAGCGCTCTTTCTAGTTTTTGTTCCATTTGTTGTAAAAATCTAGATAGCTTTTCTAGTTAAACCCCTTTTTAAAACAAAAATTATAATAAAAATTTCCTTCTCAGGAATTTTTATATACAAAAAGGAATACATAGTTAATTTAATCTGGGATCCCAATGTTAATCGCGGTATCCCAATGTTGAGTACTCGAAATTAAGCAAAAAATCCTCTCACAAATGACAGATGTGCCCAAAAGTACGGGAACGCACAAAACCACTTTTCTAGCCCAAAAAATTATTTTAAAGAAAAATGTGAAAATGCGTATAATTTTTACAAAGTAACATATTTATTTGTATTTAAAAGTTTTTATTGATTTTGTACAGCAGCAAAAATAGTTTGCTATGTTGGGAAAAAATGAAATACCTAGTAGTAGAGAAAAATAAAAGCAAGGAGTAAATTTTTACCACAGAATACTCGTCAAACTGTAACAGAATATAAACGGAAAAGAAAAATTTTTAAATTTGTAGCGATTTCAACTCTGGTAATTCGAAGGCATTTTACCAAGGTATACAAAATATGAAAGATGGTTTCCAGCCAAGACAACAACAACTGTCTAGATAGAGAGGGTTAGTACGTTAGTACTAAGTGGAAATTGTACAATATTGAAGAGATGTTAAGAATATTTTAGTGAACTATTAACGCACGTATCAGTGAAATAAATATTCAAGGTGAATCTAACTCAACATATGGTACACAGCCTACAATACAAGAGATAGTAAACGCAATATGCCAAATTAAGAATAACAATGCATCTGTTGACGTTAGCCGACTGTCCAATCAAGCAAGAGAGCGATCACATCAAATGTGACCTTTGTGGCACAAATCACACAGTAACCTACAAAGGCTGGTAAACAAAAAACAAAAGCAAATCTGTTCCCCCCATGAAAATATCGAGACAGCACAACAGCAAATACTTGTATCGACTCCCAGTGGATTAGTATCTCCTTCTCTAACATATGCTACAACATCTGACCAAGCTAAATCATCTCATCAAGTAGTATCTTCCGAAAAACCAATTTCATCTCAGAACAAATCTAAATCCTTAGAAGCCCATACATCGCCTACTAGCACTATACGTATTATAGAACAATCTAATAAAATGTGCGTTCCCGTAAGTTACCGCGGGTACCCGCGGGAACCCAAAACAGCCCAAACAACAACAATTTACACGCAATTTTGAGTACGGGAACGCCTTTGGGCTACTTTGGGTAACTGCGGTAAAGTACGGGAACAGATATAATGATATGCAAGTTTTTCAGCAACCTAATAATGATATGCAAGATCTTAAAGATATGATGAAACAAGTTATATCTCCAATATCCAAATACAATGAACATTGTCACCGCACTTCTTAAGAAATTAAATAGATAATCAAAGTGAACTAAAAATAGTCCTGTGGAATTCAAACGGTCTCTCCTAACATACACTAGAACTAATGTCATTCTTAACCGCTACTCTGTTGATATCCTACTGGTTTCTGAAACCCTTCTGGAGAACCTACCTACTGGCCTACAAATACGTGGGTAACTATTTATATTGTGAGCCTTGGAAACTTTAACACTTGTTAGGAGCCAGCTGATATTTCCACTAGAACGTTTCACTTGACCAAACCATTGCATTGAACTTTTCATCATTTAAGCATTAATTATGTTGTTTAGAAAAAAAGGGCTTTCCCTTTGTGTGTCAGCAAAAAATGGAATTAACACGTGATAATTTTCGGGCAATGATTTGTTGCGATTTCTGATGTCTTTGCAACTGTGAAACTCCGGTATAACGAATTTTATCTCGTATGTACTTTGCTCTATGACGAATTTCGAGAAGGCCGGCCAAAATCAGTTGTTGTGCCAGAAAACATTGATGCTGATAATGCAAGATCGTCATGTGACATAATCTAAGATTGAGGCTACCTTAGGCATAAGTTCCACCAGCATAAATAAAATATTGCATTAAAATTTAGCCGTAAAAGTTCTCGTTGGATTTCTCGTGACTTAACAACAGCTCAAAAAGATGCTCGGGTCGATTGGTGCAAACAAATGCTCAAGAAATACAATAGGGCTTCTTCAAAAAACGTGTATAAGATCGTTACAGGTAACGAATCATTGTTGTTTCATGATGAACGAAATCCAACAAGTTGTTTGCTTTCAAAGCACTTCCAAATGGTCACCTGTTTTTTTTTTAACTGGTCATGTAGCAACAGTGTCATTAGAACTACGTATAACAGTTAATTCTGAATAGTACACCACCATTTGTTTGCCAGAAGTGTTCGGAGAAATGAGAAAAACCAACCCCCAAAACCAACACATCGGCTCAAACAAGTGACTTTTTGAGCACTCAAAAAATCGAATTAATAAGTCATCCGTCGTACAGCCCTGAAAAAAAAAAGAAAAAGTCATTGGCACCCAATGACTTTTTCTTGTGCCCGAACATCAAAGCACAAGAAGCCGTAGATGCATTCCAAAATCATATTTTGGAGGTGTCTCACACGGAATGGAATAAATGGTCTGACTAGTGGTTCGAACGCATGCAAAAGTGTATAGATCATAAAGCAGAATATTTTAAAAAACAATAAAGACATTTTTATTAGGTTACCCCAAGATAAGACACTCTTAAATAGATTAACTAAGCAACCTAAGTTTCTACTCAAGAATGACAGGGAATACAAGCTTGAAAGATACCTTATCTCTTCATCCTCTACAACAAATTACTCTTTATATAAAGCAACAAATAAAAATAATAACAGTATCATTCATACTCCACCTATTCAAAAAGATAATCTCTCTTAGTCACGAACAAATATAGATAAAGCTAGTGTTCTCGCTGATCATTTCTGTGGAACCTTCTCTAATCCCACGAACGAGAATATATCTCAAACATACCCAACTGTCAAATTAAAAAATTAATTAATCAAATAAAAAAAACAAGTATAAACAATAAAAAATCTCCAAGCTATGACCAAATCATAGGTAAACTTCTGAAAGAGCTGCCGATAAAACCATTGATCTATATCAGAAAGCAGCAGAAATAATAGCTATTTCTTTTTCTTTTTGAAAGGAAAGATATTAAAAATATATACGGCCCTAAAACGATGACAACTGTTACTATCTAATGAGAAACAATCGGGAAATGGATGACATTGGCTAGTATAAATAAAAATAGATATTACTAATAGGGGGAAATACAGGGTTTTAAGCAATTACTTCACAAATCTAGTCTCCTTGGGAGTAGACTAGAAATTTAATTTTTTAATTTTCGTTTACATTTCATGCTATTCTACCAGCCAATTGGTAAATTTGGAGTTAAAAGCCATTCCTAAGCCCAAAGTAATTACTTCGAAGTAATTGCTAGGTTTTATTCATATGACCCATTACCAAAGGTAAAGATGTGGTTAAATTTTTAAAATCCCAAAGACTAAGCTAGGCTGTTCACGTAGCGAGAATGCCCCAAAACAGAGCTCGAGAAGGGATCATGAATGCCATGTCTTACAGGACAAGAGCGTAGGGAAAACCCGGAAGAAGATGGGTTAAGGGAGTAAAAGAAGATTGTAAAAAGATCAACTACAATGACTGAAGACATTCAGCGCAAAACAGATCCGAATGGAGAAAAAAAGTGAACGTGACATTTCATAAATAAGGCCAACTCCGGGCTGGAGCACCAAAAGATGATGATGGATTTTATTCAATTAATTATTATTAATAAGACATTTTTTTTTGAGTATTTCTTTGTTTAAACCAAATTTTTAATTTATATTCACAATTGTGCTTTGTTACCCAGACTTTTTCTTCGTGTAACTTTGGTAAAAAAAAAATAGATACCCAATTTTCGAGTGCGGGAAGTCTTTTTGGTAAGATTGGAATCAAGCGGGTTGCCACGGTAACGTAAAGGAACGAACATATTTGAGAAAGTTGTAGCATTTTAAAAGCCTTGTGACATGTCACAGAACTAACACAAAAGGACATAATATATGACATGTATCTACAAATAGATTTTCAAATAAAAAAAAATAACCCATGTTGTAGGTATTTGTTCCAGTTCAGAGAAATATTCTCGTTTTATTAGTTATTTTAGAAGCTCCGTTAAAATGGAAATAAATATTTCCGAATAGTTAAATACCGAGACAGGTCGATATTGTCAGTCTTCTTGAACCTGTTGACGGAAAATTTGCTGAAACGTATATAAAGAAGAAATTATTTATAGAAAACGTTGTTTGATATTCACATATGCCGACGTCATTGATATCATCGGCATGAAAAAGCGATAGGGAAGTGCAGCATTTGTAGATATTGAAAATCATTTCATAAGGTGAAGTAAAAGCAAGGCATGGCACTATTGCAAGAGAAGCGTGAGCGCTTTTAATTAGCTGACCATCCGTAAGTCCAAACAAAGATTCGAGAAAATAACCTGCGTCATTATAGAGGGGACTGGTCAAACGACTAGATTACAGAAAATGGTCGCAATTACTTTTGCTACTTACCTTGGTGATTAACTGGCATTGGTTGACCCAAAGAAAATATAATTGTTAACATTTTGACTAATTGCTTAAAACGATCTAAATTTGAAAAATTTGTCTTCATATCCTCAACAATTTCCAAAGGCAATACGGAGGTCAGCAAAATATCAACAATAATGTGATCCAAATGGCAAGCAGCGGTAAATGTTTGCAAAAGTAAACGTTTGATGGCCCAACGTGTTTCCATTTGATAGTATTGCACCAAATTGACCAAGGCCTGATATTGATCACAGGACATTTCATAACAGCTAATAGTTTCGTCAGCGTTATTCTAAAATTAAAAATCAATTTTGTTTTCACAATTCTTTAATAACAAAATCCATATAACTAACCAATATTTCTACTAGCTCCTCTAGAAACTGTACAATATCATCCTCATCTTCGTACAACATCCAGGTGCGTTGTTCCGAATCATTTTTACAATCAGCCAATTGTGAGAATATATACTGTAGTCTCTTTGAATCATGCGTCATACCCAAAAGTTCTTTGGGTGTTTCCACCTTATCGGTTACATGTATGGCTACCGCTTCGAGATAGGGATTAATGGCACCATTGTATAATTGCTCTAAACTAGTAAGGACGACTCTTAAAGCTTCACAGGATAAATCAAAACTCAAATTCGTATTACGTCTAATAACATCGACTATTTGGTAGACATCGGAAGATTCCACTTTTAAATTTGGCCTAGGATAACCACCATGTACTAGGGCTGCGGCGCTGGCGGCAGCATGTAATTGTTGATGTAAAACAGCAGCGGCTGTGGCGCTATCTTCACTATCCAATGCCTGACTATTTTCTACACTATTTGCACCAGCATCTCCTTTACCATCTCCATCGGTAGCTGTCTCACGATCTTCGCCACTAACATTATCACTAGCTTCAGACTTATCATTGAATTTATCATCTTTCGAATACCCACTAGCAGCACTGCCATTTTGTTGCTTTATATTTACACCACAGCCATTTTCTGTTTTACTCAATTTTTCCGTTGTTGAAGAGGAATCATTATTTTCTTGTAAACTACCACCATTTTGTTTTTGATGGTTATTATTGTATGAAGCTGAAGAATCTTTTAAACTGGGTTGTTCTTTATATGTGGTTACTACATCTTCACTGGTTGTTGTTGTGGTGGTAGTAGTTTCGGAAGGCTCTGAGGTGATGCTATTATCTTGAGCAATATCATTGACTTTGGTTTGAACAGCTGCTATTACTGGCGTTGTCGCTGATGTTGGCGTTTGTGGCTTGTTGTTGGTTGTTTGCTCTGTCTGTATTTGCATTGAACCCATACTGGGTGATTCAGTTATCATTAATGGCATAGTTGTACCCATGGAGGGACTTGATATTGATTTTTTACTACTATCTAAACGTTTTGTGTGCGGTGGACTATGTGGTCGATGTTCTTGTGAATGTGGTGCACTGTGTTTACTATATTTATCACCCAAACTTTGGGAAAATGATAAGGAAGAGTCTGCATCTCTTTCAGAATTATCCTGCGTAGTTGAAAGAAGTTAAACAAATGGTTTAATAAAAAGAAAAATCATCTCAAGAAAAAACTCACCAAGTATATTCTTTCCATGGAAATTTTCTTCTCTCTTAAGCGTTCTAGTAGTTCTTCCTTTGGCATAATACCATTTATTTCATTATCTTTAGATAATTCTAATGATTCTATAGAGGAATTTAGAAAACTTATCAGAAAGTCTGGTTCAACCTGAAAAGATAATAGATAAATAAAACAAAATTTAATTCGTTTTCATTTAAATGGAGAAGAATAACTGATTTGTTTTTGGATGTGATCAGGAGTAATAGCTTGGAATTCAACCAATTTAGAATTTATGGGCCACTAAATCTATAAGGTGGAATACTTATCTTTGACATAGGTTACATGGTGGTGAAGTCGTAATGAATTTTTACCAGGTGGTTATTATTTTTAAAGCCGTGGTTAACATATTTTCATATAAAATAGTAAAAAATCAGTAACATTTTTTGATTTTTCAAATTGAAAGGTGTAATTAAGAGAAAATCGGAAATGTAGTCTATATGGGCGCTAGGTGCAAATATGAACCGATTCTATATAAAATCTATAGATAAAATCTTTGTATTTGCAACTTGTAGGTGCCAACAAATTTTAGGGGACTTTTATGTGAATACTAGGTATAAACGAGGACCGATTCTAACCATAATCAGTGTACCAAATTTCGTTAGAATATTTTTATATTCGTGTTTCAGGACACGAATGCGAACAAGCATAAGAGCCACTGGGAACACCGATATAAGTTGGCGTACCGATAAACGTTGGTGTACAAAATTTAATCAAAATATCTTAATATTTGTTACCTGTAGCATGCGCACAAGAATACAAGCACAGACAGACGGATGGAGAGAGATAGGCATTGGTAAATCGGATAAGACGAACTCATTATATCTCATCCATTTTGTGGTGTTGGGTATAATTAAAAGATTTCAAATGCCTAATAAACCTCCCTTATCTTTATTAAGCATGTAGGAACACCGTCCTTAAATTTTAACCTACTCGTAAGTATTTAATAAGTTTATGTTAGATGTGTTGTATTTGTTTCCCTTTTAACTGCTGAGTAAATTATGTATCCTTTTGCATATTAGAAATTAATTAAATTTTCATTTTCCTGTTTTAAATTATATGCAAAAGTAGGGAGAACATACATACAACTCAATAACATTAAACTACATCAAAGCTGAAATGTGCTAAGTTTGGCACTCGTAATAATTCAAATTGTTTAGACTCTCGACGGATTGGAGAGATTACGAGTCTCGTGACATCTTGTAAATAATAAATTACACACGTCAAAGTGTTAATAAGGTGTGGTAAAAAAATACGCCTTTTTTGTCCATAGCTTTTAACTATTCGGGAAAAGGGAAATGTTGAAACGCATATTGCCCAATTTAAATATTGGAAATATAGATGAAAAAGCACTTCGCTAGAAACTGACTAAAACTCGAATATTTTGAATAAATTTTGAAAATTGAATAAGCATTAAAGGGTGAACACACCAAAATTGCGACACTTAGAAACTAATACCAGAAAAAACTAGATGGCTTTGAAATAAATTTTTTTTTATTCGAAAACTTTGAAGTTTAAAGGTAATAAAAATATTAAAATATTAGTTATTTTTTGTTCCATATGCAACTGATCGGACTTTTCGTCGCACACGCGAAATCATCTTTTGCACGAGTGCATCATCGACTTTTCGCGACGCCGACAACCACTTGGTTTTGAATTCTGCAATATATTTTACCATTTCACCTGTCTTCTTCAATATTCCCTTCACTATTGACCAATATTCCTCAATAGGGCGTAGCTCTGGGGTGTTGGGTGGATTGCAGTCGCGAGGTATAAAATCGACTTTATTTGCATTGTACCACTGCAATGTGTCCTTGGCATAGTGGCAGCTTACCAGGTCCTGCCAGAACAGTAGTTTGGTGATGTGACTCTTAATAAATGGCAGAAGACGCTTTTTAAGGCACTCATCCCGATAAATTTGAGCGTTCATTGTTCCAGATGCAATTAAAGGGCTGCTTTTGCGATCACAGGAGCAAATGGCTTGCCAAACCATGTATTTTTTTTGGAAACTTGGACTTCATTTTCAATTTACAGCTTTCAGGATCATCTTTACGACCTGCAGCAGTATACAAATCTTGGCCAGCAATATATTTGAAATTTTAAAAGCAGTAGGTTTCGTCGTCCATGACAATGCATTCATATTTCGTGATTTAGGATTCGTACAACTTGAGGCTGCGGGATTTCGCCGTAACATTCTGCTTTGCGTCTCGATCTGGTGCTGTTTGAGTTTTAAAACTTCTCAGTGAAGCTTGCCGCTTTACCTTCTGTACGAAAGACTGCGATTTACGTACAGATTTTGCAACAGAACGTGACGAATTCTTCTGCCCTGAGGACCTTCCGAGCACTGTTTGTAGCACTTTGCTCACGCTCACCTCCGCTACCAGTCTTTCTAGCAATTGTCAGACCTTCTCTGTAGGGATGTAAAACCCTGGAAGCTGTCGAATGGTGAACTTTTACATTTTTCGCAATTTTACGCGCACTGAGAACCGGATTTTTATATATTCGTACAAAATATATATGTGACGCGCAAAATAGAAAGGGACCTAAGGATAGAAAGGGACCTAAGGTCAGGAGAGCATGGGATCGGTCTCATTCGATGCTCAGATGTTGTCCACAAAAAAATAAAAAATTGATTTTTTACCCTTAGGTCCCTTTCTCTATGCGCTGTCACATATATCGTTTCTAACTCGGTAGTCATTTTTGACGAAACTAAAAGTGAAATTCGAATGAAATTTCTCATACATGAAATTTAGGTCATAGCCTACTCAGCGTATTTGAATTTCAAAATATAAAAATTTTTTTGAGTAAGTTATAAGCTTTCCAAAGTCGCAATTTTGGTGTGTTCACCCTTTATGTGACCTTGTACCATAATTTCTGATATACTCCCCTATACAAAATACCTGTCAATTTACTCCTTTCTTTGAAACACATGAAAGCTTATAAAGGATTCTTCAATAAGAGCGCTACAAAAGTTTTTTTTAAATAAAACAAAAACGGTTTTGGATATCAATGAAATTCTTTATTCCTGTGAAAGTACGTTCGATGCCATTATGTATGGAAATCGATCTCTTTTGCATGGCCACCACGGGCACGCATGCAGAAGTCCAGACGCTGAACCCAATTTTCGACGGTTTTCAAGCATAAATCGGCCGATATTCGTACGAAGTTCATCAATCGTCGCTGGCTTGTTGGCATAGACCATAGATTTAACGTAGCCCCACAGGAAATAGTCCAACGTCGTCAAATCGCACGACCGAGGCGGCCAATCGACTGGACCATTTCGTGAGATAACACGTTCTCCAAACTTGGTTTGCAGTAAATTGATTGTGACCTTCGCTGTGTGGCTTGTGGCGCCGTACTGTTGGAACCACATGTCCTCCAGGTCCATATCATCCAATTGGGACCAAAAATATTCGGTTATCATTGAACGGTAGCGATTCCGATTCACAGTAACGTGCCGGTCTTGATCATCACGGAAGAAGTACGGCCCAATGACGCCGCCGGCCCATAAACCGCACCAAACCGTAATTTTTTCGGGATGCAGTGATGACTCATGGAGTACGTGTGGATTGCTGTCTGACGAATAACGCATATTTTGTTTATTGATGAAGCCATTCATTATGACGACCATAAATTGGACGTAGCGCTCTTAACGCTGAGGCCACTGACTCCGAATGTCGGTAGTAAATTTTAATAATTTCGACTCGTTATTGGCTCGTATATCTTTCCATCATGAAATGGCAAACCTTACTGAAGAGAAATGTCAAAAGAGCGGCAAGAAATATGGCGTCGTTTGCTGTCCCTGTCTTTCTACTTTTGTAGCGTCCCTGTTGAAGAACCCTTTAGATACTTGGAAATGTCTTGTATATTATTGGTGGATGCGTCTTAAAAAAAACTTTTTAAGAATTCATTTGTTTAGATTAATTCATCCGTTGTGTAGCCCTTTTAGGCTTTTGATATGTTGAATGTATCCTTAAAATATAATTTTAAATTATGATTTACTATAATACTTTGTTCATAATCTAAATGATCGTCAGTAAGTCTTCAGTAGAAATACTTAGTTCTATGGTTGACCCAATAGCATTCCTTTCGGAACGATGAAGTTATTAAATACCCCTTGGAGAGAATAAGGCCATTGCTGTGGGCATTTAAAAGGCGTGAGCTTAAGTACCGCTTTTCGCATTTGGGTCTAAGCATCCTCGATTTGGAAACAAGCGAAAAGGGTCGATTTCTATGCCCGCAAACTGACAAGCGCAGTGACAGCTCGACTTAGGCATATCTGCATATGGGGAATGTAAAATGAGAAATCGTATTTTTTTCTTTCCCGAGTAAAAAAGTTTTGATATAATCATATATTATTTTATGTAATTGCATATAGTAACTTATAGTTACATATGGCCACATATGCTTTTAAATTCAAGCAGATATACTTTTATATAGTCATATGTTAGATATTTTTTCCTCAAAGGTTTTAATATGGAGACATATGTGATTTTATATTATTACATATTTGCCTACATATATATGTATGTGATATATATAAGTACATAAAGTAACATATAAAAGATATAATTACATGTACGTTTATATATAATTTAGTATGACACTATACATAATAATATAAAACTATGTGGATCCAAATAAGAAATATTTTATAATTTGTGTTAGTTATGATTATATATTGACGAATATGAACCCATATATAACTTAGACATATATCATCCCACATAGGGAATTTTTTCAAAGTGATTTTATATAAAAATATATAAGGTCCATATAAAACCGTATTTTATTATATTTGGTTCCATGTTATAAATGATTTTGAACTAGTTTTAGATTTAGTAATTACTAGGGATTGGCGCTTGACACGAAATGTTCGTGAGTCACGTTATTCACACGTGATCGTGAGTAATAATTACTATACTTAAGTGATTCGTGCGTGAGCGTGAGTAAGAATAAGCCGTGCATGATTCGTGTGTGAGTTTATTTTTTGCATCATATGTTTTTAGTAATTTTTACTGTTTTGCGTGAGAATTTTCTGATTGTAAGTTTTTAATATACTCATGTGTGCTGAGTAAGAAACGAAATGCTCGTGCGTGAGTAACAAAGGTTTAAAAGGCTTAATTCTTTCATTCACTTTTTAAAAATTAATGAAATTTGGGTTAAATTTCATTCCCTAATAGCATTCTTATGGAATTAATTCTATAGCTTAATTCCCAATAGCTTTAAATTATATGAATTCATTCTATTTTGATTGAATTCTAACTGAATGAAACCCAATTTACTTGAATTCATTTAATAAAAAGGTGAATGAAAAATGATTTGTTTTCATTCACTTAATCAAATGAAAAATTTAAATTTGCATGTAATTGCTGAATATTAGCATAATACAAATGAAAAAGAGTGATGTCTACGAAACAATTGTATTGTCTATCATGAAAATGATCAACCCTTTTTGAAACAACAAATAAAAATCTAATATGACAATATCATATTAGAATTTGGACTTGAGGTAGAAGAATATTCTAACTAAATATATGAAAATATAGAAAGTCCGAAAAAACAATTTTTGTATTTTTTAATGCAAAAATTAAAATAATTGTTACAAATGAAAAACGTTTAAAATTCATCTAAAAGAAATAAAAAGTATCGTATGCTTCGTTACAGCTTGTATGCTTTGGTTTTGATTATATGTTAGTTGCAAACTACACTGCACTAAGTGAATGGTAATAAAATTTCTTCATTCAATTAGTAAAATGGTGAACGAACATGCAATTTGAATGATTCAAGTTAGGAATTCATTCAATTCAATTTTTCGAAGCTCTGGTGAGTAATTTGTTTTTTTTTTGAGCATGAGTCAAAAATGGCCTACGCACCGCACCCATAACATTAACAACACTGAAGCTTTAATACGAAATTCCCTATACTATAACATACACTTGTCTGATTTCTTATATCTTGGTTGTATATCATAATCCTATTAACTTTAAAATTTCAGTGTTGTTAACTTTATTTTAAAATTACTAAATTAAAAGTAATTTTTTTTCATGTTTATTGCACTGTCATGATAAATCAGGATAAAAGTAATGGAGATTTATCGAAATTATAAGATCTCCAGCAGGCCTGGGGTTAATCATTACATTTTGTAATTAATTACACATGCAATTACACAATTACATGTAATTGTAATTGAAAAAAAACTCATCTATAATTACATATTATTTGTAATTGCAATTCAAAAAAGAACATTACAATTAAAAGTAATTGAAAATTTTTTTTTATTTAAAAAAATAATTTTTGTATGTATATTGTTAGATATGGTCCTATATAATATGATAAAAAGTATAAGGTTAATATTTAGATATAATTGTATCAAACTATGTCCACTTTTATAACATTTTATATAATTTTATACAAAAAGATATAATTTGACGTAATTGGATAAGGACAAAATTCGGATACAATTGTATCGAATTGCATAAAATTGTATCAAATTGTACCAATTTGTATACAATTGTATACAATTCGATACAATATGATACAATAAGACGTTCTCATTTTTCGGATATAATTATATCTAATTACATAAAAGATTATATATAATTAAATATAACTTCATATGGCTCCATATCATTTTTTTTTACTTGGGTTTTCTTTTTTTTTAAGAGAAGCAACACTCAGGAAATTCTTCCTATTAATTAACGTGTTGCTTTCTTTGGAAAGGGGATAGAGAAGAGATGAAAGCTGACAACCGAATCTTTCGCCAACCGAACTTTTGTAGTTGCAGGTAAAATCACTTTAATTAATTTTTAATAATGAAATTTATTCTCAAATTTTTAATTACACTGTGAGACAAATGGTAGGGGTCAGTGATCGGGAAGGGTTCAAACTACCGGGGAAAGTTATATCGGAAAAAAAGAAGTTATACGTGTCCCGGCGTTTCGCTGGGTCACCCTAGGAATCGAGATATATCGATTTGACCTTTGGTGGTCTTTTTTTTTTGACATAACTCGAGAACCACTAGTCTGTTCATATAACATTTTTCTATATACTCAACAGTTTTGCCGGTAAAAATAAATGTATGAAGAAAAAAATATTTTTTGCCTAAAATATTAAAAAAAAAGTAATAAAGAAAAGGTTATTGATTTTTATGGTAGCGGTAACAAACATTTATTTTTACCGGCAAAACTGTTGAGTATATAGAAAAACGTTATATGAACAGATTAAAGGAATTGTAATTTTTAATTTTTTTTAAATTGTTTGAGCAAAATCGGACTAGTGGTTCTCGAGTTATGTCAAAAAAAAGATATATCTCGATTCCTAGGGGTGACCCAGCGAAACGCCGGGACACGTATAACTTGTTTTTGACCGATATAACATTTCCCGTTGGTTTCATCCCATCCCGATTTTGACTGTCGCATAGTGTTATTGTTGTATTAACTGATTGCTTTAATTTTTATGGATTATAAATTCTATAAATAGAATAACACGTTCCTCAAAATTTGTTTGAAAATTAAAATGTTTTTATTCCGTGAACTAGAACAGAACTGATGACTTTCCGTTTGTCATTATTTGCTTTTGCTCTAGGCTAAACTCAATTTAAATTTCTTTAGTCAAATATCAAATTTTAATTTTTTTCAAGTTCAAAATTTGAATTTGTTGTTTATAAACAAAATTGTATTGACAATAGAAAATTAATTACGTCTTTTAATTTGAATCAATAAAAAAATTAAAAAAAGAAAAATTATATTACTTTTCTCTAATTTTAACTCAGATTGCTAAGTTTGGAAGTTCATACATTTATAATCGTTTTCTGTGTACATAAAATATGTATTAAAAATCGAAAAATATGCACCTAATATTTTAAAAATATGCATTTATTAATCAGTTTTTTCAACGTTTCCAATATTAAGTGTGTTTGCGTACCCGAAAATTTGTACAAATTCGTACAAATTTGTACAAGTTTTTACTGGAAGGTGTTTGTTTACACAATTACTCTGTAAGGAGAGAGGAAAAATAGAGGGTAAAGTGACAGTTCAATACCAGAGAACTTACAAGTTTTTACTGGATGAATTTTTGCTAGTAAGAATTTGTAAGAAAAAAAACATATGATTTAAAACATATGATTGAAGAAACAAAACATTTGTCTAAATAATTTTGAAATATTTTTTTGTAAAAATAAAAAATATTTAAATATAAGCTTATTTACGATGGAAGGAGTAAGTGATCATTTTATTAGGTTTTATTTATTAATCCAATAATTTGAATAGGTTTATTTCGCAATCAGCTATTTTAATAACTGTTGCCAATTTAGCTATTTTCTCGGCAAATCTAGCGATACTTCAACTCGTTTAGGGGGATAAAATATAATGTAGCTATTAGCGGGAAAACTAGCGATTTTTCTTTTTAAGACAAACAAAAAAGTTCAAAAAATTTGGCAATGTATCAATAATTTTTTAAGAAAGTTTTAAGAAGTTTGAAAAATATAGCTATTTTTGTGAAATTTTTCAACAGAACCTAAAAAGTTCGTGCAATTTAGGGATTTATCGCTATTTAATTTTTTTTTATAATTTAGATATTTTCTGGTGATTTTTTAGTTTGATTTAGCGATATTTTTAGGGAAGAAGTTGGCAGCAGTATTTTACTAATTCTTACAATTTTTCTGTTTGCGTACATTTTTAGATATTTTTCTTTTTGAGAGTAAATTTTGCCTTACTCTCTGTAAATTTGTTACTGAGTAATTTTTACTGGACTTTACTGGAAAAGTACCCAAACACACCTATTATCAATTTAATTTGAGTATTATTTAAGTCTTTCGAGTAGCATAAACTGCAATTTACAGCTCATCATCATCAGAATGTTAATAATTTAATTTCTCTCATATTTTTGTCTCAAAACAAACAATCAAAAAATATTTTCAAGTATGAAAAATTATTTTTATAAAATATAAATATTTTACAAATTATAGTAAATTATTAAAATTTTTAAATTTTATTGTTAAAACAAAAAAAAAATGCTTAAGAATATGCATTTTTTCAAAATATGAAACAAAATATGCTTTTATAGCCAAATATGCACAAAAATATGTATTTATAGCAAAATATGTAAAAATATGCATTTATTGCAAAATATACATTAACAATTTCGAATTTGTTGATTCGCAAAGATGTTTGGTCAAAGTTGTTCTGCAGCTAACGATAACAAACATGTATTTACATGAACTTTCGAGCCCTACTATCAGCAACGGCTATGTATTTCTCTCACTCCATATTAACAGTTTGTGCCTGCTAGCAGAAAACCGGTCAGATTTGCAAATGTCTCACATTGCGTATCCTGATCTGTTTTAATATTTTTTTTTTCAGAGTTTACTTGATATGTAATCGGCAACACATAAAAATTTCAGAATGGGTGCGAAATATGTTCCGTGGAAATCCTTGTCTTTGTACTCGTAACATTCTTTTTATTAAATATTTTATTTTTAAAGAACCCTATTTAACAAATTTGATGTTTTTGAAGAATCTTCTCTTACAATGCATATTTTATAAAACGATATGGTAAGGTAATTGCAAATCTGGCAGTAAAGTCCATGAGAATACTTGCTTAATATTTTTAGTAAATTAGAAGACGTGAATTCAATTGCATGCAATTTCTTGCATGGAAACTATGAAGTGTTACACTCATAAAAAAAAGTTTGTACAAAAGTTTGTTAAACGCGCTCTGATTAAATTGAACTAATTTTTCTGTTATTTTCTCTAAAAAAGTCCGTAAAAATAGGTAAATATTCTGCTAAAATAACAGGAAATAGTACATGTATTTGCGCCAGCACAATTTTGACCTATTTGTATAGATTTTTTTTATGAGTGTATTCATTAATCATATAGTGCGCATTTCGGGAAATTTGGCTCAGATCCTACCAGTTCTTTTTTAAAACTTTTTAAAGACCGAAAAGTTTAAAACATTACGAAAATGCTACTAGTTCATTCATTCTTTGGTTAATGTTAAATGTTAAATGAATCGTACGAATTCGGAAAGTAAAACTAAAGACCTAACTGATACGACTTACATTTGGACGCCTGAAATTTCATTATCCCAAAAAACCGAAAACTCCCGAAAAAAATGCGATTGCCAATTTTAGATTCTCTCAAATACTGTTACGCCGATAATTACACATACACTCAAAAAAAAAAGTTAGTAGAAAAATTAGTAAAACGTCTTGTATATCAAGAGTACTAGTTTTTAGCAATTTTTTTTTGCTGTAATTCCGATTTCAGCAAAACTTTTAGTTATGTTTTTTAGCACTATATAAATTAGTAAAACATTAGTTCAATGTTTTACTAATTTATTTTGCTACAAAAATTGTGCTGATAACCGCATTTATAGCGTGGACGACAACCAGATAAACAAGATGTAGGTGTCGCAGCTTGTCTGGATGTTGTACAGACAACGGAAATGATAATTAAAAAAACAACTCTAGACTAAAGTTATGACTTTTTGATTTTTTTTTTGCAAATATGAAATTTTATATGCCCTAGCCAAAAAGGCCATAAAAATATTAAGAAACGCAATCTTACTTTTTCGCTGCTGTCAAAAAATTTTCCGCACCAAAAGGGTTGAAAGTTTTAAACAAATGAGACTCAAACGATGCGTATTAAAAGTTATTTACGGTAAAAATTACGAAATCTTTTTGGAGGGACTTTTTGATATATATTTTGTCGTTTACAATAATTCTTGTAATAATTTGTTATATAAATTAAGCAAAAGCCCGAGCAAAAAATTATTTTTACAAATTGCATTTGGTGTGGAAGGTTTTTTCGACAAAATGACCAACAAACACGATTTTTATTATTAATTTAGTATAGCCTATCACGTGGTGATAGGTAAAATTTTTGTTAAAAATGAGTAATAACCCTACTCTACACATTTTCTATATTTAAATTTTTAGCAAATAAATTAACTAATGTAAAATTTCTCTACATATTTTTTAAGTTTTTTTCAATCTATTCAGCAAAAAGTTTAGTGATTTTAGCAAGGATTTTTTTCATTTCCAATCGAGCAAAATTTTTGCTCAGATTACTATTTTTTATTTGTAGAAATCAGCTCGCTGATTTTCAGCAAACACCTTTTGCTGAAATTACCAACTTTTTTGGAAGCACGCTCCTGACTAAAAATTTTTCTGACACAGCAAAATTTTTTGCTGACTTTACTGACTTTTTTTGAGTGTAGTAAAATTTGGAAACCAACCCAGTAGCAAATGGTCGAACTAGTTCTAAAAAGTACAAAATTTTTGACTAGTAACTACTAAATTAAACTAAAGTAACTAAATTAAGATGCGGCAAATTAACTAAATTGAAATTCTCATTTCGTTTACATTTGTATTTAAGTAAACATCGGAGTTTGAAAATAAACACTTACATTTTTTTACTGTGAATTGACTTGAGGTGCAAATCAACTGGTACAGTACTGGTACCAAAAAGTCACTCCGGAACTATTTTGTTAAATTTCATTCATAAGTACCAGTACAGATCCCTGTTTTTATTCTTAAAACAATAATTTTTAGCCATCTGTGTACCGATTATTTTCATTGAAACAATGCGAGACTAATTTGAAAAATTAAATTTAAATAAAGGCTGAGTTACCCAACCGTAAACGTATCTGTAACGAATCAGCTGTTTCGAAACCACAAGAAGAAATGTATACGAATGGTTACTAACACGTAAATGTGAACATACTTGCCGGATCATTCTGTTGAAATCAGAATTTCCTATCCAGCATCGAAACAGCTGAATCATTTTAGTCGGAAAAAATATAAAATGAATAAAGAAAATTGATTCAAACAACAAATAAGGAATAAAAATTAACAAATAAATGGAAAAATTTAGAATAAAATATAAAACCACATGAAATAGATGCTAAATAGTAATGTCGTTTACGGTAATCTATAAGTTGTACGGCACGGTACAGTTACATCACATTTACGTTTACGGTCCCATAATCCGCCCTTAAGAATTTTGAAATTCTAGTTTTGTTTACATTTGTTTTTAGTAATATAGTCTGAGTTTGCGAATGAACACTAACATTTTTTTATCGTGATTAGAAATCATAAACACAAAATATTTTAGATTTTATTTGATAAATGGAACTAATTATATCAGTAAGGAAAACTGTCGGTCTAATCTACGTTTCATCAAAGAAAAAGCCTTTGTTTTTATCTTGCTGGCTGTGACGAAATAAGTACCCTACGGGGAATGAGGCGTCAATTGCTCTCCAAGGACCTATCCCGTGACCGGTCAACCGAAGGCATATTACTAAATTAGTACAAATATGAACAAAAGAAAATGAATTAATATTCTAAGTATTTTCTGATCCGTTATTTTCACTGTTGCTTTGAAAAAAACTTGACCGAAACCGAAATAAAAAACTAAATTGGCGGCACAATTTTAAAAATATTTTTTATTTATTTTACTCTTTGATTTATTTTTAATTTTATTTTTTCACGATTTGCTTATTTTAGCTCTTATTTTAAATTTCTATAATGTTTTGGTAAGAAATTTTAAGTTTTGTATTTTCAACGTTTTGTTAATGTTAAAGCTGTTTTAGTTTTAACAATTGGTATTTCACTTAACTTTTCTTTTTAACTTAAGGGGAATTTTTTAAATTTTTATTTATATTATCAGAGTTTTTGAGGTAATTTTCTAATTTTTAATTGATTTTTTAATTTAATTATGGCCAACGCAAAAAACAAGTCAACTGCCATTAAGGGAGCTATCCCATGACCGGTCAATCGGTGGCATATTCAAGGCACTTCCACCATATTTGTGTTAATGTGTTTTTCTTTTCTATTTTTTTCTTTTCCATGTTTTTATTATTTGCTGTGTGTGTGTTTGTTTTTTCTTTCTCTTTTTTATTTGAACAGAAACGAAAAATATATAACTTAACCATCAGCCAGCCATCACGCATAAGCACCATTAGCTGAGACGGTAGAGCGTTTGTCTTACAAGCAGAAGGTTGTGTTATCGAGCCCTACTTCGACGCCAAGTAGATTATTTTTAATTCTTAATTTTTTATTAGTTTATTTGAAAAGCTATTTTTAGACACACCACCTTACTGCCACAATGTGTCTAAACTGTGGCAATTGGTCATTTCCAATGACAACGCCATGTTAAAGTGATATGTCTCTTTCAAACAAAAAGACCGTTCAACGACCGGTCTCCGCCCCCTTGGGACCTATCCTGCGTGTCATCTGGGACCGGTCCCTTTCCCCGTAGGGTAGTTATAAATTAAAAGTTGTATTTAACATAATTGCTCGCTATGTTTTTGATTTAAAAAGACGTGCGAGCAGTGTTGCCAACTCTTGAAGGCAGGAAAGCACCGTGAGCATTGTGAAAACGGGTAAAAAGGGTAAAAATTTACCAAAAATGGGGTAAAAAAGCACGATATTAATTTTTTGAAAAATTTAAAAACACATTTTAGTTTTGTAAAATCGCGTAAAAAAGGTTCAAAACTAACTAACAAAAGAGGTAAAAAGAACCAAACTAATATTTAAAAATTTTGAAGTTTAAATATAACGAAGTTGCTATTTAAAATTGTACTACAAACACTGGAAAAATGTATTTTTTGTATAGTTCGTATTATTCTTTCAACTTTGACAGAAAATTGAAGAAAAATTAAAAAACGCGAACAAATACCAAAAATATAAACTGTACAAAAAGCACCAAAAGCACTGCCAGAAATTTGAAAAAGCACTGTAAACACCCGTTTTTTTAAACGGGTATTTGTAAAAAAAAATATACCCGAAAAGCACTGAAATGGCAACACTGCGTGCGAGGGTATCTATGTTTTCTATTAAACTATACAGTAGACCGTACCTCAAAAAAAAAAGTTCGCAGTACACCCCCAGTGTAGAAACGGTAATGACATATCATTATTTTTTGGACTACCAGTAATGACACCCACTTACCTTCTGTATTATTTTAAAACATATAATAATGAGTTACTGATAATTACTTATTTTTATCATTATTTCAAATAGAAAATAATTTTTTAGATTTTTTTTGAAAATTTTTTGAAATCTATTTTTAGACTCAATATTTTTTAAACACTGGTAAGGATATATGTAACCACATATTTTTTGATTTTTTGTATATTGGCGAGTAAGCTTACTTGTGTGCAGCAGGTCAATTGTGTTTTTATCTATTAAATATTACATGCCGATATAGCTCAGATGGTAAAGCTGTTGACTGGCAATGTAGACCCAGGTTCGATTCCCGCAATAGCAAATTTTATTTAAAAAAAAAATACAATAAAAAATATTTTTTTTTATATAATTTATTTTTTAGAAAATCTATTTTTAGACTCATTATTTTTGTCAGTACTGGTAAGCACATAGGTAACGATATATTTTTTGATTTTTCGTATGCTGGTGTGTAACGACAACTCTTTATTTTTCGCGACATCGCTATATAAAGGTAATAAGAAATGTAATAACAAAAGTAACTAGTTACCATTACCAAGTATGTAGTTACATAACCACATATCTGGTAATGATTTTCTGCACTGGGGTCCAATCTAAATTATTTTTGCAAGCAAGTTTGTAAAAAAAAATTTTTTTTTTGCCGAACGTAGGGGTCGCCATTTTACATTTTTATTATATCTTTGGCGTTTACAATCGGATCTTAAAGTATGATATATCGATGTTTTTCTCTCGAGGGGACCAATGTTTTACTCTAAGGGTCATCGTTCTGTATTTATCTAGCAGATCTCAGTTGCTAATGTTAGAAAATTTATGCTCGTAAAAAACATTAAACATTTGCTAAGGAAGTAAATCCAGCAGAACTTTTTTTATTTTTTGTTGCCGAACGTAGGGGTCGTATTTTAAAATTTTTTTCATTGGATTTTTCTTTTATATCAAAACACTCCTCGAGGCAAAAAAACCGATATATGTATCACACTTTAAAATCCGACTGTAAATGCCGATGCTATAACGAAAAATGTAAAATGGCGTCAAAATAATTTTTTTTTTGGAATTGCCTTGCAAAAATACTATATATTTGAATACTAAATGTAGCATAAAAAATTACAAAAAAATTTAAATTTTCGAAGTTTTTTTGATTTTGTTTTAAATGCAAATAAACAGCAGTTTACAATTGTTTTTATCAAATATTTCTGCTAATTTAACAGAATAGACTGCTAAAACTAAATTTAGCTAAAAATAACAAAAATTTTGTAGATATAACAGTTTGTTTTTGCTATTTTTCGTGTACTAATATTTAGCAAAATTTTCTGCAGATTTTATACTACAATTTGTCATTTCTTAAACTTAAAGTTAACTTAAATATAACTAAAATTCCCCGGGTAAAAATAGTTATATATTGTTATATATAATGTGATTGGGTTATATCTGACGGTGAATGGATTCACATTAAGACACATATCATTATATACAAAAACATCTGATATTATTTTTTCAATGAATTTGTTGTACGGTAATTGATGTTATTACATATCCCCAAATCTGACTCCATATATAACGATATAAGCCATATAAAACTAATCAAAATATATGTAGTTACCGATATGATTATATGGTTCGATACTAAGTTATATAACACTGTATGTATCGTCATACTAAAAATATATTTCTTGTAATTTTATATAACTTTCTATATGATCTCGTACAAATTAATATAAATTAAGAGTTAATTTATCCACAGCCAAATAATTTTCACGTGATTTTTTTGCATATTAAATTAAATTAAAAATGATGCAAACGATTTAGATTAGATTTTTATTTTATGTTATAAAATTTGGGCCTTTGAAATTGTTTAAGCTATAGAAATTTCAATATCAATTTAAAGCCGGTATGCATAAAAAGTGTACCTACTATTAGACAAAATTATATAAAATCAGATATTTTTATATCGAATTAGATGTAATTTGATGTCCTGGATATGGACAAATCTCGGATCAAACTATATCAAATAATATCTAATTTGATATAATTAGACACAAGTAGATGACCCATTTTTCGGATCAAGTTGTATGTCGTTGTATATGGGGACTTATCAAATAAGATATAATTATATATGACACCGTATTAAGATTTTTTACCCGGGTCTGTACATTTAACAGTTTTATTTTTGCTGTTCTTATTTTACTAGTATTTAGCAAAAAAAAATGTGCTAATTTAACAGTTTTTTTTGCAACATAATTTTTAACTAACTTTTAGTTGCATTTCTGCTATTTTTACAGATTTATTTCTATGAGTGTATTATTCTATATTTCACTATATTTATTGCATCGTTAGTTTAAATTCGCTTTGCGAAATTTGATCAAGAATTTATTTAACAAAATATGTGTTAAAATCAACAAGTTTTATTTTAAGCCAAAAAAAAAACAGGAATACATTTTGTTAAAGTAACAAATTTTTATGTTGAGCCAACAAATATATTACTTTGAGAGTAGAAAAGCCTTTATATTTTTTATAAAAAAAATTAATTATAAGTCATGTTTAAAAATCAGATATTTTGAAAGTTTATTTTACCAGCAATATCTAAAATTTGTTCTTATTATATATTTCTTAATTTCGAATTCTTTTTCAGTCAAAGCTGCGAAGATTTCCTACAGATTCTGTTAAATTACACTATATCAAAATTCGATGAAGGTAATAACATTTTAAATTCTTACGTGATATTTTAAAACGATAACACGTTAGCACTTAAAATGTAAAGCCCTTCAATGTTTTTTATGGTAATAGCCTTTAATGAGGATGTGAAGATAGACTAGAAAGAATCGAAATGTGCAATATGTCCTTCAAGTGTACCCGTTCTCATTCAACCTAACTTAACCTTTTGTCGTGAATTTGACATTGTACCGTTATATATGTACGAGTATATATTACAAAGAATTTATTTTTTTCGGCTAATGACATTTTTATTGCATATATTTCTGTGATTCTGAAGAATGCTATCCATCATAAAATCTTTAGATTCATAAGCAGTGCAGCGACTTTCATGCACTTAAAAATCAAAAAGATGCGCTTAAAATATGCAGTAAAAAATACACTTAAATGGAAATATGCACTAAAAATAAAAAATATATACACTAAGGATCAAAAAGTAATCGCTTAAAACCAAAAACTGCACTTCAAATTTATCGATTTTTAAAAATCATATTTATTAATCGAGAGTGTTATGTTAAAAATTAAATCCAATATAAATGTCTAAGTAGATGACAACTTGATGTTTTCCTTCTGGTTAAGTACTGAGTTAAAGTTTGCAATTCTTCCTTTTCTTTTGTTTTTTCTTTAAATCTTATTTTTAGTTTTTAAAAAAATATGCAATTTAATGAAAAATATGCAATAAAAAACACAGAGTATGCAAAAAATATGCACTTAAAAGCAAAATATATGCATTTATAACAAAATATGCAAAAATATGCAACAACAAACCTATGCCATTTTGTTGCAAATTCTTTGATTCGGAAAAGTATTTTGTCAAAATCATTGTTGGACTAATGACTACATACATGCATTTGCATGAAAGTCGCTGCCTTGTTCATAAGAAAACACAGAAATTCTCAGATTCTTCTAAGTTTCCAAGAAAAATGTTTGGGAAAGTTCACTGAAATATGGGAACATTAACTAAAAGTGAAAGGAGGTTGCACAATCACGGTGCTAAGGTCTTGAAAATTTATGCATCTGCATAAATGAGAACGCGTTGTTTTCTTTTTAAAGACTTGTTTGTCCGTACGTACATTTTAATACTAAAAAAAACCAAAACAACAACAACATAGGTCTAGCAAGGGTTTTCCTTAGCATGTGGTAATAAAACAGTCAAGGACATCGATCGTCATATTAAAACAAAGTGGTTTTTTCTTGTTCTTCTTCTGTGTTACATAATTAAATTTTATTTCCTTAAATAAAATTCATACGGACCTTAATGATTAAAGACGGCAAAGAAAAAATGCCAAGTATGTAATAAAAATATTAAACCATGCAATGAAAAAAGAAATCCATTGTGTCATATGAAGTGCATATGACAGTTTATTGTAAATACAAATACAAAAAACTGACATGATGTCCTGTATGTCTTGTTGTATGGTTATGATTTGCTGTTTCTGCTATAAAATCCACATTGAGAAAATTCTCATCTTCATGCATAATTACTGAAACTGGACAAAATTCCCTATTGGCGGGTATATGAATGTATGCATGTGCTTTTTTATAAAAATAAATAAACTCAAACAATCCAAAAGGAACAAAAAGAAACATATGATTGCAAGGACATAATGAGAACTTCCATTATGGTGCAAATATGTTGATATTCTCTTTATAAAAAAATACTTTTTGTACAATTTTGTATTACTTGGAAAATGTGTTAAAATAATTATTTTTTTCCTTTTGTAACTGGTGTGTTTGTCTGTTAAAAATCAATTTCCTTTACAAAAAAAAAAAAACTAATTGTGACAATTTTCTTGTTGACATTACACAGAGACTGACAGACAGACATGTAGATGAATAAAGCCTTGTCTAAAGGATAAATGCTGTTGAAATACACTTCTGATAACAATTCTCAACAATTTTATTTTGCAAGAAAAACGTAGTTTAAGGTTATTGACACACATAAAACGTTGTTGTTTCTATTGATATATATTGCAATAATCAACATTATGAAATCTTTTGATATTAAAAATTTTGCCATAGTATGCAGCATTACAAATGATGGCGGCTTCAATAATGTATCCACTTATCCCATTCACTCAGGCATAATATTTAATAGATAGTCTTCTTAAACACAGAAATATATCTGAAGAATTTGAAAGTCACAATAAAAAAGGTAAAATATACACTGATAGAATTTTGTACATAGTATTAATGAATTTGTTCATTAATACAATGAATTTTTTCATTGGAAAGTCCCCAAAGAACGGTTTCATTGGATTAATGAAACATGTTTCATTAAATCAATTTTAATGAATGGATTCATTGATCTAATGAAAATTTCATTTAATATATGAATTTTTTTTCATTAATTTTAAGATAAACATTATGAAAGTTTCATGTGTTTAATGAATTAAATTCATTACTTTTATGAAATAACTTCATTAATATTTTTCTTCAAATAATGAAAACTGGATTAATTTTATAAATGAATACAAAAATTTGTGAAAGCTAAAAAAATAAAAATAAAAAAACAGTAGCATATGAAAAATTAACAATTATCAAATTAGCAACAGAAGAAAACTGTATTGACCCCCAGGGGGGTTCCCCATACAAACATTTTAAAAAATCACCATTTTTGGCACTTTACGTGAAAAAATCAGCGAAATGGTTTTTTCTTTTTGTGAACCTTCTATTTTAGGTATAGGATGTGTTGAGCGGACTTTTGTAAAACACTACGAGAAACATTTTTGTGAAACATTCTAACCCTCTAACTCTTCAATGGAAGGGAATTTTTTGGCCCCTTTTTAAAAAGGGACAAAAAAGACCAGTAAGTTGAAGAGTTAGAGGATTAAAATGTTCCACAAAAATATTCCGCGTAGTGTTTTACATAAGTTCGCTGAACACATCTTATACCTAAAATCCAGATTTGTGGGACATTTGAGCACCAATTCTGAATATGTACGAAAGTGCCAAAAATGGTGATTTATTGAAATATTTGTATGGAGAACCCCCCAGGGAGGTTCCACGGGGGGGGGGGGGGGCACTGGAATGGATGGGTCGGCCCTCCAAAGTGAGTGTGGTTCGGTCATACATTTGGACTTGATTGGTGCACTCTAAATGGGTCAAAGCGGGATTTTTCAAAATTTGACATCAAAAAGTTGGGACATCAGAATTCGTTTTAGAGGCATGGTTCCTCGGGCAATGTTTCTTATTGTCATCCCTAGAATACGATTTTCCTTTTCACTTGAGCGATTTTTTGCCTCCCTACAAATCGACCCGCACAATACATATATATATTTTATATATTGATCCGATAATAAATAGCGGAGATACGGGCAAGTCCATGTTCTGACTTTGAACCGAAATAAGGGTCTCCGACAAAAATTTTTTTTTCCTATTCAGCCCAAAAAGTACTATCTGAGGGAAAAATCAACTTCCCTTAAAGCCGATATGCCTATATAACTCCCGAGATGCGGGTCTCTCTCTCCAAAAACAACACATAAAGGGTTTTTCAATAAGAGCGCTACAAAAGTAAAAAAGTTTAAGTAAAACAAAAACGGTTTTAGATATCAATGAAATTCTTTATTCCTGTGAAAGTACGTTCGATGCTATTATGTATGGAAATCGATTTCTTTTGCATGGCACGCTTGCAGAAGTCCAGACGCTGAACCCAATTTTCGACGGTTTTCAAGCATAAATCGGCCGATACTGCTGCAATTTCACGTTCGATATTCGTACGAAGTTCATCAATCGTCGCTGGCTTGTTGGCATAGACCATAGATTTGACGTAGCCCCACGCTCAATTGTTGATCTGCTAGGACGATTATGACGACCATAAATTGGACGTAGCGCTCTTAACGTTGAGGCCACTGACTCCGAATTTCGGTAGTAAATTTTAATAATTTCGACTCGTTGTTGGTTCGTATATCTTTCCACCATGAAATGGCAAACCTTACTGAAGAGAAATGTCAAAAGAGCGGCAAGAAATATTGCGTCGTTTGCTGTCCCTGTCTTTCTACTTTTGTAGCGTCCCTGTTGAACAACGCTTTATATAGGGAAAAACAAAAAGAGGTAAAATTGTACCTGAAATCAATTTTATAAGTTAAATTTTTTGTTTATGAAATTTTCATTAATTTAATGAATTTTTTTTTATGAAATTATGAAAAATTAAAAAAAAATCTAATGAAAAAATTCATAACAACAATGAATTTTCATTCAGTTAATGATTTTTTTCATTAAATCAATGAATCCATTTTAATGAAATCGATTCATTAATGCTATGAACGAAAATTCTATCAGTGTAGAGGAACTCATATCACCATTATTAAGACGCTTGTCAAGGATTTTATCAATGAGCTTAGGGGGCAAATGACTTTAAGGAATAGATGACATTAAGGGGTAGATGACGTAGCACATTGGGTTGAATCATGTCCAAAGTGACGCTTAATTCAGGGGATGGGGTTAGAATTTTTTTTATATTTTTTTTGAAATCTTATGTCTTACTAATTAAAAAAATGAAAAAAGTTTTGAAAATATTTAATTATTTTTTTTTTTTTTTAAGAAAAAAAATATATGTATATGAAATTCATTTTTTAATATGTCTATAATCAGTAAAATGTATCATCTTAATTACCAGCTTAGCTTTAATCATCACTTGCATCATGATTATCGTCACTGTCATCATCATTATTATTACAATCATTATGATCATCTTCATTATCAGTATTACAGGGAAGTATAAGTAAATCTAGAGCGGACTGCGACAAAATGGTTTTTTTCTTTTCATATATTTTTGACATGTGTGATATAAGCTGATCAGAGCTCAGAAGAAACCTATTAATTATATGTTCATTAGACTTTTCTCGACTACATTTTCGTGAAAAATGTTCTCTATAGAATTTAAAATCTTTGTTTCTGGCTTCCAGTGCTTCCTCAGATAGTTGTCCAATGGTCCAAAGTGCAGATGCTATTACATCAGGACCATGAATTAAAAATTTGTGCAATGTAGTTGGCATATGGCCCATGGATACTTTTCAAAAAAATACCTGGCAGAATTGTGAGCGAAGTTTCTAAAACGTTCACTTCCTGACTGCAGGAAACAACAATTGATATCGTATGCAACTTTTTTATTAATTCTAAATCGATATTTGTTATTTCAGCAGAAAGTTGAGCATTCTGAAAAAACGCCTGGCTATGTTACCATAATTGGTATTACCAAAGCCTGGTATTGGCTGATCAATAATTAGTCCGACTTTTTCTCTAAACTCTTTTTGTATACGTGACTTACTTTCAGCTACAAGTCTTTTGTCTTCATTTGACATTGCTTTATATTTTTTTATTGGAAGTTTATATGCTAGGTGTAGAATACACTCAAAAAATCTAATCCATCCATGAAGAACAGATAATCCAAACTCAAAATTTTCAGTTTTTCCGGGTCTCGCAATCATATCTTCTACCGAATTGAATTGCTTACTTATTGCATTACAAATGTAACACTTTTGGGCCAATGATGTTTCCGTTATTCCATTGCATACTTTCTCATCTATTATCACTAGCATTAAAACGTGGCTTACTTTTACAGATCTTTCTCCAACTGACGAAAAGGAATCTAATAAATTTTTTTTCTTCTTCTATTCTTGCTCTTTCAAGTTTTGAAATTGAAGCAGTTTCTTTAGTGAACTCAACTTGAGGGGTCTGCAAAATCCGGTAGAAGACGGTCGAAGGTTTTGCCATATTATTTTGTTCATACAAACCAGTTTTAGTGGTACAAGAGATGTAATTAATACCGAAGAATCACTGGCATCTGGTCCAAGGAATGCTTGCTTGTATGAACTGTATGAACCCGGATCTTCCATCAAATCCCCATTTACTATATAAAACAATTTTAGATATTTCTTCGTTGTCTGAAAAATCAATTGTGGATTTCTGAAGTAGAACTATACGTTCTACTTTATGGTTTAGAAGACCTTGCAGACTAACTTGTGAAGAAATTTCGCTAATGGTTATATATTCTCTTTTGGGATAGCATTCCAGCTTAGCCTTTTGAACTATCGTGTATGAAGGAAATTTCTCTGGCGCAGCCTTTCGAACTACTAGTCGTATTAAATTTTTAATAAATAATATGAAATTTTTCATTAACTTTTATGAAAAATTCCATTAATTTAATGAAAAGTTTCAATGGAAGAATTCCAGCGAAAATTCATAGATCTAATGCAAAAATTCATTGATATATAAATCTGACTCAAAACTAATTTGTTTGCTGTAACGTGACTGATTGCAATTTTTAAGTGCGTGAATGTGACTTCATATCACTCACGTGCCCATATCTAATTAATTTCATAATATCAATAACAACAACAACAGTAGTAACATAAAAAATGAATAAGAAAAGGCAAAATATTGTTTTTAAAATCATTTTAAGCCACACGAAAAATAATATCAAAATATTAAAAAAACGGCATTAAACGCGGAATGTTTTTTTCCTGAATATGAAAACTGAAATTGTGTATTTTATTTTAAAAAGATATTAGAACAGGCAAACTCAAGAATTTTTAGTTCTATTCCATCAAATACTAAAAATACTCTATATTTAGAGCATTTAAAAAAACAACAACAACAACAACAAAGGTATTTCTACAATAACAAATTTAACAAAAAAAAATTTTAAAAATGTAACAAAATACCTGAAGTTGACGGTTCCATCATAAAATGTTTCGCTTTTAAACTTTAAACTAAATTTTAAAAAACGTAAAAAGTGCTAAATTTCAACTTTTTCCACTTTAAGCTAAAACACGAAAAATATTGTACTTTGACAGAACACTACCGAAAAAGTATTTAATTAACTTAGAAGTACGGTTTTAACTAACAGTGTTGTAGAATTTATTCTATTTTCACCCGGTACCAAATTTTATAACAAAAACCCAATTATAAATAACACTGTGAGACAAATGGTAGGGGTCAGTGATCGGGAAGGGTTCAAACTACCGGGGAAAGTTATATCGGTAAAAAAGAAGTTATACGTGTCCCGGCGTTTCGCTGGGTCACCCCTAGGAATCGAGATATATCTTTTTTTTGACATAACTCGAGAACCACTAGTCCGATTTTGCTCAAACAATTTTAAAAAAATTAAAAATTACAATTCCTTTAATCTGTTACTCAACAGTTTTGCCGGTAAAAATAAATGTATGAAGAAAAAAATATTTTTTGCCTAAAATATTAAAAAAAAAGTAATAAACAAAAGGTTATTGATTTTTATGGTAGCGGTAACAAATATTTATTTTTACCAGCAAAACTATTGAGTATATAGAAAAACGTTATATGAACAGTTAAAGGAATTGTAATTTTTAATTTTTTTAAAATTGTTTGAGCAAAATCGGACTAGTGGTTCTCGAGTTTGTCAAAAAAAAGATATATCTCGATTCCTAGGGGTGACCCAGCGAAACGCCGGGACACGTATAACTTGTTTTTGACCGATATAACATTTCCCGTTGGTTTCATCCCATCCCGATTTTGACTGTCGCATAGTGTAATCAATTAAGCGCCACTTTTTAATCGATTCAAAAAAAGAACAAAATTACCCACGGAATTGTTAATTTTTGTGTAAAGTTGGCCAAGAAATTCAATTACGCTATGTTTTCAGTCGAAATTTCAAAACGTGGAAGGAAAAATTCTAACAGACTATATAATTCGATTTGAAAAAATTCACAACTGTAATAGGACAAAGGTTTTTCAATTTTTTTTGTATTTCCTAGGTGGCCAGTTCATCAGAATATGAATGGATGGATCTCTTTTGGATCACTTTTGAATGGAAATAACGTTTCGCTCCAAAAAAAAAAAAAAAAAAAAAAAACTAGTCTAACGCTATTTGTATTTAAGAAAAATTCTTTGCGGGCCTTTGGTACTTTATTTTGTTACATTTTGATAACATTTTTAAAGTTCAAAAACAATTAAAAAAATATAAGTGATTAATTTTGTAAGTACCCGATTTCTATGGAGCTTTATCTAATTTAATATGATGGACTGTTTTCTACACTCAACAGAAAAATTTGTTACTTTAAGAGAATTTATTCCAGTTTTTTGGTTTAAAATAAAATATGTTTATTTTAACAAATTATTTGTTAAATTTAACAAATATAAATTTAAGTAAAAAATCTGTTAAACTACAGTTTTATTTGTAATTATACTGAGCGTAAATTTTGTACAAATTACAGGGTCTTGGGTCCCTCCCCGGTGTAAGAATACTCCGGAGAAGCAAATGTTTTGTCCGTTTTGCTCTATCTTGTGTAGTTTTCGAGATGTGGGTCATTTTATGAAATGCAAAATTTTCATTAAAAATTTCCGAGGGTTCAAGGCCCCGCATACCTTTTCAAAGGAGTGTTATGTAGTTTTCGTCAATTTTGATCTATCTCTCCTAGTTATCGAGACATGAGCCATGTTAAAAAATCGGGAGGGAAAGATCTTTTAAACTTCGGGTACACTGGTGGCGCCATCTACCAGGCAGACACATGAAAATGTTATAATTAAACAATAAATTGTGTAAAATCTAGCAAATCCTAAAATTAATTATAAATATAAATAACTGTTAAAATTAACACTCAAAATTAATTAAAGTACTAAGGATTTTTAGTATTGTGTTCAATAACGATAATTAAAATCTTTGTTTAAATCAGACTTCCAAATTTGTTAAAAATTAGTGAAATCAATTTGAAAGCCATTTGACAGATTTTTTACTGACGTATTATTTTAAGTGTATATTAATACCCAAAGGGCCAAAAGTTTGTCCATTTTGCTCTATCTCGCTTAGTTTTTAATATATAGTATCAAATTAACGTCCTTTTGTTCATATTCAGCTTAGTTTTGGAGATATTGGCAATTTTAAAATCTACATCCAGAAAACAGTTTCAGTTGTGGCCACCGAATTTGTTGCCAATCGAATTTGTGCGGTTACAACAACTAACTTTATATTAAATTAATATTTTTTGTCGTGAGAGTCAATATTCGGTTGTCTAATTCAATATTATGTTCCACATAAATATTATTATGTTCCACAAAATTTTATTGAAATTAAAAAACTTTTTTTGAATTTTCTGGTATTGAACCCGGCCATTCAGGTTAATAGTTCACACTCTTACCCACTGCACCACAACTACTTTTAATTTTCTTAGCCATATTTACTGTTTATACATATGAGTATTTTATTTTAATTAAAAAAAATACATCTAAATTTTTGTCTTTTCCGGAATTTGAACCCGGAAATCCGGCGTATTAGGCAGACTCTCTACCGACTACACCACAAACACTTATTAATTTTAATGTCTAATTTTGAATTTATGTGTTTTATTTGGAAAACAAAAACGGTATAAAATTCTTTTGCCAATACCAATTAATAGTTGTGTGTGTTATCAATACAATCCACAATTCGGTTGGTTCTACAGAAACCACTTTCGAATATTTAAATTTTTGAATAAAGGTTATAGATAACACCAATTTTTTTGTATATTCACTAAATAAATGGCTGCTCCTACTAATTTAGCCTCTATTTTCATCCCTCACTCTCAGAATCGACCTAACTTTTGCTAACCTGAATTTGTTCCACAGTGTAATTTGTTAAAAGGATTGTTTTTTAGTTCACTTTCCCTATTTTTAACACCTAGAAAAATATTTTTGGTGTAGTATTCAATTATAGGTAACTCCAAATAAAATAACGTCCTGGCAAATTCATTTTAATGGTTTTGATCAAATTCCAACCAATATTTTTCCTGGGTGCATCTAAGTTAGGGCAGATCTGGTCATTGTATATAGGTTTTAGGGGTGCATTAATACCCACAGGGCAAAAATTTCGTCCACTTTGATCTATCTCGCTTAGTTTACAAGTTATTCACAATTTTAAAATCTACTCAAGAAAGATCCCGTCTTTGTACAGGGGTTTTTGGGGTATATTGATACCCTGAGGGCCAAAATTTTGTCCGTTTTGCTCTATCTCGCTTAGTTTTTAAGATATAGACAAAGTACCAAATTAACGTCCTTTTGTTGATAGTTAGCTTAGTTTTGGAGATAACCGCAATTTTAAAATCTAGCTAAGTTAGGGCAGATCTGGTCATTGTATATATGTAGGTTTTAGGGGTGCATTAATACCCACAGGGCAAAAATTACGTCCATTTTGCTCTATCTCGCTTAGTTTACGAGTTATTCACAATTTTAAAATCTACCCAAGAAAGGGGTGATCCCGTCTTTGTGTAGGGGTTTTTGGGGTATATTAATACCCATAGGGCAAAAATTTCGTCCATTTTGCTCTATCTCGCTTAGTGTTTAAGATATAGCCAAAGTACCAAATTAACGTCCTTTTGTTGCTACAAAGTCAACAATTTTCTGAGTGCTCATAAATTATGACTCCTAATGGAGGCCAAAATATGAGTACCTTCAGAACGCACCACACACCTAAATTTGAGTCCTAAATGATTAATTTTTGTGTCATTTTATGATCCTTTCAAAAACTAAGCTGTGAAATCACTCTCTTACTCTTACTCTGACTTATTTAAGAACATTCATAAGATTCAAAAATGAATCAAAAATTAGATGGAAAGTTTTTTAGAAAGGAATTTTAAATTTACACATTTCATGTAATGTTTTCGGAAGGTTCTAAAATATGAGTGCATGCATTATGAGCCCTGTCCAAACCGATGAATTTCATAAAAAATGTGTAAAAATAGAAAGATAAAAAAATGTTTTTGCCCCAGAAAACTAAAAAGAATTTGTGAGACTTAGCTGGGAAATTTTAAGAGGTTTCCAATTAAAAGATAAAAAAACTTAAAAAATCGAAAAATGTTAAAAAATGTTATAGAAAGTCCGAAAAAACAATTGTTGTATTTTTTAGTGCAAAAATTAAATTAATTGACAAAATTATGTCATCAAATATTTAGATATGTATTTTCACAATAAATTCCACATCGCGTAATCGTTAAGGCCATTTTCCATATAAAACGTTAAAAATTTTGTGTTATAGATTTGCGCGAATTACCATTTCCAATACGAATATTGACCATAAAAGGTCTTCCAACAGTAGTTTTTTACTTTCCAATAAAAAAAAATAATACCAAAGACATCGTGCAATCAATTATTTTTATGTTTTCTTCAATTTCAAAAAAAAGGAGGACTCATACTACTTCTCAGTAGGTTTTTAATTTCTTATATAAAAAGATACGCTTGTATTCTACCTAATTTTCCTGGGATGCTTAACGTATTGTGTTTTTTTTTTTATTGAAAATGGGCTCATACCACTTTTAAAATAAGTAGTTCATATTTTGAACATAAACTTATGGATTTTAAGTAATATTGTTACGAAATTGGATTAGTCAAGTAAAGAAAATTCTGGAGTTTTAGAAGAAAAATATCCCGAAAAACGGGATTTACTGAAATCGTCAATCTGGGAGCAATACATTTAAGTATGATTTTAAGTGGTTTAAGTACCAATGGATTTTTCCGGTATGTTCTAAAACTACGGCCGTTACAATTTCGTGCGGCCCCTCATTCATTTTAAAACAATAAAAAAAATAATGCATATTTGTAGTCATTAATCCAAAAATGATTTTGACCAAATAATTTTCCGAATCAAAGATTTTGCAACAAAATGGCGTCGATTTGTTGTTGCATATTTTTGCATATTTTGTTTTTAAGTGCATATTTTTGCATATTTTATGATTTTTATTGCATATTTTTCAATAAATTAAATATTTATGCATATATTTTTAAAAACTAAAAATAAAATTGAATGAAAAATAAAGAAAAGGAAGAATTTTGCAAACCTTAACGCAGTAGGTACTTAACTAGAAGGAAAACATCAAGTTGTCATCTACTTAGACATTTATGATGATATGATTTTCGAAAATCCATAAATTTTTATAATTTATTTTTTCTAGAGTTCCCAGCCAGCAAACGAGACCAAAAATGAATCCGAAAGTGCTCAAAATATACATATTATTAAAATTTCACTTGTATGAAAGTGGTGCATCTAAAAGAGTGCTTCTTTTGTTCCAATAATTTTTGACTTACTGGATAAGAACCCTCATGAAAGTGTATCCAAATTTTCTGGCTGGGTTATCAGTCTTGTGATTGAATTTTTAAAATTTAAGAATTAATTTTATGCAATCAGAGAGGTTAATATTTGTTATAAATTTTCGATACGAAAATGTCGTAGAGCTTTAAATTTAAATTTAAGTTTCACTTACATTCAGATTTTCTATAAAATCTATACCTGCTATATAAAGATGCCGTATCACATATAGGCCGAGTTTTTGTGATGTCAGTTAAACTTGGTTTAGTTCAACCGACAACGAATTATGTCAGCCATTTTCAAGTTTATTAATAAAAATTTGCCGGAACAACTTTTTTTCGATTATAATTTTGGTCTTTATTGAAATAAAGCCAAAATTTGGTAGCGGTGTTTCAGTTACAAACTGCGTTAAACATGAGTTTAAAGACATGCTACATCCTAAAAAACTGGGCCTTAGTCATTCAGTTGATTACACTATGCTAGTTGAAAAATCCGAAAAACGAAGCACCACGTGGGTAAACCTAATTTGAGTACGCTGAATCCAGTGGTGCTAGCCATTTTTCAAAATTAGCTCTTAAAATAAAGATATTTGTGTTTGAAAATTAGGGTTCCAAGGACCCAAGGATGGGAAAGTTGATGCGATTGTACTTTTTTTGAAACTATTTGATCGAAAAAAGTACCATAGTACTTCCGGATCGCATTTGATACTCTAGCATCGTCGTAACTACTCAAGGCTTAGAAAATGCAAATAACAGACTGAGCTTTTTGGCATCATGTGCCAATCACGATCGTGAACACCCTCCGCGTTTACTTTATTCCTATCAATTCATTTAACGTAATAAAATATGATACTGCTATTATTAGGAATTCTAGCGATTTTTACAAGTCGTCCGAATGTTTAAACGGTAAATTTTAAGCAAAACTTGAGTGTTCGAAAAATTTTTCTATTTTTCGATTATTTTTCAACACTATCTATTTATTAATTTTTCAAAATTGTTTATTGCTCAAAATTTCAAAATTGGATATTTGTTTAATTTTATTGTATTAAGATTCAACTTAAAAAACGAGAATAAAAAAATTAAAAAATTCATATCTTTAAAAAAAAAAAACGCCCTCTTGAAAATTTCAGGATCTTTTGAGATCAGTTAGAGGTTTTATTTAAAAAAAATTGAGCAAAAAAAAAATAGGTTTTTGAGTTTTTGGATTTTTAAAATTTTAAAATTGCAATTTTTTTAATACGGCTAAATATCCTCTTTAAAACGAGCTAAGAACCATTTTGTAGCTATTCTAGTTTTCGAGATATTCAAAAAATAACCTCGTAACAAAGCAAAAAATTAGAAAAATTATGACATTTTCGGAAATTTTAAATATTGCATAACTTTTGAAAAAAAATGTTGATTTTTTTCCTTTGGCAAAACTTCGTCATATGATGAAAGAAAAGTTCTGACCAAAATTCATCTAAATCGAAGGGGTCGAGTCCAACCATTGGTCGATTTGAGATGGAATGACCCATGTATTTTCTTAACTTTTTATCAATAAAAACACAAAGGGCTGACTTTTTTAATATTAAAAATTAGAAGAGCCTTTTACATTGAGCCATTAATATAAAAAATTTTAAGCTCTATTTGAAAATACCAATTTACTCTGCAAAAATCAGCAAAAAATTTTGCGGAATATTTGTAGTCTGATCATAAAGAATTGTTAAATTCTCAGTCTTTTCGGTTCTTAAGGGCCATTAACAATAACCGAATTTTGAGCTAACTTACGCAGAGAGAATTTAATTGGACGAGTTTTAATGAAAATTTTCACTAAAATAATGAAGTTTTCTTCACAAAGTTAATGCCAAACTAATTTTACGAAAAATATTTTTCATTGGGTGTATGTAATTTTCAATAAATAATTATAAATTTTTCATAATACTGCATCAATTCAAAGAAAAGTTTAGTAGAGATTTGTTTCAACGTCATATAGACAGCTGCAATTAATATTGTAATTAATATGCAATTTAATCAATTTTAATTAATAGATTTGAGGTTAAGAAGAAGAATAAACCTTTTTCTCTAAAAATTATAAACACATTATAATTTTCATTTTCCCCAAAGAACGCATTCATTAAATCAATGAAACGTATTCATTAAATGAAAACTAATTGAAAAAAATATATTTTTTTTGCGTTACACATTTATTTATTTTTATTTTATTAATTTTTATTTGTACATATATTTCTTTTTTGTTTTTATACCGTTTTTGACATCTCCCTGAACTCGACTTGAACCTGCAATCTCCAGAATGTAAACATTACCGCATTACCGATTGATCTAAATAGCCAAAACAAAATGATGCCATTATTTGAACTTTTAAATTTAAATATTTTCAGTTTGCAACCCTAGCGTTCATTACTGGAACATATATCGATTTTAGTAATTAGCAAATTCAAAACCCTTATAAAAATTATAGCATATCTTACGGGTTAGTTGAAAATATATAATAAAAAAATTCATTAAATTAATGAATTTTTCATTAATTCAATGAAAAATTTTCATTAAACCAATGAATTCCGATTAATGAAATCGATTCATTAATAGTATGAACGAAAATTATATCAGTGTAGGAATCTAATATATGCTCCCACATTACAAAGGTAACTATACTAAAGTCCGTCAGCTTAACCATCTCACCCAAGTAAGGCCTTGGATAATGTAACTAATTCGTTGTTTTCTTTCCTATTTAGGTCTCTGTTATAGTTTTTAATTAGAAGTGATCAACGCAGACACATACAAACATTCTATTTTTAGATTTTTGTTTATCTTCCAATCTCCTCCGTGTTTTAATAGACGAATTCCAGCGAAATTTCATTGAATCAATATAAAAATTCATAAAAAGCGTGTAGACGATTCACGCAGTGTGCAGGAACAGATGTCAAATCCCAAACAGATTTCTTTGTTCGAACTTTATCACAGATTTTCGAAAGTGAGTTCAGTTTTTCAGCATTTAAAATTCTATGTTTGCAGTAATAAAATTTAAAAAATTAATACGCACTGTTTTTGTTAAAATAAATATAAATAATATCATCGACTAGAGGCTGAAAACTGCTCTCACTTTTGAAAATTAATTTTACATTCTAAAGAATTAAAACAGAAATAAAAAATTGTCTATTGTATTTCCTAAAGCCTACTCCAGCAGACACATAGTGTAAAATCATATTTTTAGAAATAGAAACTTTGTTATTTTGTTAAAAAATTCAAAAAAAAAAAATTTGTTAAAAATTAATTGCGATAATTAGGTTGTTCATAAGGGGTGTGCTATCTGTTGTATCGTTGTATAGTTCTAACAAAAAACAGAGTTGTTAAAATTTTTATTTGTATTTAACAACGATTTTCTATTCAGTTTTCTATCTGTTAGCAAATATAGGACACTAAACATACGTAAAAATGTTATATCGTGCTATTCTCAAATGTTGTATTTTTTCAATTTAATTTTTAACAACTCTGTTTGTTGTTAGGACGATACAACGATACAACAAATAGCACACCCCTTGTGAAAACCCTTAATGTAAAACAAATCCGTTTTAAGAGTCTCTTAAAGCCCATGACGTGTCTTGCTGGTTCAACGTCGACTTGCTTGGAGTTGCTCAAAAAAATGGTATCTAAGGGCTTCTCTTTAATCGATTTTAAAACAATTTGATCGTATTTTAGTTAGTATTTGTTTTTTTAAGCATTTCTTGCAAATTTTTTTAGCCAAAGTTAAGAAAATTATGAAGTTTTGTGAAAAAATTTCATATTAAAAATGTAACCGGTTAATCGACATATTTTAACCGATTATTCGGGTCGAATAATTCTTTGAGTTTTAAATTATTTGTTTCGACATTAACCGAAATAGAGGCGATTAATCGAGAAATCGGTTAATCGATTAACCGAATTGGAAACACTAATCGATTTGAAGTTACCCAGGAAAACATAGTAATGACAGGTCATTACCATACGGATTACCAAGTAATGATAGGTCATTACCTTTTGCATTACTTTAAAATACAAAAAATTGACTTACTGATAATAAGTTATAGAAGTACTTATATATTCCTGCAAAGTAATCACTTACTGGTAATTGATTAAATAAGTACTGATTTAGTATTTTTTATAATAATACACTATAACTCGTTTAATACGAACTCGGATAAGACGAATTCTCGGTTAATACGAATCTCGCTTACAACGAACGAATTTATCTTGTCCCCCGGAGTTCGTCTTAAGCGAGTTTCACTGTACTCGTATTTTATTTATTAAATTTGTTTCGAAGATTTTTTCAACTGAATAGGAAATTTTTCGAGGTAAAAAGTTATATTTCCAATATGACCACCCAGCAAAATCTCAGTAATGGGTGATCATTACTAATATCTAAAAAATAAGCAGTAGAATTAGGGTCTACTGCTTATAATTCGGTGTCAAAACTCATTATTTTTGTTCGACAAGGTCGTTTTTGTAAGTAGTTGTCCATATGAAAAAACGCACAAAATTTGTGCACCCGCTTACGCGCTACATTACAAAAGTATATAAAATAAGTAGTTACCAAAATAAGTAGTTATTCGTGTGCTTATACGCAGTTAAAAAATAAGTGGCTACAAGTTGTTAAATAATACGACTTACTTATATACTTACTTGTGGTTAAAAAATAAGTAGTTACCAAATTCACATTATCTTTATAAATAAGTAGTCGCGAGTAAGCGGTAAACGGCTTCGCCTAACAAAAATAACTAGTACTGACGCCGAATTATAAGTAGTAAAAAATTTTAGTTTCATTATATAACCACTTATTTGGTAATGAAAGATTTTGCTGGGCAACTATTTCACAATGTAGGGTGACCACTTATTTCCTAACTTCTGAGTAACCATTTATTCTATCTTTGTGAGTAACTACTTGTTCTTTCACTATGGGTAACTCGTTATTCGTACTTTTTTTGTAAGCGAGAGGGTAATGACCACCCATGAATTTTTGGACATCGCGAACAAAAGTAATATTGCGAGTAAATAGCCTGGTAAGTAGTGAAACCCTTTGTGTGCTACTTTCTCCTATAGTAAGTATCGTATAGGGGAAATTGTAATTTTTTGTGCCTTTTTTATGCATTTTGAGCATCGAAATGTCCCAATGTCGCAAAGTGATATTCAGCAAAGCTGTTAACCTCAATGCCGGCTACAACATAGTCAATAAAGGAAAGCGGTATTTTTGATTTTCCTTGAGTGTGAACTTGGAAAATTTTACAGGCTACTAAATACAAACATTCAATTGCATAACATTTGCTACCCTGGTAATATTTATTCGAGTTATATCGAAACTGCGATAACAAGCGTAAATCCATAGTTTATGAATTTTTTGTCATTATAATAATTAAACTTTACTTTGTTTTTCATTTAGTGTAATCGACCTTTTTGAATATAATTTTATTCTGTTTATTTAGAAATTTCTAAAACGGGCTTTTAAGGTATTATTTTTTCATTGCAAATAAAAGATTATTTACATCATTGTTTTTATCCAACGTTTCACTGGGTATTTTCCATCATCTTCAGGGATAAGTTTTTATTAAACGTTTTGTAAAATAAAACGGTTAAATTTATATCAGAGTTACCTTTTAGTAAATTGGAAATAACAAATAATATTGTGAAATCTGCAGGAAATTTACAGAAAATATTAGTAGACTAAAAATGGCAAAAACAAACTGTTATATCTACAAAACTTTTGTTATGATTTAGTTAAATTTAGATGAATGCAAATAGCAGTCTATCCTGCTATGGTAAAATAAGCAGAAACATTTGTTAAAATAAATAGTGAAGTGCTGATCTCAGAACGCTCGATTTTTATTTTCATTAAAAAAAATTTTCAAAAAAAAAACAATTTTTTAGCCTATTAATTATTTAGAATTTTTTTTTGCTGATTTTAGCATGCTAAGTTGTTATTTTATATGAATAAAAATTTAATTCTAATATAACTAAAATTATGTATATTTAACAGTTTTATTTTTGCTGTTTCTATCTTACCTGGTGTCTTCAAATGCAATAAACTATATGATATGAAATGTCAAAATCATTGCAGAGAAACGTCATAATGATCAGAGAAGACAAAATTGCTGTTTTTGCTTTTTATGCTTTTTATGGCTTATTTTACTCATATTTGCTTCTTTTTGCTTTTTTTGGATTTTTCGTTTTTTAGCTTTAAAATAGCTTTTTCCTAAGATTTTTGAATTTTGAATTGCATTTTTTTTTAACTTTTTGCCCAAAAATATTTTTTTTGTTTATTTTTTTTGTTTACAAAAAAATATTTTTTCTCTTAAATTTAAAATTTTTTTTTTAAAACTTTTGTTTTTCCAAGTTTTTTTACTTTTGCTTTTTTCTTGCTTTTTTACAATATTTTTTTGCTTTAAACACATCGGATTTTGCTTTTTTCTGTGTTCTCTGATAATGATATTAATTGCAAAGTGGTGGAGAATACTTGACCATTTCATGGCCATGAAATATCATAGATTTTTCTTCGAAAAACAAAAAATTTTATCCAAAATCAATTTTTATCTACAAATAATATAACTAAACATTTTCCCATTCTTTTTTACTAAACTTTCTGTTATTTTTTATTAGAAAATTAAAACGAAAAGTGACATTTGATGGCAGGCATTATTGCAAGAGCCGCTTGCATGTCAGTGATATCATGATATTGCAATAAAATTGAAATTCAGTGTCTTCACTTGAGATAAGAGCATTTTGACAGTTGCTTGCTATCATTTTATTGCATGTCAAGACGCTAGGTTACTAATATATAGCAAAAATATTCTGCTAATTTCGGCATTTTTTTCTGGAAGACCATTTTTAACTAATTTTTAGTTGTTCTACTAAATTTTTTACCGATTTGTTTTATTAGTGTAGTAAATCCAGGTTTTTTCAGAGCACATTTATAAAATAACTTTTAATATTTAACTTATAATTTCTAAAAAAATATCGCGAATTGAAGGAAAAAGCCAGTTTTTTCCCTGTCCTGAAAGTCTTACCAATAAACATGTGACCTGTCTGGCAACTCCCATTTGCTGTCAAATGGTGTTTTATATTAAATATTTGTTTTGTTTTTCTTTCCCCAGACAACTTTAAATTAAATGAACGATGTTCATTTTCTACAACAAAAAAAAAACTTTTTTCAAAAATACTACAAAAACAATTTTCAGATACTTTTTGTTTTAGTTGAAATGAAAATTGCTGTTTCTTTTTTATATAAATGAAAATATTCCCAAAAGTAATATTTTCTATAGTTAAAATAACCTCAATTTAACCACAAAATGAATAGAAAATGGACTCTTATACGCAAAACGGTAAACAAAAAACAATGTTTAAGATAATAGTGAATTTACATGGTGTACTTTTAAAGTTTTTTCTTACCTATAGAATTTTGTGCGTAGTATTAATGAATTTGTTCATTGATCCAACGATTTTTTTCACTAAAAAGTCCCCGAAGAACGAGTTCATTGACTCAATGAAACATTTTCGTTAAATGAAAAATGACACTATGCAACTGATCAAAAACTTCCTGTTGCAATATATATTTTCGACCGTCTTATCAGTTTGGGGAGTATGTCTGAAAAATGTTTGTCATAATCCCCAAAATGGAATTAATGCCAGTGGGAATTATGACCTATCACCCTTCTTTATGTAGAGAACGACAAAACTTTGAGAGTTGCCCATGTATATAGTTTTTCACTATTTTTTCTGTTTGGACTTTTTTTTACAAACATTTGTAACGCTAAAATACAGCGCAGCAATTTAAAACTATTACGTGACACTACTAAATCACTTAATTGTCACATGCACAACAAGGATGAATGCGGTGGCAATAGTGGTAATCATGTCAATATTATCAATCTGCCAGAAAAAAGAAATTAAGAAAAATGTTTTACTGTAACAAAAAGTATGCAACATTTTTTGATATAAGCTTTTAAATTTTGAACTACCTATCAGCTGTTAATGACACCCGATCTGGAGTGTGAGCGAATGGCCAAAATTAGACAAAAATAATATGTGAAACGGTACCTATTATGTACGTTGACGTACGACTTTCATTACTTTTGGGAGAGGGGTAATGTGGATTTGCCGTGGGTTCAACTCCTGCTAGCTGCAGTCAGTTCATAAAATAATATACAAACAGTCTCACACTATATGTAGGGGAGAGTCGTGTACCTTGGTACTTTTGAAAATCCTGTATCAATATCTCTAAGATTAAGATAGATGCGAAAAATCTTTTAATGCAGAAATATTAGTGTTGGTGTTGTTATAGATTGCAAATAATAAAAACTTTAATAATTCTTATGCATTTTAAGAAATTTAAATTTTTTTAGAAAAGCAAAAAAGTATTCACGCAAGGTACACGCAAATTACAAATTGGCGTGTACCTTGGAACTCGTAAAAAATTAAGGGAGTTTCTTTAAAAACATACTGCCCCATAATGAAATTTATTGAATTATTTGCAGTAGAGTTAATATCTACTTGAAATGAGACAATGCAATTTCATATTTGCATGAAAACATCATTTTTAAAAAATGGCGAAAATCTTAAATCAAACGTTATTTTGAAGCGAATTAAATTCAAAAAGTACAGTTAGCCAGTGGAGCTTCAATTAGTCATGTATTGAAATTTGTTGAATACAGAGAAGAGGAAATATTCAAAAAGTTCCAAGGTACACGCATTTTAATTTTTGCAAAAAAGATAATTTTTTTCTTATTTGTACAATATAGTTCAGAAATTTACTGGTTCCTGCATTTACAAAACGACAAACTTAATATTGATTTAAGCCCTTAACTTGAAATATCTTGATTATTTAAAAAAAATTAGTTTAAATTTTTTCAAAAATTTACTTTTGTCGATCCAAGGTACACGCACCCAATTTTAGGGTCTCCTATAGACTTATCTGAAACTTTGAGTAGTTTAAAATGGTAATTAGGCAAAATAAAAAACTTCATAGAAGAAGACTTTAGAGTAAAACATTTACAAATAGGAGAAAAATGCAAAGTTCCAAGGTACACGACTTTCCCCTACATTAGACCGTACCTCAAAAAAAAGTTCGCCGTACACCCTCCAATATGAAGTATTTTTGGAAGGCGATATCAAAAAAAAAAATTTTTTTTGCCGAACGTAGGGGTCGCCTTTTTAAATTTTTCGTTATAGCTTCGGCATTTAAAGTCGGATTTTAAAGTGTGATATATCGATTTTTTTGCCTCGAGGAGACCAGTATTTTGCTATAAAGGAAAAATCCAATGAAAAAAATTTTAAAAGGCGACCCCTACGTTCGGCAACCAATATATAAAAAAAAATTCTACTGGGCATATCGAAAAACATCCTTAGCAAGCAGGGTTGTAGCAAATGAGATCTGGTGGGTAACTACTAGAACGGGATACTTGAGGTCAATGGCCCTTAGAGCAAAACTCTGGTCTCCTCGAGAGAAAAACATCGATGTATCATACTTTAAGATCCGACTGTAAATACCAAAGATATAACGAAAAATGTAAAATGGCGACCCCTACGTTCGACTATTCCTCGATGGTGGGCGAAGGCACGTTATATGAGGCAGGTACTGATGGTTTTTTATAAGCCATAAAAGTAATCAATTTCCATACAAAATAAAAAAACAAATACAAAACAAATTAAAAAATGTGTGAAATAAAAGATTTTGACTGAAATGAAATGTCTCATAAATTCTCTACCATCGTTTTTAAGAATATTTGGGTTAATATATAAAATACTCTTTATCCGATTATTCCCAAATTTGGTGCACATATAGAAAACTGCGAGATATAAATTTTGTTCATACACGGTTTTTTGAAATTTTGCTGTTTTCTTAACGTAAAATTAATTTTAAACTTTAAACGCGTTTTCCCACAACACTGAGTTCAAAATCGGCTGCCACTGTACAGCCAAGGCGGTTTAACCGACTTCGATTCAGGTTTTTTTCTTTCCTAGGCAACAAAAAACTCTAGTCCTTATCGTGGCCCTTTTTTGTATTTTGGTCAAATATATTTTATATCCCCGAGCAAATGTGTTTTTTCTTGCCTTTTTTGGAATTTTTAAGTTTTGTGTGGCAATTTTGTTAAAAAAAATTTTTTAATAAAAACCGGGCCACGATAAGGACTAGAGAATTTATCTGGGATTAAGAATCACTTTACATTTTTATTTTCCGATAATTAATGAAGGCTGCACAGTGGCAGCCGATTTTGCCTTTTTTAAATAAGGCCAGTAATGAATTGGCAACTCTGGCGATTTTGGCTGGGGAAATATAAAACTGATATTTTTCAAAAATACTACAATAACATGGTTTTTAAATAAAAAAATAAAATACTGAAAATCCCAGTGTAGAAACGGTAATGACATATCATTATTTTTTGGACTACCAATAATGACACCCACTTACCTTCTGTATTATTTTAAAACATATAATAATGAGTTACTGATAATGACTTATTTTTATCATTATTTCAAATAGAAAATAATTTTTAGATTTTTTTGAAAATTTTTTGAAATCTATTTTTAGACTCAATATTTTTTAAACACTGGTAAGGATATATGTAACCACATATTTTTTGATTTTTTGTATGTTGGCGAGTAAGATTACTTGTGTGCAGCAGGTCAATTGTGTTTTTATCTATTAAATATTACATGTCGATATAGCTCAGATGGTAGCGCTGTTGACTGGCAATCTGTAGACCCAGGTTCGATTCCCGCACCAGCAAATTTTATTAAAAAAAAAAAATACAATAAAAAATATTTTTTTTTATATAATTTATTTTTTAGAAAATCTATTTTTAGACTCATTATTTTTGTCAGTACTGGTAAGCACATAGGTAACGATATATTTTTTGATTTTTCGTATGCTGGTGTGTAACGACAACTCATTATTTTTCGCGACATCGCCATATAAAGGTAATAAGAAATGTAATAACAAAAGTAACTAGTTACCATTACCAAGTATGTAGTTACATAACCACATATCTGGTAATGACTTTCTACACTGGGATATTGTTGAGTGAATTTTTGACATCCGTTCAAATATGTCCTTTAAAATGCTGTTGTCACAGTACTTACCCCCTTAACTGCGCTTCTGAAAAGCTAGCACGCGTTGCGTTAAAATAAATATCTATAAAAGTTTATGTAAAATAAATAATATAGTGTGCATATTATCATTACTTTTTAATGTCAATAATGTAGACATGAAAAATGTGCTTACTGAAAGCCATGAAATCGCAGCGTTTTATATGCGCTAAAATCCACGCTTATTTTTCCCTAAACTAGTGCTTCCAAGTGGGAATTCGCCATATAAAAATCATGGCATATTTTAATTTTTTTCCCTTAAAACCCTGCTTACGGGTAAGCACCATTTTTTATTGGGAACCTTCAGATGATACCTGTCAGCATTTATTGACAATTCGTTCATTTGTGAACAAGTTACAGCTGTTTTAATGACGCTACTTTTGCGATTTTGAAAAAATTTTGGATTTTTAATGGAAAAAAATACCGTTCAAGCCAAAGCTTGGCTTGATAAGTATTATTTGGACTCTACTCTGTCGAGGCAAATGGTAGAAAAGTGGTTTGCTGATTTTAAACGTGGTCGTACAAACACCGATGACGCCGAACGCTCTGGTCGCCCAAAAGAGGTGGTAATACCGGAAAACATCAAAAAAAGTTCACGAAATCGTTTTGGCATACCGTAAAGTGAAGTTACAGGAGATAGCTGATACCTTAAAGATATCGAAGGAACGTGTCGGCTTTATTTTGCATGAATATTTGTCCATGAGAAAGCTGTTTTCGAAATGGGTGCCGCGTTTGCTTATAGTGTACCAACAACAACAACGTATCGATGATTCTGAGAGCTTTTTGGAGCTGTGTCGGCGAGATATAAAGGACTTTTTGTGTCGGTATGAAACAATGGACGAAACTTGGATCTGCCATTTCGCTCCAGAGTCGAATCGGACAGAAACTGGCGAACCTCGCCCGAAGAAGCCAAAGTCGCTACAGTCAGCTGGTAAAGTTATGGCATCAGTATTTTAGGATGCGGCTTGAAAAAGGCCAGGCCATCAATAACGATCGCTACATGGCTCAACTGGTGCGTTTGAAGGAGAAATTCGCAAAAACACGGCCCCATATGAAGAAGAAAAAAGTGCTCTTTCAAATTGCGCAAATTGCACTTTCAATTGCTTCCGCACCCCGATTTGGCTCCTAGCGGTTTTTACCTGTTTTCAGATTTAAAAAAAATGCTCGCTGGAAAGAGATTTGGTTCGAATGAAGAGGTAATTGCCGAAACAGAGGACTACTTTGAGGCCAAAGATAAAAAAGGTATCGAAATGTTAGAAAGGCATTGGAGTAATTGTATCGCTCTTGAAGGAGACTTTGTCGATGAATAAAGTCGAATTTTGCCAAAAAAAAAAAAAAAATTGTTGTTGTTTTATTGGTTATCCTAGTTCGTTCACGAAGGATACAGAGGATAAATTTTATTGATTTTGGTTAAAATTAGTCCATATTTAGACCTAGTGCCAATATGGCCCATATATATCGACTTTGTTTTACTAATATCATTTGTCTTATTCAGAGCTTTGAAGAATTAATTCCTTAATTCAATTTTTCAATTCTGAATTAAAAATTCGATGAATTAATTCACTAAGCACCATATATTGAATGGAATTAATTCATATTTTCTTTAGTTCGATTTATTTTGTTACGAATTAATTCAATTGCAATAGTTCTTTTTATTAAATCAAATGAATTAATTCACTGGTGAACACGTTCAATTTTATAAATCGAAGGGAAAAAAAGTGAATTAATTCCTTACTGAATTAATTCACTACTGAATTCGTTCAATTTCATTTTCGTTCAGTGAATTAAAAAAAAATAAAATTACGTTTAGTGAATTAAAAAAAAAATAATAAGTTCACTGAATTGAAAAAAAATAAAATAAGTTCACTAAATTGAATAAAATAAAATAAGTTCACTGAATTCAAAGCCTGTTTTCTGCCGTTCCGTAGAAGAAAACAATAATGTACAAATAAAATTTTTAAATAAGCAATTTTACAGCGTGTGCTAGTAAAAATAAACAAATTAGAAACCGGATGCTGTTTATCAACCTACAAAATTCACAAATAAACCCTTTTACTATTAAAAATAAAAACTTTACAGAAATAGATAAATTTGGAAAAAAATATAACTATTAATTTTTCAAACTAGTTTATTTTTTCCAAATTTATCTATATCTGTAAAGTTTTTATTTTTAATAGTAAAAGGCTTTATTTGTGCATCATATAGGTTGATAAACAGCATCCGGTTTCTAATTTGTTTATTTTTACTAGCACACGCTGTAAAATTGCTTATTTAAAAATTTTATTTGTACATTATTGTTTTCTTCTACTGAACGGCAGAAAACAGGCTTTGAATTCAGTGAACTTATTTTATTTTTTTTTCAATTCAGTGAACTTATTTTATTTTTTTTTTTCAATTCAGTGAACTTATTATTTTTTTTTTTAATTCACTGAACGTAATTTTATTTTTTTTTTAATTCACTGAACGAAAATGAAATTGAACGAATTCAGTAGTGAATTAATTCAGTAAGGAATTAATTCACTTTTTTCCGTTCGATTTATAAAATTGTACGTGTTCACCAGTGAATTAATTCATTTGATTTAATAAAAAGAACTATTGCAATTAAATTAATTCTTTGAATTTGTTGTTTGATGAACGCATTGAGTTGAACGAATTCAGTGAATTACTTAATAAAAGGAATTCATTCAATTGAAGAGAAAATTGAATTCGATTGGTAGTGAATTCATTCAAAAAGGAATTAATTCTTCAAAGCTCTGGTCTTGTTAATATCATACTGGTTTCCAATTTTTTTTTATACCAATTTATAGACAAATTTTGACACAAGTCCATTTTAACCCATTAAAATTTCGGATCCACACAATAGTTGACTTTCATCCAGACTGTAGTAGGGTATTATATAGTCGAAATGCCCGAGCTTAACCTTTATACTCGCTTTCTCTTTTTATAGTGTAATTAAAACAATTTTATAGCATGAATTTCGTTTCTGATCTCCTCCATTAAAATTAAAAAGCGTTGCTATTAAATTCCACCCAATTATATTTAGATTACTCCGACTGGGTCAAATGTTTTTGTACTTATTTTGGCATGAACTCAAAAAAAAACGTAATGTTCGCCATTGCTGTTATATACTAAAATAAATCCTTACGCTAGGGAAATCTCATATAGTTTATCACAATGACAATCACTTCAATGTTTTTTTTCCACTAATATTTATGTAAGTATGTTAAATTGCATTATGAATATTGAACAAAAACGTTTATGCATAAAAACGCAAATAAGGTAAATCAACCTAATTTTACCAAACACTTGTGCACGAGTTTTCACAATAATATTTTATGTACGAAAGAAAAATTTATTGACATAATTTATGAAACAACCAGAAGAAAAATTTTTCTTTAATGAAGATGAAAATTTATGGAAAATATGGTTGTTAATGAAACCCAATAGTTTTGGTGGTTTTGGGGGAAATGTTTATATTATTGGGTTGATGTTGATGATGATGTTAAAAATGTGGTGGTTTTTGAGATTTGCTAGCTTGACTTACCTTAATTTTCATTACGTAATTGGAGGGTACAAAACCGATATTACCCTTCATACTGACCACTTGCCACCAGTTACGTTGACGTGCTGAGGTCTGATACAGTATAAAATATTCACCCTCATCAAAACTGATAGTCTTTGGATAGACGGCTTGAAAATCATATAAAGCTTTAAGCATTTCGATGTTATCTGGAACAGAAATAATTGACAACAAAAACAAAATTAATGGAAACAATTAACGTTAAAGTTTTAAGCAAGTGTATACTTTTTTAAACACATTTATTTACTCTAGGCAAAAATTTAAAAATTATTTCTTATAGTTTTATTGAACACAAATTTCAAGGATTTTTTTAATTCACAATTTTATTTTTTCACAGGAAATTTAAACAAAAATTGTATAAACTGAAACCCACCTTAACTCTGTGATAGAAATACTGCAACTACTAGTAAAAACACACAGAATTTTTACAGAAACAGATGAAATAAACGGAATAAATACTGGGAGGTGGTGACAATTGTCAAAAACAAAACCACTTGACTTGGTTGGGAGGAATGGAATACAAAAAACAAACAAAAAGAAATAATTGCTGGTTGGCAAGGCAACAAGGATAATCATGTGTAAAAACAAGGAAATACGTAAAAACAAACGAATGAAAAACAAAACAAACAAGCGAGGCAGGCAAATAAACGAATGACAAAACCAACAACAAAAAGGAAATATGCAAATTGAACATACACTAAAAAACCGCTATATTTATGTAAATGTAAGTAAATGCTTAAATGCACATAGACTTACTAATACAGACAAAAACGATCCAAATCGGTGTCTTCTTATCAGGGTTGGCAGGCAATACCCCTAAAATACCGGTATAGATTCAAACCCCTTTCAACTGACTAACGTTATCCCTAAAATACCGGAATACCGTTATCCTTAAAATACCATTACCGAAATAACTGAAATACCGTTTTCCTTAAAATGCCGATACCGAAATAAATTAAATATCGATAACCCTAAAATACCAAGGTTGGTTACCGAAACGAATAACGGTAAGGGTAACGGTATCGGATTTCGTTTGTTTAGGTAACGGTAAAGGTAACGGTATTTAAGACTGTTTCGGTAACGGTATACCGTTATCGAAACAGCAATACCGGTACGTACCGGTATTAAAATTATGTTAAAAACATATAGAAACAAGTAAAAACATGGCATATTTTTAATTTTAAGTACTGAAAATAAAGATTTTAAGCTATAAATTCAATATTGGTAGTTTTAATAAGTCATATTATTATCTATAAATTTTTTTTGTAAAAAAACTCAAGATTATAAAATTAAAAATAAAAAAATTTGTAATTTTTATATAAAATAATAAATACCGGTAAAATACCGGTAACTACCCATAAAAATAACGGTATCGGTAACGATAACGGTATTTGGAATTTTTTTTTAAGTATCGATAACGGTAACGGTATTCAATTTGAAACGGTATTATAGCGATAACGGTATTATAACGATAACGGCAACCAACCTTGTAAAATACCGATACCGAAATACATGAAATAGCGTTATCATTAAAATACCGTTACCTTTAATTTCAATTCTCTGCTCTTTTCCATTGCACGTGGTTATTGAGTATTTCACATAAATTAAGTCGATTAATTCGTTTTGTTTATTTTGGTTTATGCAAAAAAAAAAATTACGTATGCACCGAAATAACTGATTACCTTTGCCCTTAAAATACCGTTACCAATATAACTGAAATACCGCTAACCTACCGAAATAAATGAAATAGCGGTAGCCTTAAAATATCTTTATCGAAATAATCTAAAATAGCGTTACCCTAACGATAACGGCATTCGTTTCGGTTACCATCCATGCTTCTTATATAGCGAATTTTTGTTATTCAAACTCATCTTGGTAAGGAAAGATTCTTGTATTTTTGGATAAAGGAAAAATCGCAATAAAAAATGAAAATGGACCAAAAATAATATTGATATATACTCAGAAATTTTTGATACACTCATTGAACTTCTGCAGTCAGAATTTGTTAGTTGTTCAAGTAGTATTTCAGTTTTGTTATTTTAAGTGAAAACAACATAAGTCATGAAAACAAAAAAAAAACAACAAAATACAGAGAATTCGTAACATTTTTTATTTTTATTCAGTCGTATATAGTAATATCTTGTTTTATCTTATAATATGTGAGTATATATGTTGTCATGAATAGCCATATATAATTATATGTTTCTTATGTGGTACCTTATATAACCATATATTTTTATATATTGTCTTTTATAAAATTAGATATCAACCATATATGCTATACATAATGAGATATGACAGATCTGTTGTCATATATAATTATAAATGATCATGTATAATATAATATATGATCACTGTTTAGGGCTTGCCTAAATTACAACACGGTCCTTTTTAGCTTAAGTTTTATTTACAATATTTATTTTTACAGTTAGTTTTAAGATTAAGTTTAATATTTATTGTAATTTGTGTTTTGTAATTATTTGTAGTTATTGTAATGTACCACTGTTCACTGTTTTTGCTTGTTTTGTGTTCGATTGTTAAAGTTAGAGTGTTTTTAAAATAATTTGGTTTACGTATTGATGCTTAACAATGCATCAATACGCATTCCTTTTGACAACAATAACAATAAGTGAAAAGAGATTCAGCAAAACAGTTAGTTACAGTGCAGTTGATTAGTTTAGGCTACACTAATGTGTATTAGTTTAGGGGCATCTCTAAACATTCTCCCCCCCATGATTGGTGCAATGGTGATGTCATCTTTCAGGTTTACAAGTTGAAGCATTTGATTGTTTTGAGTTTCTTGGGGCTTCTTTTGTAGACATCATTCCTTTTAGATTTGTGATGAAGGTTTCGAAGAAGGTCATGTTAGTTTGTGTATAACACGACTATTTTTGTAATAGGTCTAGTGCATATTCCATTGGCTGTTCGTATGTCAACTACTCGACTGTTTTGATCGGGTCCTAAGTAGGTTTTAACAATACGGCCTAATTTCTATTCGTTGGGTGGAAGATCATTGTCTTTGATGACGACCAGATCATTAGCTTTAACGTTTTCTCGTTGATTTTTCCATTTATATCTGCGATGAAGTTCAGTTAAATATTCAGATTTCCATCTTTGGCAAAAAGATTGATAGATGACCTTGATGCGTTTCCAGCGGTTGATTAACGTCAAATTTTCAGTGCATAATTCAGGTTCAGCTGGGGTCATTAATGGAGCGCCAATGAGAAAGTGTCCAGGGGTCAATGGAGATAGGTCATTAGGGTCATCGCTAGCAGGACTTAAAGGTCTAGAGTTTAAACAGGACTCGATTCGAGTCAAAATTGTAGACAGCTCTTCAAAGGTGAATTTCATATTGGGAATCATTTTTCTTAAATGGGTTTTGAACGATTTTACGCCTGCCTCCCAAAGTCCGCCCATGTGAGGGGCACCGGGAGGAATAAATTTCCAGTCAAGATTTTGATGGCTATAATGATGAATCACCTGGGTTTTCAGATTTTTTATAAACTCTAGGCGGTCTTTTTTGATAAGTTCTGCTGCACCAACGAAATTTGTTCCATTGTCGGAATAGACTAGAGCTGGGCATCCACGTCTTCCAATAAAACGTGCAAATGCGGCTAAAAACGCTTGAGAAGACAGATCACTTACTGCTTCGAGATGTACGGCTTTTGTAGTAAAACACACGAAAATGCAGACGTATCCCTTTGTGATGAGACATGCTCGGCCAGTGAAATTTCGTATGTCAAAGGGGCCTGCGTAATCGACTCCCGTAGTTTCGAAAGGTCGGGAGATATTCGTTCTTTCCGGCGGCAATGAAGCCATGATTTGATTTTGTGTCTGTTTTTTGTATAAGACACAAGTTTTGCAATTGTGTATCACACTTTTAACTAGGGGCCTCAATCTAAATATCCAGAATTCAGTTCTTAGAACTCGAATCATGAGTTGATTTCCACCATGTAACGTAATTTTATGGGTAAATTCGGTAATCAATCGAGTGAATTTAGAGTTATGAGGCAGCAAAATTGGATGACGTTCGTTATACGTTAGAGCTGGCGATTGAACAAGACGCCCATTTGCTCGAATGATACCTTGTCCATCTATGAACGGATTTAGGGTCAAAAGGCTGCTGCTGGATGAAATTTTGACTTTTTGTGATAACTTTTGATAGTCATCTGAAAAACAATGCTTCTGAGTCAAAATTATAAGGCGATTTTTGACCTCTCTAATTTCATCGGGTGTGATGTCTATCGAGGAAATTCGAAGATGAGACCGATTTGCGCCCGTATTTCGCCATAATCGTAAAACGTATGCGATTACCCTATAAGCACGGGGTAGTGATGAAAAGCGTACCAGTGGGTCTTCATAAACGGTGTTTATTAAAACTTTTGTAGGTTTTGCTTCAACTTTTGTATCTGTCGGAGAAATTGGTATGGGCCATTGATTTTTTTGTAATTTTAACCAGGGAGGTCCAAACCACCATAAGTTATGTGTTTCCAATTCTTTTGGTGTACACCCGCGGCTAGCGACATCTGCTGGATTTTCTTTGGATTCGACATGTTGCCAATTTTGAGTTCCAACTTTTTCCGATATTTCAGAAACTCGATTTCCCACAAATGTATTCCACGAACAAGGCGGTTTATTTAACCAGGCGAGTACAATTGTAGAGTCAGTCCAAAAAAAGGCATTAAATATTTGTACCTGAAGATTTGGTAAGATTCCAAAGGTTAAATTTGCTAACAATAGGGCTCCACATAGCTCTAAACGGGGTAAAGCGCCAACACGGGTTTTGGCGGCCAAAAGAAAAGTGCGAACGGAGTTTTGAAGTTGAATTCTGATATATAATGTTGCAGAATAAGCTTTTTCTGAGGCGTCGCAAAATCCATGGATCTCCACGTCACAAGAGGGGCTATAGTGAATCCAACGTGGTATCTTCAGGGTATTGATTAAAGAACAATTTTGTACGAATTTTTGCCATTTCATGTAGGTGAGAGTTTTCAAGATGTCATCCCAGTCGATTTTATCTAACCAAATTTGTTGCATGATTAATTTGGCATCGACAATGATTGGGGCCAGCCATCCGCATGGGTCAAAGAATTTTGCAATTGTTGATAACACTTCGCGTTTAGTGTACGATTGTTTTATTTCGACTTCTGGGGCTGTGAAAGTGAAGGAATCTGACGAAATGTTATATTTTATCCCAAGGGTCTTCGTTCCAGCATTTTCGGATAAGTTTAACCAATCAAGAGGTAATAGTGTCTCGTTTGGCAAATCCTGGATGACTCGTGGGTCGTTTGAAGTCCATTTCATCAGGTCAAAACCGGCAGATTTTAGAACACTAGATAGTTCTTTTCGGGATTCAATGGCATCGTTTAAAGTGTGCCCTCCGGCTAAGACATCATCTACGTACATATTTTGCTTCAAAATATGTGATGCTAAGGGGTGTGTATGTTTGAAATCTTCTGCTATTTGGAGCAGCGTTCTAATGGCCAGGAACGGGGCACAATTAACTCCAAACGTCACTGTTAGGAGTTCAAAATCTTCAATTGGATCATTTGGAGATTTTCTAAATAATATCCTTTGATATTTGGTTTGAGTGGGGTGAACTAGTATTTGCCGATACATTTTTGTGATGTCGGCATTGAAGACAAATCGGAAGAATCTCCACTTCAGTATTTGGAGCACTAGGTCCTGTTGAAGTATGGGTCCTGGATGTAAAATGTCGTTCAAACTTCTCTTATTTGAAGACGGGCTGGAGGCGTTGAAAACTACTCTAAGTTTTGTGGTTAGCCTATCAGGTTTTATTACTGCGTGATGCGGCAGGTAATAATTTGGGGTACTATTTATATCCAGGGGAGAAACTTTCCGCATATGTCCCAGCTCAAGGTATTCCAAAATTACCTGATCATACTGTTTCTTAATGTCAGGCTTTTGGCTAAGAATCCGTTCCATTCTTAAAAATTGGGCCATGGCGATATTTCTTGAATTCCCTAACTCTTTATCATTTTTAAAGGGCAGGGTAACTAGGTATCTTCCATTTTCGATTCTACGAGTTGTAGATTGGAAGTTGGTTTCACAAAATGTGTCCTCATCTGACCTCAAAATCTTTTTTGGGGTTTCCTCCACCTCCCAAAAGCGTGTAAGGATTTGGTCATGGGACGTTGTATTGAGTAGTGAAACAGCATTTTCTGTACGATTTGGTGTATTTGATGGTCCCCCCACTACCCAGCCAAATACGGTTTTTTGCGCTAAAAACGATCCTACAAGGCGCATAGGTGTTTTGCAACAAACTATTAATGGGCCTATATCGAGGCCGATTACTAAGTCGACAGGGCGACTCTGATAAAAATGAGGGTCTGCAAGTTCTAATTCTGCAGCCTCACTTAGATTTGGTTGATACAACGTTTGGCTTGGCAAAAGTAGCGACATGTCTTTTACCACTTGTGCCCAGACCTCTAACTTGAAATTAGGGTCAACTCTGGAGCAAAGATTAAACAAACAGGCTTTGGTAGAAGTACCCGAACCGTTAGTCATACCACTGTACTGAATTAGGTTTCGTGTTGAGGGTAGCTTCAACTTGTTTTTTAATTTTTCGGATATAAACGTTGTTTGTGATCCAGGGTCGATGATAGCTCTTGCCTGGAATCGTTCGCCTTTGTTTTCGATTTCTACGATGGCAGTGAACAGTAAACTTTCCTCGTTGTTTGGGGGTTTCGTTTGTAAGGTCAAGGTTGTCGTTGAGGGAATTGCAAATTGTGAATTTGAAGTGGACTGTATGTTTGATGCAAGGGCTGTGGTGCTTGTACCTGGCCGCACCGTATTGATTTCATGAGCTGAAGCTGTAGAATGGGATTCTGTCCCCTTGTGTAACATCGTGTTATGTTTTTGGTGACAGACTCTGCAACTATATTTACTTTTGCAATCCTTGACGCTATGATTAACACCGAAGCAGTTGTAGCATGTGTTTGTGACTCTAACTATTCGAATTTTATCATTTACATTTTTTTCTAAAAATTTGGGGCAATTTCTTAATGGGTGGGCCTCTTTACAATGAGGGCAATTGTACTTAGAATTATTTTGAATGCCCCTGTTTGGTTGGGAGTGATTTTTCTGTTTTGACCTATTATTGATTTGTGAGGTATTTATTTGTAATGAATGGACTTTTTTCTCCCTATTTGAGGGGTTGTTTTCGGTTTGAGGTTGAACACTTGGTAATTTTGTTGCCTTTATGTTTACGCTGGACTGTAGAGTTTTAAATTTTTTTGTCAAAAAATTATCAAATTGCGTCCAATTTGGTATCTCTGCACAGTCCTCAAGTGTATTTTCGAATTCCTCTACAAATATTCGGGGAAGTTTTATCTGGCATATAAAAACCATGATTGGGTCCCAACAACAATAATTGATTCCTAAGGTATTAAGTGTTTCTAAAATACCGTTAGCTGCGCATTGTAGTATTTGAACTGAGGCAGGTGAATCAATAGAAACGTTTGGGAGATCAAAAAGTATCCTAAGTTGTGCATTTACTTGTTCCCTTTTATTGTCATAACGTTTTAATAACCTATTCCAAGCAAGGTCAAATCCCTCATTGGTCATAGGTACGTTTCCAAGTACAATGTTAGCGTCGCCTCCAATTTTTTGTTTCAAATAAATCAGCTTTTCGATTTTTCGCATTTTGTCGCTTCTTACACAGATGGCCGTGAAAAGATCCCGAAATGTGGGCCATTTTGTGGGTTCCCCGTAAAATGGATCCATATCACACTGTGGCAACCTCATATAAGAAACTGAATTATTGTCTAATGTTGGAGGGCTAGAGGAAGATTGACGACCTAATTTATTTGCTGCTGACTCATTTGTTTCTGATAAAGCCTGAATTTCCGCATTTATAGAAGCAGCACAACTTTTATATGCTGTGAGGGCCTCTTTGTACCGATTCCGAAGTTTAGTTTTGTCAATTGGTTTTGCGTCTGGTCCTTGCTTTAAATCCCGGCACTCTTCATAAGTTCTTTTGGCTTGGGTCCAAAGAGAGTCGAGTTCGACGCGAAGAATTTCTAGAGCGTGAATATTATCTTCGGCCGCGGTCTCAGAATGAAAGCTTTCAAAATCCAGCAAATCATTTGTGCAGTTAACGAATTTATCAAGAGGCATTTTGAATTCAATAGGACGAAAAAAGTAAGGTCAAACGAAAAAGGATGTTAAACTTGAATCAAAAAGGTGGATACTTTCAATAAAAAGATATTTTTTGTCAAAAAGAATGTTGATAAAAGTCGGCAAATTTTTAATTACCAGCAACTAATTAATTTATATGGGTCAAAAAAGTACCTGCTAGCGATAAAATGAGATCTTATAACAAATTGGGTCAAAATTTTAAATCCCGATTTGTTATTATAAATGTCCCCGGAAAATTTACAAAATGTCAACAAGCGGCAACTCTATTATGTTCTTTAACAATAGCAGCAGCAAAAAATAGAGTAAGTAGACAATAACAACAAACACAGGAATGTTACAATACTTGGTAGATGTATTTATTGTTGTTTGGCTCACTATTGTTTGTCGATCTATTTTTTGTTTTTAATTGTTTTGTCTGTACTTACTCAAGTTGTTTTTTACTTATGTGGTTGCTGTGTGTTTGATGATCGCTGCTTGTCTGCTGCTACTGCACTCCAGTATTGTTTTGATGATGATATTGCGGCAGATCTTGTTTTTGAAGAACTTTTTGTTGTTGTTGCTGTTAGGCAGTTATTTTTCACAATGTTTTTATATTTTGTTCTTATGTACTTGTTTCTAAAGGATCTTTTTTAAGGGCAAATCAATGTCACCTCTGTAGGTCAACTTTGAAATATTTAATTTTGCAAATTTAATTTTAAATTTATTATTTTTATCTAAATTTTTCTTTATACTTTACGTCAAAGCACTTTTAAAATATTTTTAATTTTTTAGCAAATTATATTTCTTATTTTTGAAAATCACAGGTCAGTTTTAGCTTTTGAGTCACTTTTACACTACTTTCTGAACCAAACTTATTTGTTTGTTTTTCACAAGGAAATCACTTTTCTAATAAACTTTTTTTTTGTATTAGAGTTTTGATAAAAACAACTATCCGGTTCGCGAGGACCAAAATGTTTAGGGCTTGCCTAAATTACAACACGGTCCTTTTTAGCTTAAGTTTTATTTACAATATTTATTTTTACAGTTAGTTTTAAGATTAAGTTTAATATTTATTGTAATTTGTGTTTTGTAATTATTTGTAGTTATTGTAATGTACCACTGTTCACTGTTTTTGCTTGTTTTGTGTTCGATTGTTAAAGTTAGAGTGTTTTTAAAATAATTTGGTTTACGTATTGATGCTTAACAATGCATCAATACGCATTCCTTTTGACAACAATAACAATAAGTGAAAAGAGATTCAGCAAAACAGTTAGTTACAGTGCAGTTGATTAGTTTAGGCTACACTAATGTGTATTAGTTTAGGGGCATCTCTAAACAATCACATATGGTGGCATATAAGCCATATATTTTGAGATATAGTAATATATGCCCTCTTATAAAATTTTTTTTGTTGTATGATGTAAGATATTTTTATATATGATTATATATTACATTAAATGCTATAAGATATGATTATATATGATTCCGTATATGGTGTAAGATTAACAATATAATTTTAGATATGATTATATATGGTCCCACGTCAGTAATATTTTCTATACCCGAGTAAAACGGGTTATATATTATTTTATATTATTTAATAAAATTATTTCTCGTTATATATTGCTTTGTATGGCACTATATATAATAAGACATAAATTTCGCCTTTCGAACAAATTTTATATGACCCAATATCCAAATATATTATTTTACATATGTTGTCATATTTAATAAGATCTCGCCCATGGAATTGAAATTGTAAGACCAAAAATAGCCCAGTTTCATGTTTAATTTAAATTTAATTTAAGATTTTATCGAAGTCAATTACAATCCATTTTTAATTGGAAAATATTCTTTTACAAAAACAAATTTTGATATAAAATTCAAGTGATTTAAAAAATAATATGAACACGAAAAACCGGCAAAATATTTTTGTATAAAATCGGAATGAAATTATCTGACAGTTACCCATACATTATCGACATTGAAAATATTATGTTAAAAGAGTTAACACTTAACATACGCAGTCAGACTTATATGGGATTTCGTACCACATATGTATAGCAACAAAACAAGTCTATTGATTTAAAAAAGAAACATTTATTTTCCATATATAATCTATGTTATAGTCTTGTTTCAAATGAACTCTTAATATCTTAGTAAATTGAAATTCATTTTCATTTAAAACGTTATAAATTTACATCGAAACAACATATTCTTTTATTTTTAAATTGAATATTGGGTCATATTAATAAAAGTTAGCCAATTCTTCGAAGTAATTATTTTGGTTTAGGAATGACGTACCACCAAATTTATCCATAGGCTTGAATGATACCATAAAATATAAATGAAAATTAAAACAAAAAAATTGTCTACCCGCAAGCAGACTATAAATGCAAATAGAAAGACTAAAATTGTGTAATAAATAACTTAAAAACCTAATAAATAATTCCCCCATTAGTGAAATCTGGTTTTTTATTCACTATTTACAAATTTAAAACACTTTTAAACGATTATTTCATGACATTTAATTGTATTAAAAACTGTTTCATGTCAAATTTGTTATCACAATTTTAATGCATTTTTCCCATTTTTTTTTTAAGTGAAAGCCCAAAAATAAAAGCTTCATTTGAACATATCTCACTTTCAAAATTAAAATCTCACCTTTAGTGAAAAATCCAGTAATGATTTATGGGAAATTATGTGAAATTTCATTTTATTTAGAATTTTTATGGATTATTCCTAAACTATACTATAGCTCGTTTTTTAATCCAAAAAATGGTGAATACAATTGTATCTACGTGGAACAAATTGGATTTAATTACTTTAAATTATATACAATTTAATCCGAATTTTGACCAGACATTATTGTATTAAATAATATCTTAATAGTTAAAATTTGATGCAATTAGGTCCAATTTGATTAAAATTTTGGAATTTTTGTTTTTATTAAATATTGCACTGAAAAACAATGGGGGATTCTCGTAAGGTTTCGTGTATCGTGTAAACGATTTAATAAAACAAAATATTGCACTGAAAAACAATGGGGGATTCACGTAAGGTTTCGTGTATCGTGTAAACTAAGCAAATCAAGTAGCAGCACAAAAGATCTATATTGGTCGCGGTGCGTAGTGCCTTCGTAACTAATCTAAGCAAATCTAGTAACTTTTAGAGTCTATGTGAAACTGCATACATAAAAAGTATCTACTTATTAATGAGTACTTATAGGAGTTATAAGCTGTATTTTGTCTCATGCCTATCAATATTAAGTCTTTAAAGCAAATCTACGTTAAACCGATTGTAGTATAAAAAATTTTTAAACAGGTTTGTAGTTTTTCCGTTATAATCGAACCTACGTCATCAAAAGTTCCTAGGAAGTAACGCGAATAAGTTACGTTAGATGTGAAAATGTATATACGTTGAGTTTTCAACGTTGATAATTATCCGTGTTGAAAGTTAACGTGCATACGAAAAGTAATGTGTTAGTTTTTATCTTAAAAGCGTTTTTATACACTTTGAGGTTTTTTATGAGTTAACGGATAAAGTTAATTCGAAAACACAGCTATAGTATAGTTCAAGAATAATCCATAAAATAAAAATATTCTAAATAAAATGAAATTTCAAATAATTTTCCATAAAACATTACTGGATTTTTCACTGAAGGTGAAATTTTTATTTTGAAAGTGAGAAAAGTTCAAATGAAGCTTTAATTTTTGGGCTACTCATTTTAAAATGAGAAAAATACATTAAAATTGTGATAAAAAATTTGACATGAGTTTTTAATAAAATTAAGGGGGTTATTTTGTGATACGCAACGCCTTGCGTTGCGTTGTTTTCCATACAAATTGTTTTTGTAACAATAACAATTTACACACAAATCAACAACGTTTTACAAAATAACCCACTAAATGTCTTGAAATAATCGTTTAAAAATTTTTTGTTTGAATTTTCATTTGTATTTCATGATATCCTTCAAGCTATTCCTAAACCAAAATAATTACTCCGAAGAATTGGCTAACTTTTATTAATATGGCCCAATATTCAATTTCAATATAAAATAATCTGTTGTTTCGATGTAAATTTATAACATTTTAAATGAAAATGAATTTCAATTTGAATTTACTAAGATATTAAGAGTTCATTTAAAACAAGAATATACCATAGATTATATAGGGAAAATAAATGTTTCTTTTTTAAATCAATTGGCTTATTTTGTTGCTATACATATCTGGTACGAAATCCTATACAAAGTATGTTAAGTATTAACTCTTTTAACATAATATTTTCAACGTCGATAATGTATGGGCAGAGCTTTGAAGAATTAATTCCTTTTTGAATGAATTCACTACCAATCAAATTCAATTTTCTCTACAATTGAATGAATTCCTTTTCTTAAGTAATTCACTGAATTCGTTCAACTGAATGCGTTCATCAAACAACAAATTCAAAGAATTAATTCAATTGCAACAGTTCTTTTTATTAAATCAAATGAATTAATTCACCGGTGAACGCGTTCAATTTTATAAATCGAACGGAAAAAAGTGAATTAATTCCTTACTGAATTAATTCACTACTGAATTCGTTCAATTTCATTTTCGTTCAGTGAATTAAAAAAAATAAAATTACATTCAGTGAATTAAAAAAAAAATAACAAGTTTACTGAATTGAAAAAAAAATAAAATAAGTTCACTGAATTGAAAAAAAATTAAATAAGTTCCCTGAATTCAAAGCCTGTTTTCTGCCGTTCAGTAGAAGAAAACAATAATGTACAAATAAAATTTTTAAATAAGCAATTTTACAGCGTGTGCTAGTAAAAATGAATAAATTAGAAACCGGATGCTGTTAATAACCTACATGATTCAAAAATAAAGCCTTTTACTATTAAAAATAAAAACTTTACAGATATAGAAAAAAATATAACTATATAACTAGTTTGAAAAATTAATAGTTATATTTTTTTTCAAATTTATCTATATCTGTAAAGTTTTTATTTTTAATAGTAAAAGGCTTTATTTTTGAATCATGTAGGTTGATAAACAGCATCCGGTTTCTATTTTGTTTATTTTTGCTAGCACACGCTGTAAAATTGCTTATTTAAACATTTCATTTGTACATTATTGTTTTCTTCTACTGAATGGCAGAAAACAGGCTTTGAATTCAGTGAACTTATTTTATTTTTTTTTTCAATTCAGTGAGCTTATAACTTATTTTATTTTTTTTTTCAATTCAGTGAACTTATTATTTTTTTTTTTAATTCACTGAACGTAATTTTATTTTTTTTAATTCACTGAACGAAAATGAAATTGAACGAATTCAGTAGTGAATTAATTCAGTAAGGAATTAATTCATTTTTTCCGTTCGATTTATAAAATTGAACGTGTTCACCAGTGAATTAATTCATTTGATTTAATAAAAAGAACTATTGCAATTGAATTAATTCGTAGCAAACTAAATCCAACGAAAGCAAATATGAATTAATTCCATTCAATATATGGTGCTTAGTGAATTAATTCATCGAATTTTTAATTCAGAATTGAAAAATTGAATTAAGGAATTAATTCTTCAAAGCTCTGTGTATGGGCCATCTGTCAGATAATATCACTCAGATTCAATCAAAAATATTTTACCGGTTTTTCGTTTTCATGTTATTACTTTTTAAATCAGTTGAACTTTTATCAAAATTTGTTTTTGTAAAATAATATTTTCCAATTAAAATTGGATTGTAATTGATTTCGATAAAATCTTAAATGAAATTTAAATTGAACATGAAACTGGGCTATATTTATCTTACAATTTAAATTCCATGGTGGAGATCTGATTAAATATGACAACATATGTAAAAAGATATATTTAGATATTGGGTCATATAAAAATTTTTCGAAAGACGAAAATTACGTCTTATTATATATAGTGCCATACAAAGCAATATATAAATAGACATAATTGTATTAAATAGTATAAAATAATGTATAACCCGTTTTACTCGGGTATGTTTAATATAGTTACATATTACCTGAGAGACCCTACTATAGAATCCCAGCTCGGGCACAAAAAAAATTTTTTTTTTAATTTTTTAACTCAATTTAATTTATTTGTAAATATTCTTTTTACAGATCTTAAGAAAATTAACCCATTTACTGCCAACAGCACCTGAAAGTTATGTTTACTGCAAATTGGGATTAATAATATTTTAATGTTATTATATATTGTCATATACAGGGCAAGGACTTTCATGAAAATGCATGTTTGTAGTCAGTGGCCCAAAAATGATTTTGACCAAATACTTTTTCGAATCAAAGAATTTGCAAAAAAATGGCATCGATTTGTTGTTGCATATTTTTGCATATTTTGTTATAAATGCATATTTTGTTATAAATGCATATTTTTGCATATTTTGCTTTTAAGTGCATATTTTTGCATATTTTGCACATTATTGCATATTTTTTTAATATTTTTATATATGAAATTCGATTTAAAAATTCATACTTTAAAATGTGTGTGAACATAAATTCGAATTTAACTAGCAAAGACGCAAACCACATTATTTAGCAAAGATCCGTTTAACAGAGTATAGGAAACAACAGAAAAACACTATTGTGGACATTTGGAGATAGATGGGTTCACCAAACCAAATAAAATATTTACCTCCAAGGCTCTGACTTTCATATTCGACAGTGTCTTACTTCAAATGATTTCCAGAATTCCATAATTTTTGAAATTAAGATTCGAGTATATCTGGCCACTGTGGACATTTGGAGAAAGATGGGCCCAAAGAACCAAATACATTATACTTCCACAAGGGTCTAGTTTTCATATTCTATAGTGGCTTAGCCGAAATGATTTTCAGAGTATGTCAATTTTTGATTTTTTATTATAACTATGTGATGAAATCCTGTCGAGGATTTTTGGCCACTGTGGACGTTTGGAGAAAGATGGGCCCACAGAACCAAATACAATATACTTACACAAGTGTCTAGTTTTCATATTCTATAGTGGCTTAGCCCAAATGATTTTCAGAATTCGTCAATTTTGGATTTTTTATTATAAGTATGTGATGAAATCCTGTCGAGGATTTTTGGCCACTGTGGACGTTTGGAGAAAGATGGGCCCACAGAACCAAATACATTATACTTCCACAAGGGTCTAGTTTTCATATTCTATAGTGGCTTAGCCCAAATGATTTTCAGAGTTTGTCAATTTTTGATTTTTTATTATAACTATGTGATGAAATCCTGTCGAGGATTTTTGGCCACTGTGGACGTTTGGAGAAAGATGGGCCCACAGAACCAAATACATTATACTTCCACAAGGGTCTAGTTTTCATATTCTATAGTGGCTTAGCCCAAATGATTTTAAGAGTTTGTCAATTTTTGATTTTTTATTACAAGTATGTGATGAAATCCTGTCGAGGATTTTTGGCCACTGTGGACGTTTGGAGAAAGATGGGCCCACAGAACCAAATACATTATACTTCCACAAGGGTCTAGTTTTCATATTCTATAGTGGCTTAGCCCAAATAATTTTCAGAATTCGTCAATTTTTGATTTTTTATTATAAGTATGTGATGAAATCATGTCGGGGATTTTTGCCCACTGTGGACATTTGGTGAAAGATGGGCCCACAGAACCAAATACATTATACTTCCACAAGGGTCTAGTTTTCATATTCTAGCTATGAAATGGTAATGAAATTTCAATGGTAATGAAAAATTCCCATGTATGGTTCAGAAGTAATTCTAAAAAAACTGTAAAAATATATTAACGGATACTTTGGAAGCAATGAAAGAAGTGATTTTTTTAAGTTGTTCAGACTAACTTCTAGTTTACAAGCGGTGAAGTGATAAAAACTGTCATTTGTTATCATTATTTTTAAATGCGTGAAAAATATTTTTCACCGCTTCACAGCTTCACAAACATTCGGAATCAGTACTCTGATTGAAGGAAATTGTATAGGCCTTTCAAATCGGATGAGTACTTTTTAAGATAATCATAAAAAACCTTTGCAACTTTAAAGTCTTGCCCACTTTTAAGGAGACGTGACCGAAATAAAAGAATTGCGCCATTCAACTCAGCGTGAGTATTTTAGTCGATTGACCAAGTTTTATCAATTTCTGAGCCATTTCGATAAACTTTATTTAAGCCTATATTTTATGTACATATCGGAAAATCTACGAAACAGGTCGATTTCAGATTTTAAAAATATCACGGTAAGTTTATTCCAAAACGCATAGTCGCGCTATATTTCCATTACTGATTTTAAGTAGTTGTTTTTTTTTATTTTTCCGTCCGTCCGTCTGTCTCTCCATGTAATCGTGTGCGCATGCTACAGGTCTCTAATATTAAGATATTTTGATGAAATTTGGTAGACCAACTTATATCGTCCCAAGAACGAAGTCTATTGATTTTGGTTTAAATCGGTCTATGTTGGGATCTAGTGCCCATATAAATATCCCTCAAAATTGCAGCACAAAATTGAATGGCACATCCACGGTTTAAAGAATTATGTCACCAAATATGTCTTGAATGGTACATATCTTCATTACTATTATTGTATTTTCTACAGCATATCTTTCTCCAAAAATCGCTAAAAAAGGTTAAATCCAAATTGAAGGCACCTCCACAGTTTTAAGAATTATGGAGTCCAACCAATCTGGAACGGTAGATGTTATCATAACTATCATTATGTCTGTTCCCGTACTTTACCGAAGTTACACAAACTAGCCCAAAGGCGTTCCCGTACTCAAAATTGCGTGTAAATTGTTGTTGTTTGGGCTGTTTTGGGTTCCCGCGGGTACCCGCGGTAACGTACGGGAACGCACATATTATACGAAAGTGCTAAACAGATCGGATTTTTTTTATTCTCTACATCACTTTTCGCTGCAAAATATTCTAAAAATTCAACTTTTAATTGACTAGCATATCCACAGATAAAAGAATTAATGGTTAAAATCTGCCTTATGATATATATCGCCATTAATATTGTTGTGTGTAAGTGCTAAAATTATCGGATTATCCGTTTCGTTTCTACATCACTTTTAGCTCCAAAAATCTATAAAAAGCTACAAAATTTAAACTAAAATGGATCTGATTACCAAAATAATAGTACGATATATTTATCACTTACACACAATAATAGTATTACTGATACATACCGATCGCGCAGGACTGCAACCAATTATTTCTCAAACTGCGGATGTGCCATCCAAAAAATAGAAAATTTTATGTTCTTCACGCATAGACATGAAGAGATTATTATTGTCATATCTTCTTTATTTCTGAAGGCACACTAATCAATTTGGTTTCATTTATTTTGTTTATTTGTCAGTTATATGTCAGTATCAAAAAATTTTCAATTACATTGAGGCTGAAAGAGCAAAAATTAAAAATCTCTGAAATTACTCTTTATTCAAAAAACAGAGTTACAGATTTTAAAGAACTACCATTTGTTCCTAATTGAGGGCACTTATTTTTTTCAACAAGTGTGAGGTTTTTCAACATCAGAATTATTATCCACCAAAGGTTTCAGGCGATTTCCTCTTATGCTGAAAAAGTTATACCCAAAAGAGTTGAAAAACTTTTGAAACTTACAAGCAAAATTAGAGTAAATTAGGGTAGTTTTTAATTGAGTAGAGCACATTAACAGTATAAATAATAAAATTTAAGATGTCCGCCTGATTAAATTTGTTACCATCAAAAATATTGTAGTTATTAAAATTATTTAAATCCTGAGTTACATGGAATCGCCCGGTTCCGTAGATTTGCCCATATGTACATTAGACCGACTCACAAAAAAAAGTAAAAAAGTGCCCCCTCAAAATAAACCTTGGTTTGTTTTATGATGATTCCCAAAATATTTCGGGTCTAGCAATGAGATCTCACGAGCTGGACCATTTTCAGAAAATGTATTTTTTTGTTTTTGTAAGAATTTTGCATTTTTGCTGAAGGCAACAAATTCAATATGGGTATCATATGATAGGTTTTTTTCATACGATATATACAGCTGTTGACAACCAATTAGAACACACATTATGTGCGTTCCCGTACGTACGGGTACCCGCGGTAACCCAAAACAGCCCAAACAACAACAATTTACACGCAATTTTGAGTACGGGAACGCCTTTGGGCTAGTTTGTGTAACTTCGGTAAAGTACGGGAACAGACATATTTTTTACACTAGAGCTTGATGATCATTATTGGTATTTTCGTAAATTTACCGTTACGTTTTTTGTTTAAAACAATTGTATTATATTTATTACTCTTTTTATTATTATTTACACTCATTTTTGTTGCTGTTTATTTTAAAAGCTGTTATAATTTCTGAAAATAGTTTACATATTGTTTAGTAAAATTCTAAGAAAGTGCGACAACTAATTAGAAACGCGTAATTGTTTATTAAAGTTTTCTTGGCTAAGAGCTATTTTGATAAAAAAAAATTATTTTACGGTTATTTGTTTCCAATTTAATATTTTATAGCAAATAATAAATTATAATTTTTAAGATTTATCATGGCAAAAGTTGCACTCAGGAGTGCAAAAGGCAAAAGTTGCACTCCTGAAGAACGGAGCCTAATTTTTGAACTTTAGAAGTCTGGAAAGTCTTATAGAGAAATAGCAGAGCAGCTGAAGTATTCCAAAAAAATGCTTTTTAATGATTTACAGCATATCAACAAATATGAGACCATATCCAATGTTCCGCGAAAGAAGAGACACAGAAACACATCAGCACATATCGACCGAATGATAACGCGAATCTCCAAATCCGGCCCAAAAAAGTCATCTACTGACATCCAACGTGATATTCAAGAAAATTTAAATTTCACGATATCCAAGCGGACTATTGCACGTCGTTTGGTGGAAGTAGCACGAAAGAAGCCACTTCTGAGTAGGATTCAAAGAAACCGTCGTGTGGATTTCGTGAAGTCCCATTGAAATTGGACAGCAAATCAATGGCAATATGTGATTTGGAGCGATGAAAAAAGATTAATCGCCTTGGTCGGAGATACGTTAGGTGACCCATTAACCAAGAATTTAATCCTCGCTTCGTTTCACGGGTAGTGAAGCATGGTGGAGGGTCAATTATGGTATGGGGATGTTTCTCCTGGAATGGTGTTGGCCCAATTTATAAAATTTATGGAATCTTAAATAAGGAGGAATACGTTGATATACCAAATACTGTCATGGTCCCGTGGTCTGAGGAGAATTTGCCTATTATATGGCAATTTCAGCAGGATAATGATCCAAAGCACACGGCGAGGCTGACAAAAAAATTCTTTGACGATAATTTTATCAACGTTTTGGAATGGCAATCATCCAGTCCGGACTTGAACCCCATAGAATATCTATGGGGGGACGTAAAAACAGCCGTTAGTCTGAAAAATATAACAAATATGGCGACTCTTTTTGAGGATGTTAAGAAAGCATGGGAAGCGATACCAGTAGAGCGATGTCGGCGTCTAATAACGTCAATGCGCAACCTGTGTGAGGCTGTGATAAAGCAAAAAGGATTTGCAACAAAATATTGATAAAAAGTAAGAAAAATAAATTAATATTAGTTTTTTTTTTTCTAATAATATAAAATCGTTTCTAATTAGGTGTCGCTGTTATATTTCAACCAATATAATAAATTTATAAAATATTTTTAATAGTGTATTTAGACTGGGCAAAAACTAGTAGTTTTTGGCCATTTTTAGGTTTTATAGTGTATTTAGACTGGGCAAAAACTAGTAGTTTTTTGACGATTTTTAGTTTTCGAGCCGAAAACTACAAAATTAATATAGTTTTTCCATACAATTTTCATACAAACTGAAAACCAGATTCCACCTGGTTTTTGCCAAAAACCAAGTAAAAATATCTGAAATGTGCATTTTTAATACACCCGATATCATTTATAATTAATTTTCGATACACCATGTGCAACGAATATAGGAGTAAAGCAAGTGTCAAAAAAATATTTTTTAATTTTTTAAGAATATTTCTAGTTTAGTTTGAAATTGTGTGTTGTTATTCTTTTTTAAATGTATTAAAAATTTTTCTACATTAATTTAACAAGAAAAAAAGAATGAAAAGTGTGTAGTAATAAAGTGTTGTGACAAAGAAAAACAAAATAATCAGTGTAAATGACTTGGCTTATTAATTAATTAGTTTTGTATAAAATCCAGCTGGTTTTTGCTTGGTCTAAATTCAGCATTATAGTATATTTAGACTGGGCAAAAACTAGTAGTTTTTGGTCATTTTTAGTTTTTGAGCCGAAAACTACAATATTAATTTAGTTTTTACATACAATTTTCATACAAACTGAAAACCAGATTCTAGCTGGTTTTTGCCAAAAACCAAGTAAAAATATCTGAAATGTGCATTTTTGATACATCCGGTATCATTTATAGTTAATTTTCGATACACCCTATTACAACGAATATAAGAGTAAAGCAAGTGTCAAAAAAATATTTTTTAATTTTTTAAGAATATTTGTAGTTTATTTTTAAATTGTGTGTTGTTATTCTTTTTTAAATATATTAATAATTTTTTTACATTAATTTAACAATAAAAAAAGAAAGAAAAGTGTGTAATAAAAAAGTGTTGTGACAAAGAAAAACTAAATAACCAGTGTAAATGAATTGGCTTTTGCAATTTAGTTTTGTACAAAAACCAGCTGGTTTTTGCTCAGTCTAAATTCAGTATTAAGCTGAAAACTACAAAATTAATTTAGTTTTTCCATACAATGTTCATACAAACTGAAAACCAGGTTCTACCTAGTTTTTGCCAAAATCCAAGTAAAAATATCTGAAATGCGCATTTTTGATACACCCGGTATCATTTATAATTAATTTTCGATTTACCCTGTTACAACGAATATAGAAGTAAAGCAAGTGTCAAAAAAATATTTTATAAATTTTTAAGAATATTTCTGTTATAGTTTGAAAAATTGTTATTAATTGTTAAATGTATTAACAACACTATGCGACAGTCAAAATCGGGATGGGATGAAACCAACGGGAAATGTTATATCGGTCAAAAACAAGTTATACGTGTCCCGGGGTTTCGCTGGGTCATCCCTAGGAATCGAGATATATCTGTTGAGTATATAGAAAAACGTTATATGAACAGATTAAAGGAATTGTAATTTTTAATTTTTTTAAAATTGTTTGAGCAAAATCGGACTAGTGGTTCTCGAGTTATGTCAAAAAAAGACCCCCAAAGGTCAAATCGATATATCTCGATTCCTAGGGGTGACCCAGCGAAACGCCGGGACACGTATAACTTCTTTTTTACCGATATAACTTTCCCCGGTAGTTTGAACCCTTCCCGATCACTCACCCAAGGATATCCAGACATGTCCTATTTTCAAGGATATTCTATGAAAAAACAAATATTTCACTCTGTTGTACGGAGAAGTTTGTGATTGAAATGTCAAACTTACATATTAGGTCTGTTCCTTTACTTTTTGGGTAAGGTTCGGTAAAATGAGAGTTAACAAGAAATACTATCACGAAGTGACAAAAATGCACAAAAGTAAAGAATGCGAAAACCCATATTTGAAGCCCGAAAAACAAACGTCAATAGATTTGTGCATTATAGTTCGTTTTGGTGAGCGCTCTTTCTAGTTCTTGTTCAATTTGTTTTAAAACTCTAGATAGCTTTTCTATTTAAACCACTTTTTAAATCAAAAATTTAAAAAAAATTTTCCTTCCCAAGCATTTTTATATACAAAAAGGAATACATAGTTTATTAAATCTGGAAAAAGAATTTAATATTAAACAAAAGCTTAGATTTATTTACATACTTATCTCTTTAACACATTTAAATAAGCGTCTTAAAAAAATTGTCGGTAATTTTATGGAGTGGATACAACTTTTACGCTAATTTTTGTAAATGATACACATATTTTTCTGAATGAATAAAATGAGCGATTGAACTAAAAGAACTATTAGTTGTGAACTAGGTCTTTGGTTCGAATAAGTGAATAGTTCAATTGAACTAGTTAAACCCAACAGATGATATAACAGCTGATAAAAATAAATTTACCCAAAAAAAAGCCCCGTTCACATTATCACACAAGTGCTTATACTTTTCTTCACACAAGTATGACAAAAAGTATGCTGAAATTGTCTGGTTGTCAAAAAAGTATAAAAGAAAATCTTTTCAGTGTTCAGACTGTTATTGACACACACAACAAATAAATTAAAACAGTTATTTTTTCTTCTATTATTACTTTCTTTCACCACTAGTTGTTTTTAATCTTTGTTTAACATTTATTTGTGAATAACACAACATTTGTGTTGAGACAAGTAATAACTTTATGAAATATTTCAAAAAATAAATCTTGCCAGAAAAGTGTGACCGTATTTTAAAATGTGTGCACCCATTTTGACATGTGTGTAACGAACAGTGTTCACACTATTATATTTACATTTTCGTTATACAACACATTTCAGACATGTATTACACACTTGTGTGATAATCTAAACGGGGCTTAAGTGGATATAGTTTGGAATTTTGCAAATTTTATACATTTTGCACGGTGCGCTGGACCAAATTTTGTTAAAATTTTTGAGTTACTGCAATTTGCATTTGAATTCAGTATCTAGTTGATGTAAGATAAAAATGCAACGTAACAGAAAAAAATCCAGCACGCACTTTTTGGCGGAATAATTTTTTCACAAAAAAAATTTCATAAAATTTTAATAGTAATTAGAAATTTATTAATTCAGTTCGAAGCCAATTTCCTTATTATGAATTAACATAATATGTGCGTTCCCGTACATTACCGCGGGTACCCGCGTGAACCCAAAACAACCCAAACAACAACAATTTACACCCAATTTTGAGTACGGTAAAGCGGCCTATATACGGTCAAGCATGCTGTACAACATTTACAGCATTTGATCGTGTAATGTTTTGTTTGATAGAAATTACAAAAACAAATACACGGAACCATCAAGCCAAGCTGTACAGCATGCTTGATCGTCTCTAGGGCCTATAACGCCTTTGGGCTAGGTTGTGTAACTTCGGTAAAGTACGGGAACAGACATATTAAGTACTTTTTTTTTCAAAAACTGCTATTTAATTTTTAAATAAAAATTAAAAACCAACATTTTAATAGTAATTTAAATTTAGTTTCTAGTAGATGTAAGGATACAAATGCAACTTAACAAAAAAAAACGCAACACGCGCTTTCTTTGGCGAAATATCATTTTTCGCGAAAAAAAAAAATTATTCTAAACTTTTATTTAGGGTCAGCCTATATTTAGATTTTTCTTAAAAAATTACAGACACGCGTATTTCAATAAAATATTTTATTTAATAATAAACCTACAAAAAATTTCATAAAATTTTTTTATTGAATTGGTAACTCAAAATTTGGTCCAGAGAAACGTGAAAAATGTATTAAATTTGAAAAATTCTAAACTATATCCACTCAGCGATGATTTTCTTGTCAAAAGAAAAGTTTTGGTATCCATATTGCCCTATTTAGAACATACCCATGTAGAAAAATACAAACGGCAAAACGTTGGCAAATCACTGTATATGGTGGTACAAGCGCTGGCAGAGCGTCCGTGTTTCAAAAATTAAAGTACTGGGTCAACCTTGAAATGATAACGTCGATCTTCGGTTGGCCGTTTATCTTTCCGAACGTTGGCAAAGCATTGGTAACAATGCTAAAATAAGTGCTCTGCCAACGTTCTGAAAAGGACTATTACAATGGACTAAAAAGTGGTTTTCAGGCATTTTAAATGCCGAAAGAGATGCCTATATTATACATTATACAATTGATTGAAGTTTTAGATTTTTTTTATTTGATTATAGATTAATTGGGGAATTAAAGGATTAAATATATATAAAGGGTTTTTCAATAAGAGCGCTACAAAAGTTTTTTTTAATAAAACAAAAACGGTTTTGGATATCAATGAAATTCTTTATTCCTGTGAAAGTACGTTCGATGCCATTATGTATGGAAATCGATCTCTTTTGCATGGCCACCACGGGCACGCTTGCAGAAGTCCAGACGCTGAACCCAATTTTCGACGGTTTTCAAGCATAAATCGGCCGTTATTCGTACGAAGTTCATCAATCGTCGCTGGCTTGTTGGCATAGACCATAGATTTGACGTAGCCCCACAGGAAATAGTCCAACGGCGTGAAATCGCACAACCGAGGCGGCCAATCGACTGGACCATTTCGTGAGATAACACGTTCTCCAAACTTGGTTTGCAATAAATTGATTGTGACATTCGCTGTGTGGCTTGTGGCGCCGTCCTGTTGGAACCACATGTCCTCCAAGTCCATATCATCCAATTGAGGTCAAAAATATTCGGTTATCATTGAACGGTAGCGATTCCCATTCACAGTAACGTGCCGGTCTTGATCATCACGGAAGAAGTACGGCCCAATGACGCCGCCGGCCCATAAACCGCACCAAACCGTAATTTTTTCGGGATGCAATGATGACTCATGGAGTACGTGTGGATTGCTGTCTGACCAATAACGCATATTTTGTTTATTGACGAAGCCATTCATTATGACGACCATAAATTGGACGTAGCGCTCTTAACGTTGAGGCCACTGACTCCGAATTTCGGTAGTAAATTTTAATAATTTCGACTCGTTGTTGGCTCGTATATCTTTCCATCATGAAATGGCAAACCTTACTGAAGAGAAGTGTCAAAAGAGCGGCAAGAAATATGGCGTCGTTTGCTGTCCCTGTCTTTCTACTTTTTGTAGCGTCCCTGTTGAAGAACCCTTTATATAGATTAAATTATGAAAAAACATAAAATGGAAAAACAAAACATAAAAAATTTAACTTACATTCTGAGTATTTTTTGTAATGTTAAACGATTTTCAATTGAAATTGATAAAATTTAAAGATTTTTCTTAGAAAATTCATTGAGATATTGGAAATTAGGATAATTTGAAAAGAATCAACATTAATTAAAAGATTTTATTTGAAATAAAGAATATTAGGAGTGAAAACTATATTTTTACAAAAAAGTAATCTTAAAAAATAAATCCTTTTTCTGAGTATAAAGCCTAAAGATTAATAAAAAAAAATTATAAGTTAACACTATTTAAACAGTACAGTGGTAAATTTTGGGAAACAAGTACTGGCAAAGTCCTTTTGGCAAACGTTGGCAATTCGTTTTAAGTCGATGTTTTACCAGTGATATTTTTTATATACGGTTGTAAATTTTGTAAAACAGGCACTGGCAAAGTCCTCTTACCTAACGTTGGCAAATCGTTTTGAACAGATGTTTTGCCGGTGGTTTTTGTTTTCATAAACAGTGGTAAACTTTATAAAACAAGTATTGGGAAAGCACTCTTTCTAAAGGTTGGCAAAGCGTTCTAAATAAATGCTTTTGCAATGCTTTTTTTTGTACCATTGTAAACCAACGCGTTGCCAGTGCTTTGTTTTTTGTACCGTCGGCAATTTCTACCTGGTTACCTACCCAGTCAGAAAAATACAAACGGAAAAGCGATGGCAAAGCACTTTAACAGGTGGTACAAGTACTGACAAAAAGTGCTTTCCCATACCCAAAATGATAACACCATTAGACGAAACCCAATAAACCATAAAACGATACAGTATTATTAACGATTTCATATTAAGCAAGGTTGGCAACCGAAACGAATAACGGTATAGGTATCGGTATTGGTGTTGATTTTTTATTTGTTTCGGTATCGGTATCGGTAACGGTATTTTAATCTATATATATATATACCGGTATACCGGTATTATTCAAAAAATTTACAAAAATATAAAAAAACGTTCTTAATTATAATAAACTCAAGTTTATTAAATTTTTATAAAGCATAACTATAAATTATGGAAATGTTTTTATAATATGAACCAAAAACAATAAGTTATTAAAAATTTCTAAGTGTTTTATTTTTTAAACACAAACATTTTTTTAAATCTATTAGGAACAAAAGTTGATTCACTACAAATATTTTATATTTGTATTGAGATCATATAATAAAATAAAAAAATAAGTTTATAAAATTAATAAAAGGATTCTCTAAAAGAAACTGTAAATTCAATTAAAGGTTTAAGAAACCAGTTTATATATTAAATTTTATTTACAAATTTGTAAATTTGTGGCCCTTTGTTCCTAATGGAACCATAGGACATAATATTTGTATATGTGACGCGCAAAATAGAAAGGGACCTAAGGATAGAAAGGGACCTAGGTCAGGAGAGCATGGGATCGGTCTCATTCGATGCTCAGACGTTGTCCACAAAAAAAAAATTGATTTTTTTACCCTTAGGTCCCTTTCTCTATGCGCTGTCACATATACATACCCGTGAAAAAATAATTTGCTTCAAAATTAATCAAATTTATTCAATTAGATAAAGTTTAATAATGGTTTACTCGTTTTTTTATATATTCAGATATTGCTTATACGGTGTAGCATATAAATGCATATGATCATATTTAAATGAAATAACTTATATAAAAATGCATAAAAAATATCAATAAGATAAAACCAAAATCCCGATACAATTGTATCAAATTTACTCAAAAATATATTAATTGATATATTAAAACTTTATTTTATCAAATTAATCCATTTTACGAATTAAATTGAATAAACATTTTTTCATGGGTATATAAATTTGTCACAAGTTGGAGAATATTTATGAAGTTAAATAAATTAAAAACAATGTTGCCAATGCAAATTAAAGGCTGATAACCGCACTTTGAATTTGTAACACGATTTTCTATTAACAATGAATAAAAAAGTTTAATTGTTTAACAATTTTGAAAATTTTATATTAAAAAAATTAGTATTTTTGCTAAAAACGTGAAAAAAAAACAATTTTTTTAAAACCGATTCCATACCGGTACGACACCGGTATTAAGGGAAAAGGTTTTTGAATACCGGTATTTTTTGAAATCAAGAATTTCGGTATTGGTATCGGTATCGGTTGTCAATTTGAAAGGGTTTTGAAACGGATAACGGTATTATAACGGTACCGGTTGCCAACCTTGATATTAAGTATCATAATTGCTATCGTTTATGATACAAAAATATGAACTCGTAACGATATCATAATTTTTCAAAATAACGATAAAGTTTCTGAAAAAATCATATTTTTTGTTCTAATTTAATCGTTAAAGATATCATATATAGTTGTTTATTTCGATATCGTAAATGATATCATATTTTCATGGAATAGTAACAAAATAACGACAAACATTTAGGAATATGACGAAAATATTATCGCGCTGCTTGATATTTTCGATATCATAACGATATCGTTATTTCATGAAAAAACGATATCATTAACGAATGTGTAATTTTCTTCACAGTACCTATTACTTATGAATCGTTAATGATACCATTCTCGGACAAACGTATCATCGAAATTATATCGTCACGAATTCGAAATGATATCGTTTGGTTTGTTGGAATCGACTATAGTTTATGATATATAAATTTTCCATTTCAATCACAAGCTTTTCCGTACAGAAAAGGCAAGTTTTTTTTTATCGAATATCCTTGAAAATAGGACATGTCAGGATATCCTTGAACATGTTATATATAACGCTCGACGCGCCTCAAAAAAAAAACTTTCATATGATACCCATATGGAGTATGTTGTCTTCATCAAAAATGCAAAATTCTTACAAAAACCTTTTTTAAAAATAGTCCAGCTTTTGAGATGTCATTGCTAAACCCGAAATATTTTGGTAATCATCATAAAACAAACCAAGGTTTATTTTGAGGGGGGCACTTTTTTTACTTTTTTTCTGTCCATATAAGCTGAGTCGCTATAATGTACATCTATACATGAAGTACGATTTTATTGTAGGTACTTTCCTTGCCCTGATAATAACACACATGCATTTATAACTGCATATATTTGAATGTAATCATTGCACATTTCCGTTTTGTACTTACCCATTTTGTTCGTCAGCGATAATAACAAAACTGTAAGTGTATGAATGAATTTAACACTAGACAAGGACGTTAATTAAGTAGTTGTTTTTTGTTTTTGTTATTTTGTTTATTTTTATTTACAAATTCGCGTTTATTTTCTATTCTTCTTTTCTGTTAAACTGAAATTTTATATATATACACGATTTCCTTTTTTAGGGCGGAGGCTGTATTCTTGGCTGGGGACACTTTTCTTAGTTTTTTTTTTTTTGTGTGTTAAGTTTGCATGTGCGTTTTTTGCATCAATTTCTATTAATAAACTTTAATATTTGATCTATTTTTATATTAACGAGTTGAACTTTTCCAAAATTCAACAATTTTTTTAATTGGTTTTGATTTTGTTTTAACACTTGACTTGATTTTTATTGAATAAATATTTTGCAATTTTTTCTTTTCTTGGTTAACACTTCCTTGTTTTATAAACGAACACAGGATATTATTTGTATAACGGCTTACGTTCGTTTCACTTAGATGTTTTTCGTCGTTTAGTTGGTATTCTTTCACTGCGTTGTTTAGTTTTCTTTTTAAAGGAATTTATCAAATAAGATTTTGTTTGTCTCTTTCGAAAATCATATGTTTTACACAGTGTTGACAGATAAAGGCCTCAAATTGGGGATTTCAGCTTCGGTTTGGGACAGTTTTCTGAGTGGAGGAATTTGGAGATTTCTCAAAAAAATATATTGGCAAATTAACCACTATTTTTAGGTATCTATAGAAATTTAGTTTTTTTAATTTCGTAAATTTTTTATTAAAATTCTGCAAAAATTTTGTAAATTATTCAAAAAAGAATAAGAGAAATTAAAAGAACGTCAAAATGCAATATAAAATAATTTTGAATTTATACAATTTTATAAAAAGATATTAGTTTATTTCGAATATAAATTGTGTGCAGAGCTTTGAAGAATTAATTCCTTAATTCAATTTTTCAATTCTGAATTAAAAATTTGATTAATTAATTCAGTAAGCACCATATATTGAATGGAATTAATTCATATTTGCATTCGTTGGATTTATTTTGTTACGAATTAATTCAATTGCAATAGTTCTTTTTATTGAATCAAATGAATTAATTCACTGGTGAACACGTTCAATTTTATAAATCGAACGGAAAAAAGTGAATTAATTTCTTACTGAATTAATTCACTACTGAATTCGTTCAATTTCATTTTCGTTCAGTGAATTAAAAAAAATAAAATTACGTTCAGTCAGAGCTTTAAAGAATTAATTCCTTTTTGAATGAATTCACTACCAGAGCTTTGAAGAATTAATTCCTTTTTGAATGAATTCACTACCAATCGAATTCAATTTTCTCTACAATTGAATGAATTACTTTTCTTAAGTAATTCACTGAATTCGTTCAACTGAATGCGTTCATCAAACAACAAATTCAAAGAATTAATTCAATTGCAATAGTTCTTTTTATTAAATCAAATGAATTAATTCACCGGTGAACGCGTTCAATTTTATAAATCGAACGAAAAAAAAGTGAATTAATTCCTTACTGAATTTCCTTACTGAATTAATTCACTACTGAATTCGTTCAATTTCATTTTCGTTCAGTGAATTAAAAAAAATAAAATTACGTTCAGTGAATTAAAAAAAAATAATAATAAGTTCACTGAATTAAAAAAAAATAAAATAAGTTCACTGAATTGAAAAAAAATAAAATAAGTTCACTGAATTGAAAAAAAATAAAATAAGTTCACTGAATTCAAAGCCTGTTTTAACGTAATTTTATTTTTTTTAATTCACTGAACGAAAATGAAATTGAACGAATTCAGTAGTGAATTAATTCAGTAAGGAATTAATTCACCAGTGAATTAATTCATTTGATTTAATAAAAAGAACTATTGCAATTGAATTAATTCGTAACAAAATAAATCGAACGAAAGCAAATATGAATTAATTCCATTCAATATATATTGCTTAGTGAATTAATTCATCGAATTTTTAATTCAGAATTGAAAAATTGAATTAAGGAATTAATTCTTCAAAGCTCTGTTCACTACCAATCGAATTCAATTTTCTCTAGAATTGAATGAATTCCTTTTCTTAAGTAATTCACTGAATTCATTCAGCTGAATGCGTTCATCAAACAACAAATTCAAAGAATTAATTCAATTGCAATAGTTCTTTTTATTAAATCAAATGAATTAATTCACCGGTGAACGCGTACAATTTTATAAATCGAACGGAAAAAAAGTGAATTAATTCCTTACTGAATTAATTCACCACTGAATTCATTTAATTTAATTTTCATTCATTGAATTAAAAAAAAATAAAATTACATTCAGTGAATTAAAAAAAAAATAATAAGTTCACTGAATTCAAAGAATGTTTTCTGCCGTTCAGTAGAAGAAAACAATAATGTACAAATACAATTTTTAAATAAGCAATTTTACAGCGTGTGTTAGTAAAAATTAACAAATTAGAAACCGGATTCTGTTTATCAACCTACTTGATTCAAAAACAAAGCGTTTTACTATTGAAAATAAAAACTTTACAGATATAGATAAATTTGGAAAAAATATAACTATTAATTTTTCAAACTAGTTATATAATTTATGATATGAAATATCAAAAGAATTGCAGCGAAATACAAAATATCAATTGCAATGTGGTGAACACTTGACCATTTCATGGAGAAGAAATATCATAGATTTTTTTTGGAAAAACACAAAACTATATCAAACATTAATTTTTATCGACAAATAATAAAAAACTAAACACTTTTCCACTCATTTTCACCACAATTTTTGTTGTTTTTTATTACAAAATTAAAACGAAAAGTGACATATCATGGCAGGCATCATTGCAAGAGCCGCTTGCATATCAGCGATATTGCAATAAAATTGAAAATGACTGTTTTCAGTTGAGATGAAATCATTTTGAAAATTGCTTGCTATCATTTTATTGCATGTCAAGACACTAGGTTACAGCATGTGAAGTCAATAGATAAAACTGCAACCCTGGTATATTTGTTTACTTTTTATTTCGTCACACATTCATCAATTTCATTATATTGTAAATTCCATCGAAAACCTGCAAATTTTTAACAAATATTCTTTTTATCGAAATGCCTAAAATAGTCGAACTAAGACAAAATCGAAATTTAATACGCAGCAATTTTGATGGCTATAAACTTTCATTGGAACCAGTTCCAATCTTACGCCAAGAACTAATATCAGCGCCTTTGAAGGCGGAACCGAATGATGATCAATATTCTTTGTTGCATGCCGAATTGTTTTCCATGCAAAATTTACTACAAGTAGATCCATGGGCAAGAACACAGTCATACTTTATAAATCATAAGGGAGAGATAATAAGATGTGTTTATGATAACAATAAAGGTAGACCTGATGTCCAGCAAATTGTATATCGGTTGAAAAACGATGAAGGTGGAAAAGATGACGGTGAAGCAGTTTGGAAGAAAAAGGGAGAGTATAATTGTACATTTCATTTTATATCGGAAAAATACTGTGTACTATGTGATGGAATCAAATCCCTTTTTCTATTGGAAACTGGAGACCGCGTAAAAGCCGCTGAATGGAAACAAGTTGCCACTTGTAGTATTGAAGGTGAAAGTTTACCAAAAGAAGAAAGTAATTACGTTATCTGTGATTGTCGTTTGGACATTATCAACGAACGTAAACAAATTTCTTTGTTATTGGGTCATGTTGAAAGAATAGAATCATTACGATCTGAAGGTGCCTCAACCCACTTTCTTTACTTGCATTGGTGTAAATGGTTTCTGGAGGAACAGTTGTGGAAATTTGTCATTTTGGAGACCTTGGAAAGTAAAGGATCACTTTATTACTGTGCATTTGAACCAAGGGCTGAGTCTGTGGTAATAAGTTCCAATCATGAGTTTTTATGGAGATCTAAAAAGTCTATGGAGAACAATAATCCGGTACAGGTGCAAAATGCAGTAGCAGAAGTAAAACTCCAGTTACATGGTGAATCTGGAGAGTCCTATGAAATAACCGATTTTACTTGGACTCAAACAGATGAAGATTTGGTGGTCAAATTTGAAATTAAACCAGGAAAAGATAAAAATGATTATAATGTTAAGAGTCTGGCAAGTAAAATATGTGTGAAGTGTAATGATGAAATACTTTTGGATTATGATTTATTTGACAAAATTGATATGGACTTAACAACATGGACTATGGTAAGTTTGGAATTATCTTTTGTTGCAGGTAATATTAAACACAAAGTTGGATTCTGAAAATTTTCTCCGTGCAGAAAAATACGATTTCCTTAGGCAAGAATGAAATCCGGATAGGGACATGCCTACAACACATTATTTTTCACAATTTGTAAAATGCGTTTGGGATTTTGGCACATTTAAGTTTTCAGAGGTTTTAATATATATATAAAAAATTATCAGATTTTAAGAAATTTTTCTTATAGAAAATTTCTCGTATTTTAATACATTTTTCTTTATAGAAACAGTTTTTTATTTGTGAGATTTCGTAAAGAAAAGTTCTTAAATTCCGATTACGTTTAAGATATGAAAATCCTTAGATATTGACACATTTTTCCTACAGATAATACGTGAAATTCAAAGCAATTTCCTCTTATAAAAAAACTAAAATTCTGACTTAATTTTCTTCAAGGAATTTAGGAGTTTATATGAAACCCTATTATAAAAATATTTTTAAATTCTAATGAATTTTTGTTAGGACTTTTTGCTATAGATATTTTTTTTGGATGGGAATATTCTACCAGTTCAAGAATTTTTTTCACGGATATATTCTAGAACTTCGATTGCTTTTTCATATAGAAAAAAATTTTATATTCTAATACGAAAATTCTATGAATCTAAGCATTTTTTTAGTTTGAATAAATTTTTGGTTTAGTGAGCAATTTGTCCGTTACAAAGATTCTGAGACAGAGAATTTTTAAATTTCTGAGTTTTGTTTTTATATAATATTGTTTTTCTCATAAAATATGATTATTAATGACACAGAAATGACTCAGAAAATATAATTTAATCGAATTTGTCTTCATAGATTTTTTTCTGAGAGTTCATATTTTCTACCAAAACAATGAAGGAATTCACAGTTTAAGTGCTAAGGTGCTATCGTCGTAAAATAGCTTGATTTTTGAAGTTTAACGCTAAGAAAGTTGTCAAACTTATGATAAATACTAATTTACTACTTAAACGAGTAAAAAAAAGTTAAAGTCGGGCATGCCGACTATATAATACCCTACACCAGTCTGATTTAAAGCCAACTAATGTTTGGATCCGAAATTTGAATGTGTCAAAATTTTTTATAAGATCCTAAAAGAAGACAAAATCGAAAATACAGCCCATATGGGCGATAGGTAGAAATATGGACCGATCCTATTTAGAATCAATAGGCTTCTTCCTTGGGACCATGTGAGTCAACGAACCAAATTTCATTGAAATAACTTCGTATTTGCGACATGCAGCGTGTAACCAAGCCAATTTTGGGGGGGGCCCTTATATGGGCACTAGGTCTAAAAATGGACTGATTTTAACCAAAATCAATAGGCTTCGTCCTTGGGCCAACATAGGTCTGTGTACCAAATTTCATTGAAATATCTTCGTATTTGGGACTTGCAGCATGTAAAAAAGAAAATTTTGGGGGTACCCTTAAATGGGCGCTAGGTCTAAACATGGACCGATTTCAACCAAAATCAACAGGCTCCGTTCTTGGGCCGACATAGGTCTGTGTACCAAATTTCATTGAAATATCTTCGTATTTGCGACCTGCAGCGTGTAAAAAAGAAAATTTTGGGGGGTACCCTTATATGAGCACTAGGTCTAAACATGGACCGATTTCAACCAAAATCAATAGGCGGTCCTTGGGCAGACATAAGTCGGTGTACCAAATTTCGTCAAAATATGTTAATATTTGCGACCTGTAGAGTGTTCACAAGAATGTATGGACAGACAGACAGACAGACAGACGGACATCGTTAAATCGAAATTAAAAAAATTCTGAGCCGATCGGTATACCATAAGGTGGGTCTAGGACCAATATTTTTTGGTGTTACAAACATCAGCACAAACTTATAATACCCTCTCCACGTAGTGGTGTAGAGTATAAATAGCAAATTTTTCTGTGTTTAAATTCTTTGTTTTAAAATATAATTGAATGGAAATTGTATAGAATTGTCAATGTGCAATTTTAAGAACGATTTTTATTTACAAAAAAAAAAATACTTGTTTTATTATCTCTTTAATTTTAAAATATTCTTCTTTTAGGAAAACAATTTTCTTCGAATAACATTAATCAAACACACATCTGGCCTGTTGTGGGCATCATTCTTATCACATGGTGCTGGTCCCAAAGAAACAATAGATAAAAACAGCGAAAATAATTTAACCATGGATCAACAACCTATAGCCAATTTAGAGGCACCAATAGAAGATTGTGATTTTCCCATGGGCACAACAGAAGATGAAATTACAATATGTAAGATGTAGTTATGAATATTTAACAGGTTTATATCAAAAAATACCATTTTCATTTCAGCACGTTTCCATTTTCCCACAAAATCCATAACACATACCATTATAATGGGTTCTTCTCCTCCACTTTTTGCTACCTCTTTAAGACCTGGATTTCCATTGGCTCTAGCCACTAGACAAGATGTTGATTGTTGTTTATGGTTACAACAATATAATCCTAGCAAGCCGGATGAATGGTCTATGCGCCATGAAGGAAATCTTCATGCTTTTGGTTATGTTCAAGCCTCAAAACAACAAAAGAAATTTATGGATTGTTCTCCTGATTTGGGATATGCTTTAATTTCAGAATCACATCGTCATGTATTTTTATATAAATCCAATTATGATACTGCCGAAGGTTTAAGAAATCGTAATGGACCCCAGGTGACAATTGGTAAACAGCATTTAATAACACTAGAAGATGTTGGAGAAGTACTGGGTATGAGTACGGCGAATAGTGTGGCTACGTTGTTAACCGAAAAATGTGTTTTATTTTTACAAATGGAAGTTTAATAAATAAGGGACTATTAAAGAATGTGTTTAAACCTCTAAAAATGTGCCAAAGAAGGTCGAAAAAGTACTCAGAATTTGGAGAATTTTTCTTTATGAAAAAAATACAATCGGAGAATTTTTTACGAAAAAGTCTTAATTAAGATTCTAAGAATTGTTCTAAAGAAAAAACTTTGGAGTCTTAGAATTTTTCTATAAGAAAATGTCTTTAGAATCTTACGAGTTCCTCTATGCAAAAAAAAAAAAAAATGTTGAGAATTTTTTCGTATAAGAAAATTCTTAGAATTCTATAATTTTTCTGCACGAAAAATTCTATACCAAAAAGTCCACAGAATCGCAGAATCTGATAATTTTTTGGAAATTCCATAATTCTATTATGGTTTATGGGACCGTAAACGTAAATGTGATGTAACTGTACCGTGCTGTAGCTAAAAAGTACACTTATAGATTACCGTAAACAACATTACTATTTAGCATCCATTTCATGTGGTTTTATATTTTATTCTAAATTTTTCCATTTATTTGTTAATTTTTATTCCTTATTTGTTGTTTGAATCATTTTTCTTTATTCATTTCATATTTTTTCCGGCTAAAATCAGTCAGCTGTTTCGATGCCGGATAGAAAATTCTGATTTCAACAGAATGATCCGGCAAGTTCGTTTACATTTACGTGTTAGTAACCATTCGTATACATTTCTTCTTGTATCGAAACAGCTGATTCGTTACAGATACGTTTACGGTTGGGTAACTCAGCCTTAAGTCCGTCAGACAAACTGTCAATTTCTCATTTGCAATAGTGTTACCAATATAGCGATTTTTGTCTATCTGAAAAAGCGCACTGTTTGTGTTAGCGGGGTTTTAAGAAATGTACAATGCACACACCCTAAAAATTCCTTAGTTGATTGTAACGAATATTTCAACTATCTTATAGGTGAAATACCCCTAACTAATCTATAGTTGAATTGTTTTAGTTGGTGTCAACTAAGGTTTTTAAAAATTTACAAATCAACCAGAAATGTAGCCAATTGCGACGATTACGAAACTAAATGCAGAGTTAGTAGATACCAACTATGTATATCCTATTTAAAAATGGTTAATAAAAACCATAAACCACGATATTGTGAACCTTTTTTTAATAAATATTTAACACTTTTAACACTGTTTTTTTGTTATCTTTTATTACACACGCATTTGATGTTTAAATCTTTTTTTATATTATTTTGTATACTCCCGTCAAGCCTTCATTTGTATTCATTTTGGCAAACTTCTTTCTTCTTAAGGCACATCTACACGAGAGAGAAAATTGCTAGAAATAGAGCAAATAACACCTCTAAATAGCTTAAATCATTCACAATAGAGCTAATTAGAGGTGTTTTTTGCTCTGTCTCTAGAAGTTTTCTCTCTCGTGTATATGTGCCTTTACATTCAAAATCTACAATAAAAAGAAAGATAAATATGCATTTTAGAAAATTATTAGTAATATTATAAATTCTTACCTTTATTTTATTACAAATTTTCTGTTTAGCTTCAAAAGACTTATAGAAAAACAAAATATTTAAATTAAACGTCTTTTTTATTTTTCTGTGTTTTGTTTTATTTTTGACAATTTTAAGGTATTAGTAGTATTGACTTTAACCAGAACATATTGTTGCTATCAACTAAAACCATTGTTAATACCGATTATTGTAGTTGTTTTATATTTTTCAAAAATCAACTAAATAATTCTTTAACTATGCAACCATGGAATTTTTTCGGTGCAGGTTTACCAGAGAAACCCGATAGCCGCTGCAATTGATATGTAGCACTTTATGATTACCTTAATCTGGTGAACGATGCTTCTTTTGTTTTTGTTTTAAAATAAAAATATTTGTAGATGTTTCATTGATTTTTTCGAAATTTTTTTATTCCTTAATAATTATATTTGTATATGTTTATTATTCTTTAAAAAACATATACAAAAAATCAAACGGCAGCTGATATATCATTAACTGCTCACAAGTAGCGTAAAATTTGTACGCTACCAAAACAAGGTAGCGCTACCACAACATGTTGACTTAGCGGTAGCTAATCAAATCGTTCACCAGATTATTGAGTAGCGGATTAGCAACAGTTGAGCGTCTGGTAAACGCACTCAATATTTTTATAAATTGATAGTTAAAAAAAATAAGACTGATGAATGTTTACAAAAATTGAATTTTGTTTGAAATTTGTGCACAAAATTTTTCCAATTTTAATTGGTAATTAAATACAAAGTTCGATTTTAAACATTTTTGTTGCCCGATGGCACAAATGGGTTAAAAAATAGACTTACCCAAGAAACATTTTTACGGAGTATTCCGGTACTGAGTACTAAATACTGACTGTTTTTTTGAGTACTCAATACTAAAACGGTACTATTCAATACTTTTAAAGATGCAATTTTCCGTAGAAATGTGTATTTTTCGTATAAAAATAGAACTCTAAAAATAGTACTCTAAAAATACAGCTCTGAAAATACAACTCTATTTGTGAAGCAAAGAAATTTGTAACGAATTTTTGGGAAAAATTATTTAATTAATTTATCTAAAATGTTTTAAATTAATTAAAATGTAAATAACAATAGTTATTTAACACGTGTATGTGAATTGTGATAATTTTTCCTAATAAATACGAATTCATAACATTTTTATTTTTAAATTAAAAAAACCGTTAAAAGTATTGAGTAGTATCGAGTACTCAATTGAAAAGTATTGAGTAGTATTGAGTACTCAAAAAATACCGAAATTTCACAACTCTACTTTAATGTGTCGTCACGAAAATAGAATAGATTATATTACTACGACAAATCGCCGGACGACATGGCGACATTTTGCTTCCCATAAAAAATATATGAAGCGGCCCATACATTGAGGATTGATTTCATTTGTGTATGTTAATGTTCGTGTTGACATTCGTGTTTACAAAATTTTTTGATATTTTTTTGTTCCCTACTCAATGTTCCTTAATGTATGGGCCGCTGGAAAAAGCACATGTCGTTTTCGACCCAGTTCTGATTAATCTCTAAAGCGGCCTATATACGGTTAAGCATGCTGTACAACATGTACATCATTTGATCGTGTAATGCCGTGTTTGATGGAAATTACAAAAAACAATACACGGAACCATCAAGCCAAGCTCTACAGCATGGTTGATCATCTCTAGGGCCTATAAAAGCCGATAGACCACAGACACAAGTCGACGGAAAATAGTTGCCGGGGGCTAAAGGTTTTCTAAAGCTGGCTACACACGAAGCAACATTCGTCAGAAAATGCCCATTTTTTGACTAATGTACCTTCGTGTAGATCAATGTATCGTGTTGAAATTAGTGTTATAAATTTTTTTGTTGATATTTTGTGTTTCCAAACTCAATGTTCCATCGTGTGTATCGATGTTACTGTTTTTGCTGTTAGTTCATTGAGAGCAGTCGTACTGTGAGGTGCTCTTGTAATTGCGCATTGAGGAAAATAAAAGAATCGAAAATGGCGACAATTACAAATAATGAAAACAGGATTAATTTTATAAATGAATATAGAAATTTGCGACAATTATAAAATGTGATTGCTAAATAATAAAACTAAAAACACAGCAGCATATGAAGAATTAACAAAATTTAATTTTATTTTCTTCCGCGCATATTTGATGTGATCAGTTTGACAAACAAACAGAACTGATGTTTCGTTTGAGGTTTTTTTGTAACACAAATTCTGTTACGAATGTTCCTTCGTGTGTAGGCAGCACAACGCTAATTTTAAGAAAGCAAAATCAGTTTCAACTTTTGTAGAAGTCTGTGCAAAAAGAAGTTTTAAAATAAAATTCATAGTGATAATTTGAAGAATAGAAAGTATCGCATTAAGCGTCCTATAGATGGTCAGGCATGCTATACAACATTTACAGCGTTCATTGGCGGACTTAGGCCGGTCTGGGGTGGGCGAAGCCCACCCTAGACTGCTTTTTGCCCACCCCAGAATTTTAAAAAAATATACCTATAATTCTTGCACCTATGATTTTGATGACAAAAAGTATCACAATATTATTTTTTTTTAAATATGTCTACTAGTTTCCTAGGAAGATAATTTGTTGATTATAAAACTGGCTCTAAGAGGTTTTGGTTAAGAAAAAATATTACAATCACAGAGTTATTCAATAAGCAACTTAAGGCATTTGATTCGAAAATGGAAAAGCACTTTTAATAGGAAAATATAGCAGAATCTTTTCTGATGAGATAAATATCTTAGAATATTTTTTTTAAGGAATATGTAGTTAATATCTAACAAGGGAGTTACAGCAAACTAAACAGGTTAATCTTCGATTACTTTTCTCTATCAAATATCAAAATTTCATATTATTCTAAGCGTATAACATTTTCTGCACGAGTTTTTCGTGAGAAAACTGGATGCATTTTTCAGAGTTTTCTATAAAAATATGGGGCCATAAAGGGGCCCTTGCCCACCCCAGAAAAATGGTCTAGGTACATCTAGATCGCGTATTTCCTTGTTTGATGGAAATTACATAATCAAATACACGGAACCAACAATTCAAGGTGTACAGCACAGATTAATATACAGAAGCACAAATTATACCAGATATGAATCAGCTGATTTGGGCAATATGGCCGACAGAAAATGAGCAAAACAAAACGCAAAAATTTAAGAAAAACACAAAAGATAAAGCACAATAATCTAAAAAGAGACAGATATATACAAAAAATGCGCAATGCAAAATGTATGGAGATTTTATATTGTTATCTCCCTCTTGACTTGACTTCCATGTAAACAAAACCATACGGTTCGAGAATACTTTTTTGACACCTGTCATTAGTTTCACATCTGGTATTAATCTGTGTACAGAAGTGAAACCAATGACAGGTGTCAAATAAGTATTCTCCAACCGTATGGTTTTGTTTACATGGAAGTAATGTCAAAGTCAATGCGGCGGCGCCGCATCGACTTTGCGGCACTATACTTGTACCTCCTCACACATGGTTAAAAAAAACACATAAATAGCGGAGAGTCTTGCAAAATGTTTCAGAATTTTTTAAGTGCGGCAACGTATTAAAAGCAATAAAAAAATATAGGGAGATAACAATATAAAATCTCCATACATTTTGTATTGCGCATTTTTTGTATATATCTATCTGTCTCTTTTTAGATTATTGTGCATTTAATTTTGCTCATTTTCTGTCGGCCATATTGCCGAAATCAGCTGATTCATATCTGTGTATAATCTGTGGTGGACAGCATGCTTGATCGTCTATAGGCCCCTTTAGCTGGCAGCAAGCTACAAATTTAGCCAAATTAAGCCGCTAAATTCGGCGGCGGCGCCGCATCGACTTTACGGCACTATACTTGTACCTCCTCACATATGGTTAAAAAAAAAACACATAAATAGCGGCGAGTCTTGCAAAATGTTTCAGAATTTTTTAAGTGCGGCAACGTATTAAAAGCAATAAAAAAATATACCAACAACGGTGTGCAAAGACCTAACCGGTGGCTACAGAAAGTGAACTTTCTACTCCCAGTAAACGATAAAAACGCACGCGGTGTGAAAATTAAATAAAAAAAAGTGCATTAGAGATTGTTTTTTTTACAAACATATAAAAAAAGGAATTTAAATAAGAATTTTTACAAGCAAAAAGGACTAACAAGATAAATAAGAAGAAAAACCTTTGGAATTATTAAAACGGCTGAGTTAAAATTCACGTAATTTTCCTATATATTCCTTTTTTGTTGCGTTGGAAAAAATTGTAATAGATATTTTTTGTACATATTACAAATACAACAACGACAATCATTAGTAAATGAAAATAAGAGGAAAGGCAAAAAAACAAAAACACCATTCCCATAGTTAAAAAGAAAAAAAAAACGACAACCAACATTTAGGGGATAACTAAGAATTCCTTTAGTCGTGGGATGAGGTCATCGCTTTTCAACCCAATTTAAAAAATTATTTTTAAAATTTTGCGAAAAAAAACTGTTTTTTTTGTCAGTGCTAATTGACGAAAAATAATTTGATAACAAATTAATTAGATAAAACTTAGAAATCAAACGATTTTTAAATTTCCCTTATTCATGGTGACAAAGTCAAAATAGATAAAATATTTTGTTTTTTTTGGTGAAATCCAATTAAATTCTCAAGTGCTCATCAGCACTTCAATAAAATTTTAACAAATATTGTGAAATTATTTTTATCAAATAAATACCTATTTGTGAGCCCTAGTATATTGTGTTAATAAATTTTTACCAAAATACGAATAAAATCAAAAAGAATAAACAAAAAGAAAAAAGGGTTCCTTAAAAACTATTGCCTTGTGCCGTAACAAAAGTTTGGCGAGAACAAATTGTTTAATTTTATTTCAGCATCTACAGTAATAAGGTAAAATATATATATATTAAATAATTTTAATTATTTCCAATATCATATGTTCAAAATCTTAATTTGATACCAATTTTTATGATTTGTTTCACTTCACTTTCATAATTTTCCTTTAAGAATTCGGTTTTCTTGTGTGCTGCTTTTTCTTTTAACCCTCAGCAGTCATTATAAATTTTGTTATCCTAGGTCGGGAGTATGTTCAGAAGAAACAAAGAAAAATTTGTTGTAATAAAGGCCGAGTTTTTCGGATATACATATGTAGTTCAACTTTGTTTATTTGTTAATTATTGTTGAATCTTGATATGTTGTTTTCAAATGTTGTTTAATTTACTTTTAAGTGAGGCTTAACCCAGCAGCATATACCAGTTAAACTGTTTTGAGATTAACTAAACAGCCCATTGAACTAAGTTTAACTGGCATCGAACGGTGAATCTCATACGTAGGTTTAACTTTATCTTAACTATAAACAAAAGAAAATGTCAAAAAATATAAACAAAACAACAAATTTATGGGGAAACTATTAACTAAAGTTTAAACTTGCAGTATGAGACCCACCGTAAATAACTAAGTTCGAGTTTTTAGACGTATTTCAACTTTGTCTATTAGTTAAGCTTTGTTGAAACTTCATATTTTGTTTTTTTAGGTGCCGTTTAATTTACTGTTAAATTAGGCTCAACCCAGCGTTCCAGTTAAACTAAGTACAAACTAAAGTTCCTTTAAGCCCAAATTACTTTAACGTTAATGTAACGTGACGAATCAGCTGATTCAACCTGCTTAAGGGTGAGTTACCCAACCGTAACTGTAACGGATCAGCTGTTTCGAAACCACAAGAAGAAGTGTATACAAATGGTTAATAACACGTAAATGTAAACGTACTTGCCTGATCATTCTGGTTTTTCTATCCGTCATCAATGATTTTAGTCGGAAATGATTAATGATTTTAGTCGGAAAAACTATAAAATGAATAAAAAAAATAGATTCAAACAACAAAAAAGAAATAAAAATTAATAAATAAATGGAAAAATTTAGAATAAAATTAAAAACCACATAAAACAGATGCTAAATGTTAATGTCGTCTCAGTTAATTATTACTGTAAACATTTAGTATTTCAGTGAAATTTATAGTGCATAAACCGGATACAACAATATATGATTTTTTATATGTTTGTACCATTGGATCATTCTGTATTAATTTATATCCAACGTGGATCTAATATTATCAAACACGATCCGAAAAATGGGTTTATCTAATTATATAGAATTGGATTTGATACAAAAAGTTACATTTTATTTGGTACCATTAGACAAAAATAATTCATTCAAAGATCGCTCAGAGTGCATCAAATGGTGCATTCTATTGAAATTAGTTTTCGATTGTCATTACGTCACATCCAATTTTATATGATTAGATAAACCCATTTTACGGATCGTATTTTATCTTATTAGATACATTTTAATTTTGTAATAAAAAAATAACAGAAAATTTAATAAAAAGAATGGGAAAGAGTTGATAATAATTGATAAAATTTTTCTTAGCCATGAAATGGTCATGTGTTCTCCACCACTTTGCGATTGATATCAATTTCACGTTTCTCTGCAATGGTTTTGACATTTCATATCATTTATTGCATTAGAAGACACCGGGTAAATGCAACACATTCATATTTATACTAAATCCAAAAATAAAGCATGAAATTTTTTTTTTAGAATTTTCACTTAAAAATATAAATTTATTCATCAACCTTCATCTAAATAAGAGTAAAAGGTGCTTAACAGAAAAATCAAAATGACTAACCTGACGATATACTCCATCATCTTATGACGCGGGTATGAAAATATAATTCCGTGGACTTTTAACAAAAGCAGTTAAATCGACTAAAGAAAAGCTTTCAAAAGAAAAAGTTTCAAGATTGTGCTTCAAGTGCTTTTCGGGTATTTTTTGGTGCTTTTTTCCTTCCCGTACCCGGTGATTTTTTACAAATACCCGTTTTAAGAAAGCGGGTATTTACGGTGCTTTTTCAGATTTCTGGCAGTGCTTTTAGTGCTTTTTTACAGTTTCTATTTTTGGTATTTGTTCTCGTTTTTTTACATTTTTCTTGAATTTTATGTCAAAATTTAAAAAATAATACGAACTATACAAGAACTACATTTTCGCACAATATTTGTAGTACAATTTTAAATAGCAACTTCGTTACATATAAACTTAAAAATATTGAAATATTAGTTCGGTGCTTTTTTACCCCTTTTTAGGTAATTTTCTGAACCTTTTTTACACGATTTTTCATAGTTAAAATGTGTTTTTAAATTCTTGATTTAACTTTTACAAAAAATTAATATCGTGCTTTTTTACCCCATTTTTGGTAAATTTTTACCCTTTTTACCCGTTTTCATAATGCTCACGGTGCTTTCCTGCCTTCAGGAGTTGGCAACACTGCTTATAATATCAAAATTTTATTAATTTCCGTTTGACAAAAGAACTTGTTTTATTTGTAACAAATTGTTTGACAATAAAACTTAACCCAATACACCCCAGGTAGAAATTGCCGACATTACAACAAAAATTGTACTGGGACAGCACTGTTTTTTACGAAATGCCGGTACTAATTAAAGTAAGGGTAAGATTCTGAGAGGGCATCGTGTTCTTTTCTAAAAATGTGCAAAAAGTGCAACATTTTCCGCCCTCAAAAATTTACGGAATAGAGTGTTGCCCTGTTTTTTTCGTTTTGTCAAAGTTATGTGTATACATATACTGCAATATTGTTTGCCAGCAAACTCGCAACTTGGTGGCCTAGGGGTACTATTATGGCTTCTGATACAGAAGGTCCCATGTTCAAACCCCGGTTGGAGCACAACGTTGTTTTTTTTTTTAAATGAGAATTTTTTTAATATGGCAGAAAAACTTCTAAATTGAAAAAAGAATATAAAATTATTTTACTTTGGCTGGAATTTGAACCTGGGCAGCCCACGCCAAAGCTAAGCATCACAACCATTAGGCTACAACAACTACTAGGCTATCAAATAGTAGTAGCTTGTGTAAACAATATTGCATATACACATATGTTTTGAAAAATGCAATAAGTGATTTTATTGTGTTCTATTCTGATTGGAAAAATTTAGCATTTTAGTGGGGTTAGGCAACATTTTCAAAATGTTACACTTTAACAAGGCAACATTTTTTTCAGAAAAGAAAACAAGTTATTCCTCTTACCAAGGTATAATTGCAATCCAAAAACTAATTTTTTTGTTTTGCTATTTAAGAAGATTTTGCGATTGGTTTTTTTCAGAAAATGCGAAATTGAGCGAAAACGTACCTTAACTTCAATATACACGTATTGTTCAAACTAAACCGCTTTTCTAATTTCTCCAGCATTCCCCATTCGTTTTCAAGCTAAAGGTATCCTGATAAAACACTGTGTGTTGTTGGACCAAAGTAAGGACTAATTACACTGTACAACAATTTTGAACTTTTTTCAAAATTCTGACAATGGATTCGGGTCGAGGAGACCACAAAAAATACACGTGTGTCGGAGTTTTAAAGATCACATCGTGATTTTATGATTTTCAAATGTCTTTTTTGTCCCTTTTTAAAAGGGGCCAAAAAGTTAAAGAGTTAGAGGGTTAAAATGTTCTACAAAAATATTCCTCGTAGTATTTTAGATAAGTTCGCTGAACACATCCTATACCTAAAATGGAAGATTCACATGGTTTCCTTTGCCGATTCACAATAAATGTTAGAAAAAGGGGAGAAACTATAAGCTGCCTCTTAGGTCAGATATACTAGTTTCCAGATTATTACGTTGCGTATCGGCCCGGCAGTTTCCCAGAGAAATCTAAAATTGCGATCGTCAATTATTTTATTTATTTATTTTATTTGTGGGTCTTGAAACTTAACACGTCAACGTGACTTTCAGATCGGGTCATCCACCCAAAACTAAGTCGACTAATTAGGTCTTGAATTTTCTACTTTTTGAATTGATACGATTCATTATACAATTTTGCACCAAAGAGTGGAAAAACCCACAAAAGTGCAATTACATTTTCGTAATTTTTCGAACTGGGCCATCAAAACCTTGTAGAAAAAGAACGGGGAGGAACTGCATCAAAGTTGAACTGGTGTTTTTTTCTCCCGGAATGAGCACTATCTGACAAATACAATTATACAGATTCCGTGTAAGAAATTGCTTACTATAACTTTGGTTTAGTTGATTCAAACATGTTGTTGATTTATAAAATAAATCGAGACATGTTTTGGCAAGTTTTTTATAAACATTAGATAGGCTCTATAAAATACTTTTCAGCTTGTATTAAATTTGCCTATGTTAGTGATTTAGGCATTACCTTCTTGGTGGTGATATCATGGGTGTGTGGCTAAGTAAGGGTTTTTGGGTGTGTGCATCGTGGTTAAAATAACACAAGAAATTGTACTTATTGTATTTGACTAAAGTCTGTCTCAAAATGTTTATTAAATTTAAAGCTAATGAACTCTATATAAAAGTTATTTTTTGTATACAAATTAAAAAATAAGTGTACTATACAAAAAAATATAGGGGTTTTCATATAAACTCGTATTCTACTCGTTAACGGTGTAAATCTGGTATGTTTATCAGTTTAATATCAAATTCCATACATATAAAATATGATTTGTATTTATATAAGGTTTACAAGGACTTTATGAGTTTATATGAAAACCCCTTATATATTTTTAAAAGCATACGAAAAGTGTTCGAAAATAAAAAAAAAATGTATAAGGATTATTCTAGCAAGTTGGTAGAATAATTTCTTCAAGAACTTTAAATAAATGTAGATTGTTGAAATTTTCCATTATCATTATTAAATTTCTTTTAATGTTAAAATTAATCATTCTTTAAAGTCTTAGGTTTATACATATATAATAAAGTTTGAGTTATTTCAAGAAACTACGTAAGATTTAATTTTTTTTTAATTTATTTTGTTAATTATACGATTGATAAAAATTAAGTTCAAACAACCCGTCCTAAATATTACACTCTTATTATTATTATTATTATCGTTATCTAATTTTACAAAAATAAACATTTGTAGAATATAAAAATGAGTGTATTATCAGTTTTATACACTCATAGAAATAAACCTGTAAAAATAACAGGCAAAGCTACTAAAATTAATTAAAAATTATCTTGCAGAAAAAACAGCTAAAATGAGCAGATTTTTTTTGCTAAATATTAGTAAAATAAGTACAGCAAAATTAAAACAGTTAAATTTATCAAATTTTAGTTATATTTGAGTTAACTTTTAGTTATTTGAAAATGACAACTTATAATATAAAATCTTCAAAAACTTTTGCTAAATATTAGTAGTTTGAAAATAGAAAAAACAAAAACAAAAAAAAATGTAGCCAAAATTTTGTGTATTTAACAGTTTTATATTTGCTGTTCTTATCCTACTGATATTTAGCAAAAACAATCTGCTAATTTTAGCAGGTTTTACTGCAAACTCATTTTTAATTAGTTGTTAGTTGTTTTTACAGACTTCTTTATATTAGTGTATATAATACTGTTAACACTCTGTTAATATATTATTTTGTTAATATTTCATACCTGGCATTATCACTTTATAAGGTGTCATATAAAATTGTAGTGCAGTGGCGTCGTTTTTTTTTAAACAAATTTGCAAAGAATAAGCACTTTTGAGAACTTGAGGTAGATTAAGTTTGTCTATTCGTTTGTATCACAAGAAAAAAGGTCTCAAAGATTCTTTCATTAAATACATTATAAAAATTAGTAAAGTGTTGTTTTTCCAAACGCGTCGTATAGACCAGATAAAATTAATATTGTAATTAATATGTATTTTTATTAATTCTAATTTAGTAGATTTGAGGTTAAGAAGAAGAATAAACATTTTCTTCAAAAGTTATAAACACATTCAATTTGCAAATCAGACTAGATCAATTTTCTGCCTTTTTCTATGGACAGGCTTCATCAGTGATTTTCCATTAAATTGAATCGTTCGATTAGAAATCCCCAGATAATACCACCTATAAGGCATTTAAATATTTTTGTGAAATCATTTCAGATTCGTGTGTCAAGGATATGGAATGATTTGCCGAGAGAATTGAGAATGTTTAATTATACATTGCTTCAATTCAAGTCCAAATTAGTAGAATTTGCGAAACTGCATTTGTTGGAGGTTTTGTAAAATGTATGTTTTTGAAAGTGCGAAAGGCGAAAGAAAAGAATGTTGAAATAATATGTATTTATCTTTGTGATATTAAGGCTTCTTATGGAAATTGATTCTTGGCATTCACTGTGATTTTATTTTGGTTCTTTTTTTTAATTTGTAATGCTTTATTTTATGTGATCTCATATACATATGTAATTATGAATTTTTTATATTGCGATTTATTATATATTTTATTAATTAACTTTAATTTTATATAGAAGTTTGTTATTTAGTTAGTAGCTTTAATTAACCATATAAGGCCCTAAGGGCTCGGTTATGTAATTGAAGAATTAATAAAAAAAAAAAAAAATTGTATTATTGTTTATATTTTTATTGTCAGATTGTCTCTATATACAAACATTCTACTTTAGATTTTTTGTTTATCTTCTTATTTTCTCCGTGTCACCTTTTCGCAAATGTTGCCACACTGACGTATGGTTTAACGTACAAGCAGAGCTTCGAAGAATTAATTCACTAATTCCCTTTTTTTACCCTACACCACTATGTGGTCAGGGTATTATAAGTTTGTGCTGATGTTTGTAACACCAAAAAATATTGGTCGTAGACCCAACTTATAGTATACCGATCGGTTCAGAATTTTTTTTTATTTCGATTTAACGATGTCCGTCTGTCCGTCCGTCCGTCCGTCTGTCCATGCAATCTTGTGCGCACTCTACAGGTCGTAAATATTAAGATATTTTGATGAAATTTGGTACGCAGACCTATGTTGGCCCAAGGACGAACAAGTTTGATTTTGGTGAACATGGGTCCATGTTTAGACCTAGTGCCCATATAAGGGTCCTACCAAAATTATACTGTTTATACGCTGCAAGTCGTAAATATTAAGATATTTTGATGAAATTTGGTACACAGACCTATATTGGCCCAATAACGCAGCCTATTGATTTTGGTGAACATCGGTCCATGTTTAGACCTAGTGCCCATATAAGGGTCCTACCAAAATTATACTTTTTATACGCTGCAGGTCGCAAATATTAAGATATTTTGATGAAATTTGGTACACAGACCTATCTTGGCCCAATAACGCAGCCTATTGATTTTGGTGAACATCGGTCCATGTTTAGACCTAGTGCCCATATAAGGGTCCTACCAAAATTATACTGTTTATACGCTGCAGGTCGCAAATATTAAGATATTTTGATGAAATTTGATACACAGACCTATGTTGGCCCAATAACGCAGCCTATTGATTTTGGTGAACATCGGTCCATGTTTAGACCTAGTGCCCATATAAGGGTCCCACCAAAATTATATTGTTTATACGCTGCAGGTCGCAAATATTAAGATATTTTGATGAAATTTGGTACATAGACCTATGTTGGCCCAAGGACGAAGCCTATTGATTTTGGTGAACATCGGTCCATGTTTAGAACTAGTGCCCATATAAGGGTCCCCCAAAATTGGCTTGGTTACAAACTGCAGGTCGCAAATATTAAGATATTTTAATGAAATTTGGTGCGCTGACTCACATTATAGAAAATTTTGACACAAGCCCCATTTTAACCCATTCGAATTTCGGATCCAAACAATACACCAGAGTGGTGTAGGGTATTGTATAGTCGGCATGCCCGACTTTAACCTTTTTACTCGTTTGAACTGAATTTATATTTTGGGAATGAATTCCCTGACCAAACTTAAGGAATTGAATGAATTCCTTTTTTTTCATTCGATTTATATTAAAGGAATTCATTCATTTGTTTCTAATGCCTTCATAAAATTTTATGAATTCATTCAACAAGGAATTCATTCAATTCTAGTTAATTCAACTTTTGGTCAAGGAATTCATTCAATTCTAGTTAAATCAACTTTTGGTCAAGGAATTCATTCAAGTTCAACTTTTGGTCAAGGAATTCATTCAATTCTAGTTAATTCAACTTTTAGTCAAGGAATTCATTCAATCCTAGTTAATTCAACTTTTAGTCAAGGAATTAAATTTATTTCGTTTAATTCCCTAGGAATTGAAACTTAATTCAGGGAATTAAACGAAAAAAATTTAATTCCATAGAAAACCCTATTCTAAGGGAATAGGGTTTTCTATTGAATATTTTATTAACCCATTAAAAATTATAAAGGGCATAAAAAGTGAGACAAGGGCAAAAGAAAATGTCAAAAATACTTTAACTAATGTGAGACATTTATCACTTGTTTTTCTCAATTGCCTTGTTTGTATTGAGGGGTGTGTATTTGTAAAACATGTTTATAATCATGTACTTGAAAATACTTGACAAAGTTTATTTTTCTATTGTAAACTTTCTTTCTACTAGTCAATTTGAGAGCAGAGTTGGAAATAATGTATTACTTTTCTCTTTGTTAATATATTTTAGAAAATTTATGAATCGCTCCGATTTTGTGCACTCTTGGAAATAAAACTATAAAAATAACAGAAGAAGTTACTAAAAATTTGTTAAAAATGACCTTGCAGAATAAAACGGCCTAATTTAACAGTTTTTTTTCGCTAAATACTAGTAAGATGAGAACAGCAAAAATAAAACTTAAATTTACAAAATTTTAGTTATATTTGAGTTAAGTTTTAGTTAATTGAAAATTTACTTACGAATCTTTTAAAAATAATTGACAATGACGAAAACAAAACTGACAAATTTTTACTACAAACATTTCAAAACAACTTACAAATTTGGTGAAAACTACGGTTTTTTACAGTAATTTTTTTGCTATTATAAAATTATTATTTAATAAAATTTATTTTTTTTTAATTCCAAACGGTTCTCCAGTTATTAAGTTTTTATGCATTGGAGATACATACAATACAATTTTTGATATTTTTTGCAACCAAAGAATGTATATATCAATAATAACAAATATCAACTAAACAAGAAAACTCAATGAAATTTGTTACTTTTTAAATAACTAACAAAAATAACTGTTTACTGCAAAAATACTATTTTTGGTAGTTTTTTTCATTGTAATATTAAAAATAACTGTTTTAAACAAATGTTAAAAAATGCAGTGCTTTTGATTAGTCCCTGCAAACATTTGGAAGATATCTTCCAAGAAGATAATAAAGCGATATCTTCTATTTTTCATTTGAATGAAAATAATCAAGTAGTATTTTGAAATTGTCTTCCTCTCATCATTTGGAAAATATTTTGGAGATATTTGGAAAAGCCAATTCCAAAATTGTGTTTTTTGTCATAATTTTTTTATGATAATATTGCGGCAATATCACCTTTTTATCATCTGGTAGATAAATTTTTAAAAATGTTGGAAAAAATGATACAAAATTTGTACAAAAAAGAATTATAAGAAATATAGGAAACAATTTCGTTGAAAAATGAAGATTTAGTGCGCGGAAAAAATCGGATATGATGCCAAAAAGATAATTAATGTTTTTGTCAATGAATTATGTATGAAGATATTCTTTTTCAGAGTTAAATTTATTAATTAAATTTATAAATCGTTTAGTTTGTTTCGAGGAGTTAAATTAGCGATATCACCTTTTTATCTTCCAGGTGATAAATTAGCGATATACGATTTTCTAGCGATATCGCCGATTTATCATTCAAAAGTATCGCTTTCATATTGCTTGGGAGTATCGCTATAGAGAGGACATTTACTTCCGAAATAAGAATATTATTATTGCCGCAATAAAGTTTTTCTTCCAGGCGATACGATTGCGAAACATTTTCATATTGTAATATTTGTAGGGTTTGTTTTTTTAAATAACTTTTAGTTATTTGTGTTTGATATGTTTCCTTAGAGAAATACTGTAATTGCAGTTAGAAACAGCAACAACTGTCATGTAGTAACTGCCAAATTTTTTGAGTGCATATACAGTGGGTGACATAACATTGAAAAATTTTACAAAATTTTGGTTTTTCTGATTTAAGAGTTGGATAATTTTCAGTTATGTTAAAAAAAGATCTAATTTTTGTTGTAAAATCTCTACTTGGCCTGTTTTCTATAAAAATATAACAAATTTTTTACATAATGCACAGTAAAATTTAAACAAAAATCAAACCAAAAAATTATCGTTAATTTTATGGCATGGCAAAACAATGGAAACCTTTAAGGATTTATGAATTAATTTTAGCTTCATAAATGGAAGCAAAAGTGATGGAATATGTGTGAAATATTGATCGTTATGTTATAATTTCTAATCTCTATGATTAAAATAATGATTATAATTTTACAAGTAAAATACATTAAAGAATTTGCAAAAAAAATTTCTTTTACCTATTAAAACCAAAAAAAAATACTTAAATTATTATTTAGTAACAAAATTAATTTAAAAGTTCTGTAAAGTCCCAGTAGCAAAAAATACTAGTTCAGAACCAGTTATGTACTAGTTTATTTGAACCAGGCAACTAGTACGAGTTCTACCGCCTCTCCATACAAACAACTGTAGAATTTAACATGGAGATGTCATAGGAATGGGGGCAATTGTCGCCAAACTCCCACTTTGGTACTAGTTGTAGAACTAGTTTTAAAATTACAATTTAAGGACGAAAAATAGGGAGTAAAACTGGTGCTAATATAATACTCGCGGAACCAGTTCTGAAGTGACTCTTTGGAAATAGTACTGTACTAGTTGGTTAAAACCTGAATTATATAGATAAAAAATAAAGATTTTTGTTTGATGAAACGTAGATTAGACCGATAGTTTGCTCTTAATGAGATAATTAGGTCCATTTACCGAAGGGAATTTAAAATATTTTATGTTTACGATTTCTAATCACAATAAAAAAATTTAGTGTTTATTTTAAATGTCGGACTATATTAAAAACAAATGTAAACAAAACTAGTAGAATTTCAAAACTGTTATTTAAGTTTAATCTTTTTAAAGAGTCTCTGCATAGTTTCAATAAAAACAATAAAAACACAAGTGGTTCAAAATTATTGTTTAAGGAGGAAAAACAGAAATCTTTATTGGTACTTATACGAAATTTATCAAACTAGTTCTGGAGTGACTCTTTGGCACCAGTACTGTACCAGTTGATTTGCACCTAAATTCAATTCACAGTTAAAAATTTTATTATTTATTTCCAAATTCTGGATTTTTAATTAAAAACAAATGTAAATAAAATAATAATTTCAAATCTCGTATTTCGATTTATGTAATTTTTTAAACAGGTCCTACATAGATCGGGTTTAACTAGTACACAAGTGGTTCAAAATGATTATTTTGAGAACTAGTTTCGTAATACCAGTCAAAAAACTAGTACTTTTTAGAACTAGTTCGCCCATTTGCTACTGGGGTTATCTATAATTAAAACAATAGTAGTAAAATTTGTAAAAAATTTTAAAAATATCTGAAATAATAAGGGTATTCACGATGGGTTTTGCAAACAATGCAAGCAAAAAACAACGATTTTATCAACACAACAACAAAATGCATGCAATTTGCGTCATTTCACTTCAATTGCAATAAAAAAACCTTTAGCAAAAATCACTTTGCATATACAGTTGTGGACATGGCTTTAAGTCAATTCAAATTTTTTTCTAATTTTATTGTTGTTGCCTTTATTTTTAAAGATCAAAATAGTGGCTAAATTCGCCACGAAAGGCAAGGAGATGGTTCAGAAAATTGTACAGAATTTTAACGTAATGTTTGTTTTTTCATTTTGTCACTTGTTTTAAGTGGGCGTGGCTTTTAATGAAAAATTAGCGATATCAACCTTTTATTAAATTACATAGTAAAATTTAGGCAGTAGTGATCGGTTCTGTACAAACTGTATATTTTTGGAAATCCCATAAAATTTCCTTAAGTCTTGCATTATTTTTATCTACAAATAGTCGCCAGACTTAAAAGTGCAGCACTTTAAACATGACCAAATTTTTCTTAGTTTTTAGCGATTTTAAAAGAAAGTTAACAACCCTTGCGTCAAATCTTGCGATATTTCAACTCGTTTAGTGGGATAAAATATGAACTAGCTTTTAGCGGGAAAATTAACGATTTTATTTAAAGTCAGTCTTGACGTTTTCTTGGCATTTTTTTACATTTATTTCTTTGACAGAATTTTTGAATCATTATTATTCAGCGATTTATCGCTAAATTTTTATGGAAAACTTACAAAACTTTAGCGATGTATCGATATTTTTTTAAGAAAATTTTAAAAAGTTACAAAAATATTGCTATTTTTGGGAAATTTTTCAACAGAACCTGGAAAATTCGTGAAATTTTGCGATTTATCGCTAAATTTTTTAAGTTTTAATAATTTAGCTATTTTCCAGTGATTTTTTAGTTTGGTTTAGCGATATTTTTAGGAAGAAAGTTGACAACAGTGAACAAATTAGTTCGAAAGCAAATATGCAATTGACTTATAAAAAACGATTACGATTTATTACAATTTGCATAGCAAATTAGTAAATTGCAAATATGCACATGTACCATCGTGAATTCCCTTAATGTCTTAGAAAGTAATTTTCTATCTGGAACTAGAAAAAAAGGCTTAAACTCTAATTTCGTAAGCAAATGAGGCTAAATGGCACCGGTTCTGGCTTTTAACGTGCTGGCAAAAAATCACCGATATCTGAGAAAAGTCATGTTGCATTTTTAAATGCCTCTAAAGGACATCAAATCTGGTCTAGCAGATTCAGTATATTGTTTTCTTATTTCATGTGTCCCAGATCAATTTAAAAAGCCAAGCCGTACTAATGTCTGTAAGAAAAACAAATGGAAAATACTAGAACAAATGAACAAATAAAAGAATTAAGTTCGACGATGTCCACATATTAATGTGGCACGGTTTCCTGGGGCAAATCAGCGGCGTAATTTATATAATAAAGGACATCGTCGTTTTTTCTAATTTTTGTCAGTTAAAAATTGAAGATTGTTTTAACAGACTTTCAATTATTTTCATTCCTTTTATGGATTGTTTAAACAATGTTTGAAAATAGATAGCAAAATCGTTTGAATATAATGAAAAATTGGTAGCCCTTTTTTAAGTGTGTTTTCAATTAATTTAATATGTATTTCAGGTTGTTTTTAACGATAAAATATTGTGAGTGCAGTAGTCAAATAATTTCGTCTTTTGCTGTAGGGTAGAGGGGGGATCCTTCGCCACTTTTTTTCAAGGCACTGTCATTTCTTAACCCCTAATTATTTTTCTTTCAAATTACTTTCAAATTGAAAACCTACATATCTTGGCTTTTATTTCTATGATTTTTGTTCTAATTATTTGCATATTTTCTATTATTTTTTTAATGATTTTCAAAGTAACTTAATTCGGCGAAACTGCCCCAAACCTGGCGTATATTCGCCAAAAGAGCCTGATACAATTTTAACAAAAAAATTTGTTAATACAGCAAAGTCAACCTTTTAATGACTGAAATAAATAATTTATAATAAGTTCTTTAAGATACGTGATTCTTTTTACTCAATAAATCTCCATTACATTAAAAAAATAATTTAAAACTATAATATAATGATTCTTCAAAATTACAAAAAACTGAATAATTAATATAAATTTAAGAATGAACACAATTGTTCTAATTTACTATTAAACATATTTTAAACATATAGAAAAGTCTTATAGAGCATTTTAGGCAGCGATGCACCAACTCTTTGTAGCTCCAGGGGCCATCTGGTGATTGTGCCCCAGAGACAGGCACTAACATAAAAGTAATATTTTTTCACACTATTAAAATCAAATTATTATTTTCTGAAAGCTTAGGATCATAGGTCTAACATAATGAAAAATTATTTTTTTATCACACGATTTGAGGAAGTTATTGCAAAATGTAGTTGCTTTCAATTATTTTTTTGGCACCCCAAAAAACACAAAAACACGTCTGCCTGCGACCTAATGTGATATAAATTCGTCAAAGTGGATATCAAGGTAAGGTAATTGAAAAATGCACAAAATATATTTTTTTCAATTTTTTATCTCCCTTAATAGCGGAGAAAAATGGGATTAGTGTATGTGCCCCACTGGCGAAGCATCCCCCTCTACCCTAAATAACACTATCAATAAAATAAAATTACGTATCGAAAATTGTTGATCAATCGTTGTTATTTCAAAAGTTATGGCGCTTTTTAAAAATTTCGAAATTTGGCACTAAACATCAATAAATTATCGAAATTAGTTCTGCTTACTACTACCTCTGAGTATATAATCTGTGTTTAATTTCAAGAAAATCTGTTGGCTAGATTTTGAGTTAGAGAGATATTTGTAAAACATATCCTGGCGTTATCCTGTGAGTGCTGGAGAAACATTTGATTTTACAATTAGAGACTCTAAACGAGCTTTATTATTATCAGTAATTTACGCCATATCGTAAATGTATTTTTGGCAATTTTTCAAATACTTTTTTCTGTTTTAAAAAGTTAATTTTTTCAAATTTTCTAAATTTTCGCTTTATATGCTTCTCGCTTGAAAACCGTTCCTTATCCAAAAAATTTTGAAGGCAAAAAAGTAGGCAGTTAAGTTTTCTATGGATATAATACAACTTGTTTAATAAAATATTGTTATTTAGCCAAAAACTATTTAAAAGTTGTGCATTAGAGGGTTAATATTTATGCTGCGAAGTTCTAAAATCAAAATATGTTTGTTTATTTTCTCCCAAAAATTCACGTGAAATTCAATGATACATTTTTGTTGCTGAGGAATTATTTTTTTAAGAAAGGAAAACATACATATGCCAACGACTATATAATTAAAAGACTATCCAACTCTCCCTACCTCTGTTAAATCACTCTCTTCTTCTGTAAAGGCTAACATTTTCGATATAAATTGTCAATCTTCGAAAGAGAGCGACGAATACCGCCTGCATATGCAGTGTATTTTGTTGGAGTTTTTTTTATATTAAATTTTTTCATGTTCGAAATCCCAATATTTTTTTTTATTTTATCAATTCTTATCTAATGTTTGATATATAAAACATAAATTTAAATAATTACCATTATTCAACGTTTTTCTGTAGTCTGTGCTGTTGTATCTTAGATATCATGCTGACTCATGATTTTTGTTAAATATTTTGCCGAACAATTAGAAAAAAAATTAAAAAAAAAAACAATTTTAAAATTAGCAATGCACAAACACATAATAAAATTCTTTAAAACTTATCTAAATACATACAATCAAATATATTTCTTTAATATTTTAGCGCGTGGCCTAAATAGACAAAAATCGTTAGCGACGTACCTCAAATTTACATAAGGAGTGAGATCATAAAAATATTAACACATATAACGTTAAACAATAAACAAACCACTGAATTTTAAGACTTCAAACCAAATTTTTATTATATGGAATTTAATACAAAATCAAACAAAAAAAAAACCGCATGGAATTCTAACCACTACAAACAAAGTTATCCATTTTTTCCGGAAACCCTCCCATTAAGGCTATTATGGTAGTTTCTGTCACATTTTTAGAGCAGGTGGTTCATCTACGTTTGAAATCTTGCATATCCTGGGAGACCTTTTTTGTGCCCTTTAATTCTCTTTTAACAAGAGCCCAATATCTGGCCTGAGCTCCGGACAGTTTGGTGGATTTGCCTCTCTTGGTACAAAAACCACATTATTATCATTATACCACTCCAGCGCTTTCTTGCTGTAGTGACAAGATGCTAAATCGGGCCAAAAGTAAGTGGATACATTGTGCTGACTCAAAAATGGAAGAAGTCTCTTCTGCAGACACTCCTTGATATAAATTTCGCTGTTTATAGAGCCAGATGTCACAAATGACTGGCTTCTTTGGCCGCAGCTACATATGGCTTGCCATACTAGGAATTTTTTAGGGAATTTCGTTTGCTTTTTCGACCTAAATTTTTCCGCAACATTTCCTCGAACATCGGAAACATCAAATTTTTGACCAGGGAGCTGCGAAAAATCAGCCAGGACATAAGTTTCGTCGTCCATTACACAACAGTTGTATTTTTGTATAAAATTTGATTTCAATTTTCGAGCTCTGGTTTTGGCTTCCAAATTTTTAAAAGCGTTTCTATCGGGAACTTTTTGAACTTTGTAGGACTTTAGTCCTTCCTTACGTTTCACTTTACGTTCAAAAAAGTCCGAGCATTGGACTAACCGAGCTGTTTTTCTGCCAGATGTGTTAGGAGCTCTCTTAAGGATGCTTTTAACTTTATATGCCTTACCAATGTTACGATAACCAGTCGTTGTTCCGGTTCCCGGCTTCCTTTCAGTTGTTAAGTGTTCCAGATACCGTTTTACCACTTTTGAAACAGTTTGGCGGCATACATTAGTCTCTTTTGCAATTTTTTTGTATGTCCATGTTTGGTTTTGTTGAAAATATTTAATTATTTTTGAACGCACTTTTCTTTCATCGTCCATTGTGTAAAAAATTGCAAATTAAAACTCATGATGTAAATTAATTTATTAACTGGCATATTTTTAAAATGTAAATTGTCAAAAAAAAAAAAAATATTAGAAGCTTTAAACCAAAGTTATAGGCAAAAATGTGTGTTAACATTTTTATGATCTCACTCCTTATATTGTTTTAGAAGTTATTTGTGTAAAATTTACCAATACGTAAATTTTTTATTGATTTTGAAATACGCTTGGATTTTACATTTAAATTTTTGAAAGTTCTTTTAATTTTTTCACAGCCATTTTTTGTAAAGAATAATTTGGTAAACCATTTTTTGTTTACGAAAAAGAATTGATTGAGAAGTGATTTTACAATTAAAATAATACGTTAGTAGAAAAATCTGTCAAACCGGTTTCAAATCGATTTGACTAATTTATAACAAATTTTTAGTTGAAAGACTGATTTAAGCAAAAATTTTAGTTATATTCATTTAACACAATACTAAAAATCCTCATTAATTTAACTGATTTTGAGTGTTAATTTTCAAAACTATTTATAACAAATTTTTAGAACCCGTTCGTTAAATCTTACAAAATTTATTGTTAAAATATAATATGTTTCTGTTATTACCCGGTAGATGGCGCCATCAATGTATCCGAAGTTTTAAAGATGGCGCTATTTCTTTCCCTCCCGATTTTTTAAAATTGTCCATATCTCGAAAACTAAGAGAGATAGCCCATGTGAAAATCTAAATATATATGAACATACATGATCATACATTGACTTGTATATGATCATGCGTGATCATATATGACTATGCATAGTTCAATGTATGACAATACATTATCTCATATATTTCCATATATCTTTGGATCCGAAATTTGAGGGTATATGGATTTATATGGCCATATATGATCATATATGAGTATATATGACTCACATGTGATCATATATGTACATATATGAACATGTATTGTTATATACCCTCAAATTTCGGATCCAAAGATATATGGAAATATATGAGATCATGTATGGTCATACATTGAACTATGCATAGTCATATATGATCACGTATGTCCATGTATGATCATATACAAGTCAATGTATGATCATGTATGTTCATATATATTTCAATTTTCACATGGGAGGGCAAAATTTATGAAAATTTCGAAAGGGGTTATTTCTATCCAAAAATGGATCTTGGCGGGGCCTTGGACCCTCAGAAATTTTTAATAAAAATTTTACACTTCATAAAATGGCCCATATCTCGAAAACTAAGCGCGATAAAGCAAAACGGACAAAATGTTTGCTCCATTGCAGTGCCCTTATATGCCGTCACATGATATTGAGTAGGCCCGGGGAGGGTCCCGTGACCCTAAATTTGGATAAATTCTACCACTCAGTATAATTACAGATGAAACTGTAGTTTTACAAATTTCTTACTTAAATTTAAATTTGTTAAATTTAACAAAAGAATTTGTTAAAATCAACAAATTTTATTTTAAGCCAAAAAACAGGAATAAATTTTGTTAAAGTAAAAAATTTTCTGTCCAGCCAACAGAGTGTATAAATATGCGGGAAAACAGTTTTTTTTTAGCAAAAAAAAATTTATTTTTCAACATAGTCACCTTTTAGCTCAGTACACTTAAGCCCAGTTTTTAGGATGTAGATTAACTTTAAACTCAGTTTAACGCAGTTTATAACTGGAATATTTTATTTTCTTTCAATGAAGACCGAAATTTTAAACGAGAAAATGTTAATAAACTTGAAAATGGCTGATATAATTCGTTTTCGGTTTAACTAACCCAAGTTTAACTGACATCCCAAAAACTGGGCCTTAGTGCAACGTTTCTCCAAATTTTTTATTAATTCCAAAAAATAGGATTTCTCGATGTCCTCAAAATAGGAATTTTTTGCGTAATAATTTCATCGTTGGAGCTAAATCTTTTTCCGTTGAGCTTTAGGTTTGGAAGTAGAAAATAGTCATTTGGTGTTAAATCTTTAAATCTGGGGGCTAAAATCCCTCATCCGTAGACTATATCATTAAGAAGTTAATAAAAAAATAATTGCAAATTGTGACCGCTTTTATCCAGTATTGTTCATATTTGAAATTTTCGGCAAGTTCTTTCTTTAATATTTTGTCCAAAGTCCTTTGTGCCTTAAAACAGATTTTATGCGAGAAGGCATGCTTTCCGCGAGATTTTTAATAGTTTGAGGTGGAATATTAGTCCATTCCGCTGAAACTCTTGACCAAAGATCATCTAAGTTGGTCCGTGCTCGTTTGTATTGGGAGAGTCTTCTTTTGACAATTGCCCACAAATTTTCGATGGGATTCAAATCGGGGCTTCGAGCTGGCCACTTTAAAAACTGGAAAAACTACACTTGGATATCACAAATTGAACAAAAGTTATTAATACAGTTTTAAAAAAATTCAAATATGTATCCGCTTTAGTCCACTACTGTATTTAAAGTTGTCACACGAATGCGTTTATGGTCAGTTGTGGACAAACGCGGCACCCAACTTGCGAACGGGTTTCTAAAACCCAAGTGATCATTTAAGAATGAAATCACTATGGGATGCATATGGCATCAACGATCTTGCGCACTTTTACTCTCCGATCGACAAAACGTAATGTCGTAAATTTTTTCGACATTTTCAGGTGTATTGACCTCAATTGGCCGTCCAGAACGTTCAGCGTCACTAGTGCTTGTGCGACCACGACGAAACTCAGTAAACCACTTTGTTACCATATCTTATCACGCTTTTAATAATGTTTGCTGAGCACTCGAAATTCACTTTTTTCCATTCCCAGCTAAAAATCGACATATATGAATCCATACAGGTTATTTGTATGTGCGTGCATGCTCATAAACATACATTCATGACCATACATGGATACATAAATCTCCATACATGAATCATATATGACCATACGTGTGCATTAACGAAATTTGAGGTAATATCTACATGTATGATCATGCATGCTCATGCGTGTTCATGTATGTTCATGCATGTAGATATTACCTCAAATTTCGTTAATGCACACGTATGGTCATATATGATTCATGTATGGAGATTTATGTATCCATGTGTGGTCATGAATGCTTGTTTATGAGCATGCACGCACATACATTTAACCTGTAAGGATCCATATATGTCGATTTTTAGCTGGGTTTTTACAAAAATCTACGAGGTTGTATGCTTTGAACACCTGTTAAACGCAAAGTTAATGACGGACGGAACTTGCTCAAAATTTGACAGGTTATTAACAGATGGTACTTGACAGAAGCAGTGTAACATTTCATGTATCTACGAGGGAAGTTCGAAAAGTCACGGACTTATTGATCCACTCTCGTATTAAAATTAATATTGATTTTTCCAGCAAATTTTTGTATAATTAAGTTACACAGAGAGAACTTTGGTAGACGAAAAAAATACATTTTTCATTAAACCAATGAAACTTTTCTTTATAGGATAGAGTGAACAAAAATTTTCATAAAATTAATGTGAAGCTTTATACTTTGTATGAAACTAGGTTTTTAATTAAACTTCTTCAATGAGTGTATGAAATCTTTAATAATTAAAAGGATATTTTTAAAAAAATTTATGAAAAGTTGCATTATCTTAACGAAAAGTTTCAATGGACGAGTTCCGCTGCAATTTCATAGCTTATATGTAAAAATTCATTACTATCATAAGGTTAGTTCTCTCAGTGTATTCTAGTACATACCTACGTGTAATTTTGATATGAAGGGAATTGTGTGGATAAATAAGCTTCACAAGTAATTATTTAAATTAATAGTATAACTACTTTGTTCTTTTGTGGGATGAAGAAAACCCAATTTTGACAAGGACACCGACCATAGACATTATTGCACAAAAACAAATACACTTTTTATATATGAGGAATTTCTTCTATTTCATCCATCTCTTTAAAATTGGTACAGGTTTAAATTATGAATTTTAAATTTAAAAATACAATGTCATCTACAGGAATCAATTTTTTTAAAAAAGAAAACACAATACTTGTAGAGATTCACAAAAAATAATTAAAGTTTTGGATTTAATTTTCCGGCGTTTTTGGAGGGTGACAAATGTTTAAATTATGACACTTAAAGCATATGACAATTATAGAACTTTTAGTGTATTTGTTTTTCAAGGCCGAACATCGTTCTTAATGTTCAGTATGGCGGACAATTTTTTTAAAAGATCGGATTATATTGAAATTTTTAGTTACGGGTTTTGGGGTTGGTAAATATTACTAAATAAGAATATGAATTTGGAGTTTCAAAATGGCGGACCCAAAATAGAATTTTTCTTTAATTTTTAATATATCAGATTCGTCATTTTGAATTTTGAAAATCTGACTTCAGATTCATTTGACCTTTTTGAATCCACCATAATAAATTTAATAAAACTCCACTCGACATTTCAAGTAAATGTTTCTAAATGATTTTCAAAATTACAACCGAGCAAAAACAACACTACAATCAAGCAAAATTATGTAGAAACAGCTTTGAAATCAAACTAATTTTGTTTTCTTTTTAATTTACATATATTTCTGCTTACTTCTCGAAATGCGAGAACAAAGTCTAAAATTTTGACACATGAATTTAAATACGAAAAATTTTATTTCTACTTTAAAAAGATTCAAACTTAATTAAAAAATTTTCGTAAAAAAATAAGATGTTAATTCAAATTTGACATAATAATTGATTTAACTATGATTTTTTCCACTCTGTGTTATTTTACACTCGGCATTAAATTGTTGCCGATAATTTAAACCTACACTAATTTTAGACAGAAGGGTGGCACATAATTCAAAGAACCTGAAAACTCTACTCTTGGGTTAGGTTAAAATTGTTGTTTATGATTTTAAAAATTATTTAAAAATATTTACTTTTTAATGCCGAGTGGCGTTTTTGAATTTAATATGGCTAAACCAAGTGATAGAATTTACTCTTCACACTTGGCTGGTTGGTTTACCCTTTCACTACCGACTTTGTTTTGCGAATGTTAATGTTATTTTGACTTCAGATTCTTGTTAAGAGTCCTCAAATTAGAAAAAAATGTGTTCTCCACATTGGATGGAAGGTTAGACCGGTTGGCAATTAATTCCTCATATATTTTTTATTTAATTGTGTATATTCTACAATTTTTGTTTTTTTTTTTGGGAGGCTATTTTAATGTTAGAAATTTTTTAGTATCGCGTGCTACACATGTTTCGTGCCATTTAAAATAATACACACTATATATTACTAAAGTGCCTCATTTTTAGGGTTTTACAAAATGTATGATGTACCCCCTGAAAAAATAAACATAAACATGATTCATAATTCCCAAAATATTCTTTGATTCTCCATTAAAAAATTATGAAAATCTGCTTACAGATGCGAAATAATAAGTTTTTCCTAAACATTTAAATACCTCTGTAATTTTTTATGCGGTTTTCATTTTCGATAAATCGTTGGAGAGGTATTGATACTGCTTTTAATTATACTAACTAAACTGCACTGTCATTTTTTAACTCATGAACCTTGGGAGCAGTTTAGGGTTAATTTTTTCAAAATCATTTAAAAAACGTGAATAAATATATTACATTAATTGATGGAATTCACGGTTCATACTATTTTAAGTACACTAATAGAAAAAGTCTGTAAAAAATTCAGTTAAAACTACTAAAAATTTGTTAAGAATTACCTTGCAGAAAAGACTGCTGAAGTCAGCAGATTATATTTGCTATATATTAGTTAGATAGGAACAGCAAATATAAAACTGTTAAATATACAAAATTTTGGTTATATTTGAGTAATATTTGTTATATGAAAATAAATAGTGTCCGACCGAACAGTTCGGCCAGAAAATGTATTTGGTTGTTATTTGGTATGTTGAAGCATTATGGATAAATTTAGCTTGCGGAAAAATATTTATTGGGCCGATTAGAGTGCATTTCGAGTGTTAAATTTAAGAAAAAGTCCGAGGTTAAGCAAAAAATTCGCTGTTCGGCCAAATTGAAAAAAGTTCGGCGGCCGAACAGTTAACTTTACTGCTAAACTACCGAGTTTTCCTTAAATCTCACACTCAAAATCGAATTATATCGGCTCAACAAATAAAAAATCGAAATGTCACTTTTTGGCCGAACTGTTCGGTCGGATACTAAAAATAACATCTTAGCGTGCTGAAATCTGCAAAATATGTTGCTAAAAAAATTACAAAAAAAAATTTAGAATTTTCAAAGTTCTTTTTTGATTTTTTTTTAAAACAATAAAAATCTAGCCTTCTGAAATCAGCAGTTTACTATTTTTTTAGCAAATATTTGTGCTGATTTTAGCTGGATAGACTGCTATTGCATTGAACAAAATTTAAATTCAAAATAACAAAAGTTTTGTAGATACACAAAAAAAACAGTATATATATATATTTGTTCCTTTTAGTCCTGCAAGGAGCATAGGGCCGAAAAAACAGTAGGCACCAACAATGGGAATTTGTAAAAGCAATCACATTTGCTTTTAAATTGAAAATTTATTCTCAACAATTTTTTTGTTTGAAATATTTGTAACTCGTTTCTTAATTGTTATCTTTCATATAAAAATTGTTTAAAAATAAAAATTCAAAGTTACAAAAAAAAAAGAAACTTTTTTTGGATTTACAATTTTTTTTGTTGGTGCCATTTTAAAAATTTTTTTTTTGTATTTACAAATTTGGTATGAGAAAGGTGTTTAAAAATTTAATTAGAAATTTGTAAATTCTTTTTGTGTATAATAGTTTGTTTTTTTGTTATTTTTAGTCTACTGATATTTAGCAAAATTTTGTCCCGATTTTACATTATAATTTGTCATTTTCAATTAACTAGAAACTAACTCAGCAGTTTTTTCTGCAAGGTCGTTTTTAACTAATTTTTAGTAGCTTATTCTGTTATTTTTCAGAGGTTAATTTCTATGAGTGTAGTGAGTTAGCATTTATCATAAATTCGTCAATTTTCTTTGGGTTAAACTCCAAAAATCAGTTTACAACGATAACACATTAGTGTTCAAACTGTGAATTCCTTCATTATTGATCACGAAGAACATGCACTATGAGTAAAAATTTACTTCAGTATTCCCAGGAAATCCCAGTAATGTTCGAAAAGAATTCCCAATTCCTGGGAATTCAAACACTTTTTTGAGGGACTCTAATGTATGTAATTATTTATTTTTTTTAATCATGCTAATTGATATAATTCGACCTGTTTAATACCCCAGTGTAGAAAATCATTACCAGATATGTGGTTATGTAACTACATACTTGGTAATGGTAACTACACCTTTTGCAATTGTAATTCAGAAAATATCAATTGAAATTCAGAAAATATCAACTGAAATTCAGAATTTCCATTTGAAATTCAGAAAACATCAATTGAAATTCAGAATTTCCATTTGAAATTCAGAAAACATCAATTGAAATTCAGATTTTTCTATTTGAAATTCAGAAAATATCAATTGAAATTCAGAAAATATCATTTGAAATTCAGAAAATATCAATTGAAATTCAGAAAATATCATTTGAAATTCAGAAAATATCATTTGAAATTCAGAAAATATCAATTATTATTCAGAAAACATCAATTGAAATTCAGAAAATATCAATTGAAATTCAGAAAATATCAATTGAAATTCAGAAATCATCATTTGAAATTCAGAAAATATCAATTGAAATTCAGAAACCGTCATTTGAAATTCAGAAAATATCAATTGAAATTCAGAAAATATCATTTGAAATTCAGAAAATGTCAATTGAAATTCAGAAATCATCATTTGAAATTCAGAAAATATCATTTGAAATTCAGAAAATATCAATTGAAATTCAGAAAACATCAATTGAAATTCAGAAAATATCAATTGAAATTCAGAAATCGTCATTTGAAATTCAGAAAATATCAATAGAATTTCAATTGATATTTTCTGAATTTCAATTGATGTTTTCTGAATATCAATTGATATTTTCTGAATTTCAATTGACATTTTCTGAATTTCAAATGATATTTTCTGAATTTCAAATGATATTTTCTGAATTTCAATTGACATTTTCTGAATTTCAAATGATATTTTCTGAATTTCAATTGATATTTTCTGAATTTCAAATGACGGTTTCTGAATTTCAATTGATATTTTCTGAATTTCAAATGGCGATTTCTGAATTTCAATTGATATTTTCTGAATTTCAATTGATGTTTTCTGAATAATAATTGATATTTTCTGAATTTCAAATGATATTTTCTGAATTTCAAATGATATTTTCTGAATTTCAATTGATATTTTCTGAATTTCAAATGATATTTTCTGAATTTCAATTGATATTTTCTGAATTTCAAATGGAAAATCTGAATTTCAATTGATGTTTTCTGAATTTCAAATGGAAATTCTGAATTTCAATTGATGTTTTCTGAATTTCAAATGGAAATTCTGAATTTCAATTGATATTTTCTGAATTTCAAATGGAAATTCTGAATTTCAATTGATATTTTCTGAATTACAGTTGCAAAAGGTGTAGTTACTTTTGTTATTACATTTCTTATTACCTTTATATGGCGATGTCGCGAAAAATAATGAGTTATGGTTACACACCAGCATACGGAAAATCAAAAAATATATCGTTACCTATGTGCTTACCAGTACTGACAAAAATAATGAGTCTAAAAATAGATTTTCAAAAAAATAAATTATATAAAAAAAAATATTTTTTATTGTATTTTTTTTTAGATAAAATTTGCTGGTGCGGGAATCGAACCTGGGTCTACAGATTGCCAGTCAATAGCTCTACCATCTGTGCTATATCGACATGTAATATTTAATAGATAAAAACATAATTGACCTTCTGCACACAAGTAAGCTTACTCGCCAACATAAAAAAATGAAAAAATATGTGGTTACATATATCCTTACCAGTGTTTAAAAAGTATTGAGTCTAAAAATAGATTTCAAAAATTTTTCAAAAAAAATCTAGAAAATTATTTTCTATTTGAAATAATGATAAAAATAAGTCATTATCAGTAACTCATTATTATATGTTTTAAAATAATGTAGAAGGGAAGTGGGTGTCATTACAGGTAGTCCAAAAATAATGATATGTCATTACCGTTTCTACACTGGGACTCTATGTAAAATATGAATTTAACAGTTTTAAATTTATTTTGTTTTATAATTTGAAATTTTTTTGTTTATTTCTTTCAATTCTCAATTTTTCTCGAATTTATTAAATTTGATAATTAAGCTTCAATCTTACTTTGTGGTCGTTATTAATAGTTTCTATGTTTTTAAAGTTTTTGAAAATAGTGTTCGTTTTTTAATATTTATTTTTCGAAATTTTACGAAATTTTATTTTTCGAAATTTTACGAAATTTTATTTTTGACACTTTCTCGCTTCCAAACCGTAGGTACACTGTATACAAAAAAATCTACACTAAAAATGTAATAAATTTTGTTTTCTATTGAAAAAGCTTAAATTTAATAATTTCTTATTATAAAATACTCATTTGCCGCATTTGTGGTCAATTTAATATACCACGTCTGGAGGCGGGCTTGCCAGTTAGAGGGTTAATAGGGAAAGTGACCCAATGTTATTAGATTTAAATGTAGACATTTATGTTGTTTTAATTATATACAATTTTATATCATATCACATTAACCATACCTGATTAGATATAATTATATCAAATTATACAATATTTTATTAAAACCTTTTCTACTAGGGTTTTTACATATTTTGCTATAAATGCATATTTTAATGAATATCTTGTCATATATTGTTGCATTTATAACAAAATATGCAACAAAATATGTATGTCAAGATGTGCATTTATAGCAAAATATTTAAAAATATGCATTTAGAACAAAATCGATGGCATTTTGTTGCAAATTTATTTCATTCGCTAAAACATTTGGTTAAAGTTGTGCTGCAGCTTACGACGACAAACTTGTATTTACATGAATTTCCTACACTGATAGAATTTTGTGCATAGTATTAATGAATTTGTTCATTAATCCAATGATTTTTTTCATTGAAAAGTCCCCAAAGAACGCGTTCATTAGATCAATGAAACGTATTCATTAAATGAAAACTAATTGAAAAAAATATATTTGTTTTGCGTTACTTTTTTATTTATTTTTATTTTATTAATTTTTATTTGTACATAAATATATTTCTTTTTCGTTTTTATAACGTTTTTGACATCTCCCTAAAGTCGACTTGAACCCGCAATCACCAGAATGTAAACATTATCGCGTTACCGATTGATCTAAATAGCCAAAACAAAATGATGTCATTACTTGGACTTTTATATTTAAATAATTTCAGTTTGCAACCCTAGCGTTCATTACTGGAACATATATCTATTTTAGTAATTAGCAAATTCAAAACCCTTATAAAAATTATAGCATATCTTACGGGTTAGTTAAAAATATATAATGAAAAAATTTATTAAATTAATGAATTTTTCATTAACTCAATGAAATTTTTTCATTAAATCAGTGAATTCAGATTAATGAAATCGATTCATTAATAGTATGAACGAAAATTCTATCAGTGTAGCCCTATTAACAGCTATACAAATAAAAGTAGTTTGTCCATTCCTTTGCTCTAGTTTTTTGTTTTAAAGGATATTACTTCAAATCGACATAAAATGTTTTAAAATATATAATTCATGTAATGAAAAAATGTATTATTTATATATTTATGCAATAATTTACATGCATAGTAGCATGCATAAAAATCACAGGCTACTTTGTGTAACGATGAAATATTTTATAGTGGCGCGGTGAAAGTTTTTTTCTGCCAATTTAATGGTCTAATAAAAAAAATAATTAAAAAGTTGTTGCATTACTAGAAAAATGTCTTTTAAATTGTGAAATTGGTTTGTAAATAAGAAAATTCTAATAATCGAATTGCACAATTACAAAAAACAATCCTAAACTAAAAAAAACAATAGCCAGAGATAAAATTAAGTGAAAATTCAGTTAAAAATACTGTAAAATAAAATAACAGACAAAAAAGCATGCGCGGCTCCAGGAGGGGAGGGCGAAAGGGTAGAATAGGAAATTTCCCCCACTCCCTCAACAAAATCGAAAAAGAAAAAAGAAAAGGAAAAAGAGGGAAAAAGGAGAGAAAAGAGAAGAGAAAACAGGATAAGGTCAAAGAAATAGAAATTTGTTATGCATAATTAGATGAAATATATAAATTTTTCTTTATTTTCATTTAAACAGTTGCTATTTAAAAAACAATAGACATTTTAATAAATTTGTTTATAAAACTGATAATTTTAATTATAAAACAATTAAAGTTTGTGGAGAAATGTAGTTAAAAGATCTAAATTTCAAATTAGATTTTCAAAATTTTATATAGAACAACTTCATTTGAAATTTTGCTAATTTCAAATGACAAAAAGAAATTATACTTTAAAATTTCTTATTTTCTGATACAAAATTCCGATTTTAATTGAAAATTTTTTAAATAAAAATTAAAGGCCTCACTTTTTAAATTTTCCAAATGTATATTTTTGTCAAAGTTGACTTAAGTTAAAATTTTGGGTGGCAGTATGTTTTGACCTAATTTATTTTTATTCTGAGTGGTTAATTTATTTTCTGCCAATCAAAATGTTTAAAAATATAAATTTTTCTTTAGGATTTTCATACACAAAATGAACAAAACCATATGTTTAAAAATAAAGTTGACTTTAAATTTTATTTGGAATTTTTTTTATTAAAATTGCAAAACTTCAAAATCAAAAATCGAAATTTCTCTTAAAATTTTCTAAATTTTGTAAGAAAAAAAAAAATTAATGAGTGTTATTTTTATCAGTTTTAAGATCAAATATGACTAATTCCAAATAGAATTCACAATTAATAGTTTTGTACGACTACATTTCTAGTAAAACAAGTAAAAGAGAAAAAATATTGAAAAAGTCAAAATATTCAAAAGTACTCGAACAAAAAATTTTTAAAAATAGTAAACAAAAGTTGTTTCATGTTCATGTTTTATATTAGATATTTTATTTTAATGTGAAACTTTAATTTTATGTAAGTTTTGAATAATTGTGGTGTAATAATTGTAAACTTATGATCCCGAGTAAAAAAGTTTATATTTATATCTTATACGAGTATATAAGAATATAAAATAATCATATAAGTGTTTATATAATCTGATCCGCAAAATGGGTCTATAAAATTATATCAGATTGTATTATTTTAGATACAATTGAATCTAATATTATACAATTGCATATACTCTGATGCAATTGTATCCCTAAATTGGGCACATCTAATTGAATCGTATATATCTAATCTGTTATAGTTATATACTATTTAATACAATTGGATTTCTAGATTTATACCCAAAATATGTTGGGTTTTAAAATATGTTTGAATTGTAAAACTGACATAAAAAATATTTTCATTTCGAAATTTTTTCTGATTTTAAATAATTATCAAAAATCGACTCAGAAAATATTTTAAATTAACATTTATCTAAATTTATATATAAAATGAGTTAGGAAATGTTTTGGAATCTATATTATATAAAGTTTTATCTAAAATGACTTGGAAAATATTTTTGATAATTTATCATATAAAGTTCTATCTAAAATGACTTAGAAAATATGTTTGATAATTTATCATATAAAGTTATATGTAAAACTTAGAAATTTTTTTGATAAAGGTTTATATTAAATTATATCTAAAATGACTTAGAAAATTTCTTCGATTTGGGTTTATATGTGATTATGTATTGGGTTATATCTTATTGTATATTAAACCTCAAATTATGGGATCAAGCATATCTGTGTATCATTAACATTAACACATTTTTTGGTATATGATTTTATACGGTTATACATAAGAAAATTTCGGGAAATATTTGAAAGATATTATAATATATGAATACATATGGATGCAAAGCCATTTTATATTACTATATGTGACAGCGCATAGAGAAAGGGACCTAAGGGTAAAAAAATCAATTTTTTTAATTTTTTTTGATGTGGACAACATCTGAGCATCGAATGAGACCGATCCCATGCCTCAAAAGTATTCCCTCCCAGAGATATGCGCGTTTTATGAAAGTGAAGTCGACGATTCTAAGGTTATGTGAAAAAATTTCGTACTAACAGAGTGATATTCACGATTTAAAAGAATTATAAATGAGTATTTATTATAATTCACAATTAATAATTTCAGAAAATAAAGCTGGATTCGAAAAACCGCGAGCAAAATTGATATCAAACTCATGGAAACAGCGCGCTAGGTAGAAAACAGTAAAAAGCAACTACACAAAACAAGAGGTAGGGACGACCTACGCGCGTTTTCAAGGTTGACCAACACGTTCCTGACGTCATGAGATGTGTCGCTTTCAAATGAGACCAATACCAACACGCTCAGTGATGGTACACCAAAGATACACGTATTTAAATCTTTAAAATGGCTCTCCTGAACAAAACCGGTTTTTACCCTTAGGTCCCTTTCTATTTTGCGCGTCACATATGTTAATGTGTATTTTTGTATTAAAAAATATATTGTTATATATGAACTTTTTTTCTCGGTATGTTTTTTTATTATTTAAATAGACGACCCTTGAAAAAGTCAACAAAAAATTGATGAAACGTCGGGGAAAATGAAATAAATTATTGTTTTATTTACATTGGAAATATTAGGCCCTACTAGCTTATAGAAAACTTATAACAGAAATTTTTAATTGATTGGAAAAACTAATACTTTCGTTAGAGTGATAGATTTTATTGAAACAGAATTGATACTAGATTTCAGCTGCCGATATTTTATTAAACAAATTCTAAACAACTTCTAAAAATCCGTAAATTTGTGGTTGTTGGTATTGAAGGTAATCTAGAAGAGTGTATTTTTTTAAAATATTGATTGGTTCCTATAGAATTCTAACCAATTTATTTTCTGTAGATTTCGGATCTTTATGAGGATTTATGATTTTTAAGTAAATATCTAAAAAATTAAATAAAAACTTATAAAAAAGGGGGTATAGACCAAAAATATTGAAACCGCAATTTCTCGAAAACGGTCGATATAAAACAATTTCAAAAATCCATAAGGCCCAACTGAATTTAGCGAAATTGAAAGTAGCTTTGAAGTACCCATATTTAGCTTGAAGACCCAACTAGAAAGGGAAAGATTGATACCATAACTTTCGTAAAGATTCATCATCTATTAATTTCGTTAATTTTCAACAGGGTTGGCAGGCAATACCGCTAATACCGCGATAACCGCATCGTTTCGGTTACCATCCACGATTTTCAATCGAATTAAGTCAAATTTCGGGAAAGCTTAACGAACGTTAAGTCAATTGTGGTTACAGTTTAACTCAAGCTACGAGGGGTACTATTTATATTTCGGGAATAGCAAATAATAACAAACATTTTTAAATGAAAATGGCTTTATTGTTTTTCAAAATATTCCCCTTGGTGATCAATACACTTTTACATTCGTTCAAACTATTTGTCATAGCAGTTTTTCCATTCTTCTTGAGACACCTCCGAAACATGGTTTTTGAACGCTTCAACTGCTTCTTCGGCGCTCGTATATCGTTGACCACGCAGTTTTCCTTTGATATTCGGGAACAAGAAGAAGTCATTGGGTGCCAAGTCAGGACTGTACGGAGCATGAGTCATCAATTCGATGTTTTGACTGCTCAAAAATTCACCTGTTTGACGAGCAGGGATGCCAACTTAGTGCTTTTCGCGCTAAATCTGGTGCTTTTTGATGTGCCAAAACGCGAAAAATATTGATCTAACGCGTAACTGAAAAAAGCACTAATTTGGTGCTTTTTCAAAATTTATTTTGCGCGTTTTGCGCTTTTTTACATGTATTGTTTTTATAGCAATATCAAGAAATATGTCAACAGTTGCTTTTATTTCCATAACGATACGTTAAAATATCAAGGAAAAGTTGTATGTTAAATGCTAAATACTGCTTTTGGCGCTAAATGTAGTGTTTTTGATGTACCAAATGCAAAAAATTTCCGTTATACACGTATCACTTTTAACACAAATTTAGCAGAATGCTAGTTATAGGAAAAATTTTGGGGCCAGTTTTGTATAATCAGAAATTGGAACGAATTTTTTCTGAAATTTATTTATTTAAGACCAAAATCCTGTTTTCTTCTGACTATAAAACAAGACCCTAAGTTTTTAAAAATCGAATAATTTTGAATAATTACGAAATGACATTTTTCATAACATTTTATGAAAAATTACATTAATTCAATGAAAAGTTTCAATGGACGAATTCCAGTCAAACTTCATTGGTTTCATGCAAAAATGCATTAATATAATGCAGATATTTCTCTCAGTGTAGGGTAAGAACTGACAAATTCTTTTGAAAGGCCCTAAAAATTATTAAGTGCTTTTTTACCCTTTTTAAATAGAAATTTACGCGTTTTTACCCTTTATTGTAACTTTTTTGCGCTTTTTGGTATGAAAAAGTTGGCATCTAGTTGGTTTTACGAATTTCTCCGAAGACTTCCGGCAAACAAATGGTCGTGTACCACTCAGAATTGACCGTCATACATTGCTCAAGCAGAATAGTGGGCACATGACCCATTCGGCCGAAGAAACAGGCGACCATTTGCTTCGCTGTGGTTCTTCCACGAACAACTTTTGTTGGATGTCGCTCGTGTTGGAATACCTACACTGTCGATTGCTTTTTTGTTTCCGGCTCATACGCACATATCCATGATTCGTCACCTGTCACGATTTTATACACGTCTTTTGAAGCACCACGGTCGGACTTTTTAATCATTCCCTTACACCAATCGTCGCGAGCCTTTCTTTGAGCGATTGATAAATTATGGCGTATCGAACGAGAGCCAATTTTTTTTACAACTAAGTGTTCATGCAAAATCGAATGTATTGAAGTGGAACTAATGTGCAAGGCTGCCTCTTATCTCACGATATCTCACATGACGATCTTGCATTATCAGTTCACGCACTGCATCGATGTTTTATGGCACAACAACCAATTTTAGACGACCTTCACGGAATTCGTCGGCGACTATACTAGCGATATACTGTGGTTTTTGATGCTGCTTTATCGCCATACAAAGAACTAAGTTCATCGACACATTCTTGTTGAGATAATCCACGTCGAAAGTCGTGAAAAATAATCCAACGAAAGCTTTCTCTTGAAATTTACATTTTTTGGCCAAATTGATTTTCTTAGCTCACTGTAAGCAAAAAAATGCTAAAAAATGTCAAATGTAATTATGGTGATGCCAGATTTTAGCTATTGACATTAGTGTTGCCAGTTCCCGAAATATAATTAGTAACCCTCGTATGAAAAGCTCAATCTCTACAGAATCAACATTAAAATTTAAAAAATCGATAAAATTATGCAGACATTTGAAACTCAACAAGTTTAACTACGCTAAATAATTGTGTCTTTTTAATTCTGAGAAAATTGAACTTAACATGTTTTGACTTTTATCGAAAAATTAACATAAGCTATATAAATCAGTTGTGATTACCAGAGATGCCAACTTTGTCAAAGCAAAAAGCGCAAAAAATATACAAAAAAGGGCAAAAACGCGCAAATTTCTATTTAAAAACGGGTAAAAAAGCACTAAACACTTTTTACGACCTTTGAAACAAAATTTGTCGTGTTTTTCATATGTACGTAGTATAATTAAAAACAAATAAAATTGTAATATAAGCGCACGACCTACATCAATAATTACGTCGACCGCCGCTAGATGTGTGGCAAATATGAGAAAAATAACATGTGAAACGGCAAAAATTTTGAACGTTGACGAACCATTTTCTTTGATTCAAACAAAAATAAATTTAAAAAATAAAAAGCAAGGTTGGTTACCGTTATCGTTATAATACCGTTATCGCTAAAATACCGTTTCAAATTGAATATCGTTACCGTTATCGATACCTATAAAAAAATTTCTAAATACCGTTATCGTTACCGATACCGTTATTTTTGTGGGTAGTTACCGGTATTTTACCGGTATTTATTATTTTATATAAAATTTTCAATTTTTTTATTTTTTATTTAATAATCTTGAGTGTTGTTTTTTACAAAATATTTATAGATAATAATTTTACTTATTAAAACTACCAGTATTGAATTTATATCTTAAAATCTGTATTTTCAGTACTTAAAATGAAAAATATGCCATGTTTTTACTTGTTTTTATATGTTTTTAACATAATTTTTAATACCGGTACGTACCGGTATTGCTGTTTCGATAACGGTATACCGTTACCGAAACAGTCTTAAATACCGTTACCTTTACCGTTACCTAAACAAACGAAATCTGATACCGTTACCGTTACCCTTACCGTTATTCGTTTCGGTAACCAACCTTGATAAAAAGGAATAACTTTCGTAATTTTTTTAAATTTTATTCCATGTTCCATGTGATTATAATAATAATCGAAGAAAAATTATTCGATTTTTTTTTTTAATTTAAGTGCAAGTTTTATAGAACTAAGAACGATTATATGTATATGACCATAACTAAGTTTTTTTTTAATTTGAAAAACTGAAAATTTTCGCGTTTTGGCACATCAAGCAATACTACATTTAGCTCATTCCATTTACAACTTTTCCTTGATATTTTAATTCCTCGTTATTGAAATAACAACAAATTTTGACAGATTTCCTAATATTTCTATAACAATAAAATACAAAAAATGTATAAAAAGCGCAAAACGCGCTAAATAAATTTCGAAAAAGCACCAATCTAGCGCTTTTTTCAGTTACGCGTTAGATTAATATTTTTCGCGTTTTGGCACATCAAAAAGCACCAGATTTTGTGCGAAAAGCACTAAGTTGCCATCCCTGGTGGTTGTAGCTTTAGAAATTTAAATATCTTCTAGAACTCCTCTGAGTGTAATTTAAGGAAATTTAAGTCAAATGACAACAGACGGTACTCCCTCATTCCTTTAACCAAATTTCCTTTCCCCAACACAATGTACTGCAGTAGTAACTTAAGCCGTGGGCTTTGGAATGTTTAGATTTTGTCAATATTCAAATGTATGTTTTTTCTTTCAAGGCAGTTTTTTTAATAAGGAAATATAAACCTTATGGTTTCGAATGCATATTGTTGGTTAGACAGACATTAAAATGTTCTTCACCTCTATAACCATGTTAAAAATCAAGTATGTATCTAACAAAGAAAGAAAAAAGTAATTGTTAAGTACTCAAAACATAAGTCGCAATCATGGTCATATTTTAAACAAAAATAAGTTAGGTGCGAGTAAAAATTATTTTCTTACAAGAAGGTTATTTTCCATTAACTAAAAGTGAACTCAAACATAGCTAAAATTCTGTAAATTTAATAGTTTTGTTTTTGTTGTTCCTATCTTACTAATATATAGCAAAAATATTCTGCGAATTTCAGCAGTTTTTTCTGCAAGGTAATTTTTAACTAATTCTTAGTAGCTTTTTCTGCTATTTTGACAGGTTTATTTCTATTAGGTCGGCTAACTTATCTAAAATAATGCTTATTTTAACACTATTTAGAGTCGTTTTGATGAAAATTTTACTCTTGGTTAAGGTAGTGAAATTGGTCTTTAATCTTAAGCACAAATAAAATTCGCATTAAAATGACTCTGGATAGTCTTAAATGGATCATACTTATAGATAAGTTAGCCGAACTTAATATTGAATATGAATAACAATGAACATTTGTCCCGTTACGTTACAGTACGTCACGTCTATGTATAGCTAATTAGATTTTAAACGCTAAATAACAATAGAATTAAAAATCCTATAAATTAAGGAATACTCCCGTACAAAATATATATTTAAATATTATTTCGCGAGTTACCCGACTCAACGAATTGATGTTATTACGGGAAATTTAACTGTTTTGAGCCCAGCGACAAAATTAGTAGCCGCTACTAATTTCTAGCAATATTGTTGTAAACTTCAATTCAAAATCGCCTTGCTAAAATCAGTTAAAAAATTTACTAAATATCAATAATTTTAGTACAATGGTATTAGTATAAATAATTAGTAGACGCTACTTTAAATTTCAGTCAATTGTTGCAAACTGCAAATTAAAAGCAATCTGCTGAAATTAGCAAAAAAGTGTACTAAAAAATAAACAAACTGTAAAATCTAAAAAAAAAATAAAAAAAAAAAATGTTTTTCTTTCGATTGTAAAAAATGTATAATTACTTCAACATACTTGAAATTTGGAGTAAAAATTGCAAACGGTTCTCTAGTTATTAACTTCTTATGTATTGGGGGTACAATAAAATTGTCTGACTTTTATTTCTAAACTAATGGGTCGATTACCGATAGTAACCGAACCTCAGTGGCGTTGCCAGTTGCCAAATAGTTATTATATTGGCAACTGCGAAGTTTTGGTTGCTGTAGTTGTTTAAACCAAAATAAAAATCCGGGAATGTTAAAATGTAAGTATTTTTATTATTAAATTATACAAGGTTTTTATTCGTTAATTGTACGACTACTTTTAAAATCACCGACAACGTAGATTAAGCCATTCCCAGACTAAAGTCGTTGCCGTGAGATTTTTGGAAACTTCCTTCAGCAAAAAGTTTTATCTGTGAAAATAATATTGGAACAAGTGCAGTTTACGTGCATAGCCCCAATTTTATTTTTTTTTCCAATGTAGTGCTTTTTGAGCTGACTTCAAAAATATAAATATTTTTTGTCGGACAAGCCTACTTTCGAGTGGGCGGGGCTTTAAAGTTGAAATTGGAATAAGTCCGGAGATACTTATTCGATCAGGACAAAATGCACACTAACTAAAATGTCTGTAAAATGCCTTTTTGATAAGGTCCAACATGACGCCAAGTATTAACCCATTGTGGACTAAATAAACATTTTTGATTTTTTTCAACTGGGTTTCTACTCTAAAGGCAGATGCAACTTTATAAAAACTAAAAAAAGCCGACGGGTTGTTGAAAAAAAAATTATCATATAGAGAAATTGGACAATAATACAATTTAATGGAAAATCACTGATGAAGCCTGTCCATAGAAAAAGGCAGAAACTGGATCTAGTCTGATTTGCAAATTTAATGTGTTTATAACTTTTGAAAAAATTTTTATTCTTCTTAACCTCAAACCTACTAAAAAAAATAATTTGGTGATTTTTTTAATGACCCTTGACCTTTTTCCCTAATTTCTAACAAAAATATCATTAGTTTCCAAAAACCCATTTCAATCAATTTATTGAAAAGAGATACATACAAAAAATAGTTGCAAGACCGAATAATGATGATCAGTTTATATCATTGATCAGTGAAATATGAAATACTAAAAGTATTTAAATAAAAAAGCAGGGGGAAAATTACCTAAGTACTATTTCCTTGAACTTAAGGTTTGTTTTTTATATATAAAAAGTTTTTTATTTTCGATATTTCGCTACTCCATTGTGTAGCATCTTCAAGAAATAACAAATTATAAACAATTGATATGTGATTTAATTTTTTTTTATTTATTCTTTGAATTTGAAACTTTTTTTATTACAATAAATTGTGGGTTTTTACTTGCTTGTATTTTTTATTTTAATAAATATGGCGAAACATGCCTAAATGAAAGAAAAAAAAAATAGTGTTGCCAACAATAAAGATAATATTATTTATGACCGTACGTATAGTTAACAATGCCATTTGTAATTAATCAAAATAAACTCATACAAACTTTTTTTTCTTAATTTTTAATTTTTAATGTTTTTTAGAGAAAAAAGCCTAACGTTATTCTATTTCGTTAGGGTATTTTAGGGTTAACGGTATTTTAAGTTATTTCGTTAGTGGTATATTAGGGTTAAAAACAGTTCGTTGAAAGGGTTTTGAATCGTTAACGGTATTTTACGGTTAGTGTTTGCCAACCATGGTATTTTTTTTTTTACTTATTACTAGACATGTATATATTTTACCAAAAAATTTACATATTTTACTAGAAAATTGTAAAACTAACTTGAAAATTATGTATTTGTATAATTACTTAGCTCTTAAGTAATATTGCTCTTGTTTATTTCTGTATGTACGGCTGAAAAAATGTTCACTATATTGCTTTACTTCTCTTAGGCCGAGTTTTTCGGATGTGAGTTAAACTTGGAAAACGAATAATGTCTGTCATTTCTCAGTTTATTAACAAAAATTTGCCGGAAGAAATTTTTTTTTTTATAATTTTGATCTTTGTTGAAATAAAATAAAATGCACCACATTTTAGAAGCAGTATTCCAGTTACAAACTGTGGTTTCAAGGTTTCAAGATAATCTATGTATGTTACTTTCTAAAAACTGAGATATATGATAGTAATATTGTACTTTTTTCCCTCATCCAATATTTAAGTATTGTAGTATGTTAAAACCATATAAGCTTCTCCATGGTTGGTTTCTTTTTAATACATACTATGTATATATAATATAATACATTAATTTTCACCGATTTCTTTTTTATTTTCAAGATTTATAAAAAAAAAATAAATCTAAACAAGAAAAGCCAATACAATGTTTTTTAATACAAAATCGAAATACAATATCATTGTTGTGTTGAGAATATGAATGTTAAAACAAAAATAAGAAAACGAAAACGAATGTCAAGGTTAAATTTATTCTTGTCGGACCAAACAATCAACAATAACATTTAAATCCCACAGACATACTCACACAATAGTAATAGAGTAAACTGGACTCGAAAGTGATACCCTCAAGAAAAATACGTGGGTTGGTAGATAACTATTGGGACTTTAAGGATGTTCTGAATTCTGTTTCTGAATTTCAATTGATATTTTCTGAATTTCCGATGATATTTTCTGAATTTTAAATGATATTTTCTGAATTTCAAATGACGATTTCTGAATTTCAATTGATATTTTCTGAATTTAAAATGATATTTTCTGAATTTCAAATGACGATTTCTGAATTTCAATTGATATTTTCTGAATTTAAAATGATATTTTCTGAATTTCAAATGATATTTTCTGAATTTCAATTGATATTATCTGAATTGCAAATGATATTTTCTGAATTTCAAATTGAAATTATGAATTTCAATTGATATATTCTGAATTTCAAATGGAAATTCTGAATTTCAAATAGAAATTCTGAATTTGAAATGGAAATTCTGAATTTCAAATAGAAATTCTGAATTTCACTAAAGAAGGCAGATTTTTTGATGTTGTATTTATTTAATGCACTAAAAGAAGGCAGATTTTTTGATGTTGTATTTATTTAATTTCTTATAAGTGGGACATTACGAACAAAAATCAAGTAAAAAGTAGCACTTCGTTTATTAGGGGTATTATGGCACCATATAAGCAGATCCAATTTGATTTTGACTTTAAATTAAAATTAAAGAACTTTTACCTATAATTTGATCTTCTTACCGATTAATTCTTAAAAGAAAATTTGTACATTAGTATAAGATCTGGTACTAAATCTTGCTAGATCTGCTCATATCTGGCCATTAAAATCATCCATATGAAGATATGAACAGATCTAGCACTAAATCTGATCAGATATCGCCATAAAGTATATCACATTGCCATATCTGATCATATGTGATCAGATTTGGCACCGGATTCATTTGGATTAGATTCAATCACACCTATTTTGATCTAAACAGATCTGATCATATCTAATTTTTTTAGGTTTTTGTTTAAATTGAAATTAATTGGGAACATAATTAGGGATTTTAAATTTTTTCGCAGATTTTTGGGGATGTCCATTTACGAAAAGGGGATATGAGCTAAAACTTTTCGTGCAACACTGATGTATATACACAAAATAAAGGAAATAACAATAAATATAAGACAGATACAACTCTGTATATTATTTATCTAGTTATTTATAATACATAATACCGTTTTCTTCGGTTAGCAGCGCCAAAAACCAAACCCATTTGAAAGCAATCAGAAAAAAAAAAATTAACTAAAATTAAGTAGATTTAACAGTATTTTTTGATGTTTTCATTTAGCAGACAGATTCTTCTTATTTTAGCAGTTTTTTCTGCAAGGTCAATTTTAACAAATTTTTAATAACTTTTTCTGCTCTTTTTACAAACTTATTTGAATGAGTGTATGAAAAACTTTTTGCATCGAAAATAAGCAACTGCGGACTTTTATTGAAAGCGTAATGAGCTGCACTCATATAAATAAACCTGTAAAAATAGCACAAAAAGCTACTAAAAATTATTTAAAAATTATCTTGCAGAAAAAACTGCTGAAATTAGCAGTTTTTTGCTAAATACTAGTAAAATAAGAACAGCAAAAAGAAAACCGTTAAATTTTTAAAAATTTTAGTTATATTTGAGTTAACTTTTAGTTAATTGAAAGTTAAAAATTATACTCTAAATTCTGCAGAACTTTTTACTAAATATTAGTAGACTAAAAACAGAAAAAACAAACTGTTATATCTAAAAAAAATTTGTTATTTTTAAGTCAAATTTAGTTGAATGCAAATAGCATTCTATCCTGCTAAAATCAACAGAAATATTTTATATTTCTAATAATAGTAAACTGCTAATTTCAGAAGGTTAGATTTTTTAAAAAATTTAAAAACACTTAAAAGAAAATTTTTTAGGCTAAAAAAGCCTACAGATTATTTTGAAAAGGTTTCTGCTGATTTTAGCAGGTTAAGTTGTTATTTTCTATTAACAGATATTTAACTCAAATAGAACTAAAATTCTATGTAAATATTTAATGGTTTTATTTTGGCTGTTTCTATTTAACTAATATATAGCAAAACTAATCTACTAATTTCAGCAGTTTTTTTCTGCAAGGTAATTTTTAACTAATTTGTAGTAGTTTAACTAAAATTTTAACACAATTTTTTCTGTTAGTGTGAGCTCTAAATTTATCACACGAACAATATATTTTCATATTTGCTTCTTGTTTAAAGAAATGCATACATACAATGGCATGCAATTTCATCACACATTGTTATTGTACATTGGACCTGGGAGTAATATACCGTCCAATGAGTATAATTTTCTAGAGTACACAGAAAAAATTATTAACCTAAAATCTCTTATCTTATTAAAGATTTATTTAAGATACAATTTATTTTTAAACACTAATATTTGATTGAATCAATTAAAATTTTATTTGACTTTCAAATATTTTAGTAAACATATTTTTTAACACATGGTCCTTATATTATTTTCTCTTAAATTTTATGGTTAAATAGAAACATTTTAGTATAAACACGAAATTTATTTAAAGTTTACCAACAAAACACATACATATACGGTATTTCAAAAATATAAGCATATCGTTTTTGGTCAAAATGTTCAGTAATTAATACTATCATTTGTGAAATAGGTGACAAATAGGGTTTTTCTTTTCCCGGCCTTTTTCATTTCCCGGGACAGCGCGATTTTTTCTAGAATTTCCCGGGATCCCGGGAATTCCCGCTCCTTCGAAAATAAATAAATCCGACATATGTTGTACTTGAAAAACTCAATTTCTATCAAAATACCGTCGGACAAATTCCATTTTTTGGTTGTACCCATGAGAAAATCTACTTAATATATTCTGAAAAAGGGCTAAATATAAAATAGCCACTTTTTCTTAATAAATTCGTTTAACGGTTTAACTCGCGAATTAATATTAGGTAATATATTTTTATGGAAGGCCGTTTTAATTTTAATTATCTTTTCAAACGAGAAACGAATTGATTTAGAAAAAGTGAAAGAAATTAAATTAAAAAAAAATTAAAAGACATGTGTATTTTTTCATCCATACTTTCACGATATATTGGAATTGTTAATGGGAGGGAAATGACAAATTTATTATAATGAAGTTTTAGAGAGATTTAAAAGAATATTTTTAGTCGTTTATTATATGAAATTCTGGACCAATTCATTTTGTGTCTTACACGAATTTAAAATTTCAGCCCTGGGGTCGAATTACGGCATTCGTGATCGAAATTTTTCGTTTAAAATTAATTTTTGATTTCGGAAAATGAAGCATTTGGATAAAGTTTTTTGAGCCAGGGATTCTACAAATCTGCCTTAGATTGGATATAAAATATGGTGTTATCATTGTTAGTTTTTATGTATTTACACATTGAAAAGACGGATTTCGAACAATTTCGCTCGTTCACGAATGCCGTAATTCGGCCCCTGGCTTATGTATTATGATAAAAAATGATATTTAGGGCGAGTTTTATAGTTAAAACCAAGATCGATTTTTGCATAAATATTTCTTAAAAATGAAGCCAAAATATTTATATTTCTAGATATTTTGTTTCTATGTAGATTTTCAGATCTATTCGTCCAGAATTATTTTTTTTTTTAAAGTTTAAAAGTGAGTATTTTTCACAAAATTTTTTTTAGGAAATTCGCCTAAATCTTTTTATAAAAATATAAACTAAAATATTATTAAGGGAGTGTGCGAACTAAAATCGAAACTAAATTCAGGTTTCTAAAATTTCCATAAAATTTTAAAAAGTTTTCAAAAAATGTTCAAAGAAATTTAAAACCCTTTTTTGAATTTGCATTTAGTGTAGAATTTATTTAGCCGCCTTGCACAGGGCCTGACTAGTTTTTTTAACTTCAATTGCTATTTTTTGAATTGCAAATTTTTATGCCACAACTACTTAAAAATAAATTATTTAATTTTCATAGTTGCATTTTAAATTAACATTAGGGTTTGGGGTTCGGGAATTCCCGGGCGAGAATTCCCGGGAAATCCCGGGAAAAGTTTGCCGGGAATTCCCGGGAAAATAATACATTTTTCCCGGGAAAACGGGAAATTTTAAAAATATTAAATTTTTTAAATTGTTTTTGTTTCGAATAGGATTTTTTAATTTTAGTCATAAAAAACATTTTAATTACCAAAACAAAAATGCCATTGTTAAAATCTTTTAAAGGGGAATACATTTATTTGACACAGAAATAAAATCTTTGCCAAGTAATTAGGAGCATTTCAAATAATAAAGATTTTTCGCATAACTTATTCAAAATTTAAGTAGTAAAACCCAAAAACTTGGTAAAATTTTTAAAAGAAATATGAAAAAATAGCTTTGTTTCTTACAAATAATCGCCCATACTATCTAAATTTTTCAAAAATTCACAAACACTACTCCCTCTTTCCTCCTCCTCATAACCTATTTTCCTAATACCAACACAACGCACTGCGTTAATAGGGGGGCATCCCCTGAGTGTTGGTCCATCAAAAGAAAAAAAAAAAAAAAAATGTATAATTTAGGTAAAGTCGACTTTAGTTAAAATATTGGGTGGCAGTATACCTTGACTTGGTTTATTTTTGGAGCATTCTGATTGGTTAATTTATTTTTAACCAATCAAAATATTTGAAAATATAAATATTTTTGTAAGGTTTTCATACACAAAATGAACAAAACCGTTTGATTAAAAATAAAGTCGACTTTAAATTTAAAATACTCCTTTATATTAAGGGTCAATAACTTTATAAGTCAGGTTTTCATTAATAAATATGAAAAGAAAAGACTAATGGTTAACGGTGGTATCTAAATTTGGTTATCCTACATCTAAATTTGGTTCACAAAAAAAAAAAAATTGATGGTCATGCAACTTCTCTTGAAGAAAACAACAACAAGAATAACGTTTCAGCTAAAATTAGCAAAGTACCCGAAGAAAAAAGTGTAAGCTGAATAGGCATTAAAGGTTTTATGGTAGGGCAAACATTTCCTGAAATGGTATCCAAATTAGCCGCAGTCAATCCGCGCCATAACTAGATCTTCCTTTATTCGAGAAAGTTTTTATAATAAAAACCTGGCATTGCAAAAAAATTAAACCGATGTAAAGAACATTATATTAAATTACTACAATCATGTAAAAGATATCATGATAAAAGAAATATCGAGCAATATTTCTAACAATAGGAGATTTACTATATTCTTAGATGAATGGACAAGAATATCACAAAAGAGATATTTGAACATATGTATAAACGGAAATAATTCATTTTATAACCTGGGGTTGGTTTATATATCAGGAAGATGTAATGCTGATAAAATAAGAAGAATTGTAGAAATAAGACTAGAAGAGTTTTATTTGTCTTTGGAAAATAACATTGTGGCCACCATATCTAATGGTCCAAGTGTGATGAAACGGTTTGTTTCCGACAGTACAGTAGTGGGTGCTTTCTGCTGGAATCATGCAATTCATTTGGCAGTGCTTAGAGTAATTTATGTGAAATCAAATGTTCAACATTCTGATATTTTTACTTTGAATTCTCACTAGACAGAATGAATTTGTACTGAAATAGTGTTTTGTTTAACAAAAATTACTTATATAGGTGGTTTTCATTAACAATTTCGTTCAAAAATATTTCCCGGGATTCCCGGGAATCCCGGGAATCAAATTTTTTCATTCCCGTTTCCCGGGAAATAAAAAAGTCCGGGAAATCCCAAACCCTAATTAACATACAAAAAAAAACCCCAAAAAATTAAAAAAAAAAACATTTTATGCATTATTTGTAAAATAAATAAAATTTAAAAAATATATTTGAAATTAAGGAATATTAATTTTAAAAAAATTATTTGAAGTAAAAAAGTACTTATATTAATTAAAAGTTTGTAGGTATGTATTTAGAACCGAAATACTGATGTTGAAATGTATATATTACTTTATTTGGAGAAAGGTCATAATTTTAAAGAACACGTTCTTTCCGAGGTACGAGAAATTTTGTTGGTAAACTTAATAATGGCTGATAAAATTTGTTTTCGGTTTAACTAAACTAAATTCATCTGATATAAAAAAACTCGGCATAAATAGTACTTTTTTTAATACTAAATTCTGTTTATTGAATTTTAAATCGCATTTTTTAATTTTAAATGTATATTTTATTTCAATTAATTTAAAAAAATTAATGCTTTAAATTTAAATAATGCTTACAAAATTGTAATATATTAGCTAAAACTTCTGTAAAAGGATAAAAAAAAATCCCGGGAAATCCCGCACAAAATTCCCGGGATTGCGGGATTGAAAAAAGGGCGGGATTCCCGGGAATCCCGTCCCGGGAATTCCCGGGACATAAACCCTAGTGACAAATCAATTAAAATAGTAATGGATATAATCAATTTCGTAATTGAAACTCGTTGTTAATATTTTCTCTATATGTATACACATTTGGATTGCTCATGTTATTTACAGGAAATCATGATAACACTCATTTTAATAAGACTTGAATAAATATAACAACAAACAAAATCATCATATAATAATCCAGTACATATCAAGTGGTTATTTACTATGTATTTACAAAAACAAAACGCAACATCAAAACAACATTACAACTAAAAAAAGTGTTTCAAATATAGACAAATTGTTTGTACAAATAGTCAAATTGTTTGTCCAAATAATCAAATTGTTTGTACTTAAATGGGAAAATTTTACGAAAGTTAATTGTTTGCTGAACTATTTATTTCACAAAGACTGTTTCATATTTAAAAAGATGCTAAAAAATTATTTTAATTGATAAAAACAGTTGCTATTTAAATTAATATATAAAAATAGGTTTAAGGGGTGCGCCATTAAAAAGTGTAACAAATTAAATAAAAGATGACTGGAGTAACTAAGAATTTAAAGTAAAACTATTTGCTGTTGCATTTTTGGTACAGATATATATTCTGTACCATTTTACCGACAAATTGATGTCCATTTATATTATATTATATTATGATTTAAGCACTGATGTGGTCTTTGTCAAATCTGGCCCGAAAATTGAGAAACACTGTGCTATTTTAGAAATGGTAGAAATCTCTTTTGAAGACACTATTTAATAAAAATATCCGAATTTATTGAGCCCAATCTAAAAAACGATTAACGTTTTACCGCAACTATAAAAAGGTTATCAAATTAGAAATTTTTGGGGGAGTTTGGTTGTTTCATCGCTTGATAGCCTTTAGAAACATTTCTTAGCATTTCTATCCGAAACTTTCCGAACTTCATATATTTTACACTCAACGCTAGTTTAAATTCGACACACATAGGCTTCCGAACATTGCTCGCTACTACGCTGCCAGAAGTTCTCGAAAGCTTCTCCACAATTTTGGCTTTGGATTCGTTCGTGTTGAGCTTTTATAAGTTTTGTATAATTTTCTTATAAGTTCAAAATGCATTACTTGCACTTGTCTTTGATTCTTTCTCCATTGTGAACTTATAAACCAGTCAAACTTGACATATTGAAATATTTATTAAGAAAAATGTGTTAACACTTTTTAAATTCGCACTCCTTAAACTTTGAAAAAAATTTTAATTCGATAGATAGATACAGCTAGACAAAGTTCCAACTTAAAATATGTATGCTCTCAGTGGATTAATAAAAATTTTTATTGAAGTTATATAAGAGCTTCAAAAGAATTAATTCAATATAAGCTTAATTGGCGAAACAGGCAACAAATGAATGTATTTACCTTTAAAATAAACAAAAATTGATTTATTTCAATTGTTAAAAAAAACACTAAAAAATGTCTTAAAAATAACTGACAATGTTGTAAAATTATCTGATCAATTTTTACTATAAAAACTTCAAAACAACTTACAAAATTGGTAACAACTACCGTTTTTTTACAGTTAACTTTTTTATATAAATATTTATTTCAGCAAAAAAAGAAATGCAAAGGCATTAAAAAGCACTACAATTAGTGATCTAGATGTACTTTTTTTTAACAGAAACACTAAAAATTTTAACATTGCGTTGCCGTAGGAGGGGAGTACTACTACTTCAACATTTTTTCAGTACTTTTTGAACTAGAGCAAAGGATACTCTTTTTTTTATCAATTGAAAGTTAAAAAAAATATTAAAAAAAAATATTATTTTTTTTTTATCAGAAATTGGCTTGATTCATTCTTTACCTCAAAACCGGAGCAGTCCTTTTGGCGCGGAATCCATATGCTACCAGAAAGATGGAAAAAAGTAGTGGCTAACGATGGACAATACTTTGAATAATGTATCAATTCATTTTGTTATTATAATAAATGCATTTTTCAAGCAAAAAAAATCGACATTATTAACTTGTATACCAATATCATTTATATTATTTTTGTATTATTTTTCCACACACTCAGGGAACTTCCTGCAGTTAGAATTTGTTAGTTGTTTTATTTCAATTTTGTTATTTTAAGTGAAAATAACATTAATTTCTAGAAGCAATGCAAATTTTAACTACGTTCATAAGTCATTAAAAACAAATAGCGAATTTGTAACATTCATTTTATTCAGTCATTTTGTTTTTTAAAAAAATTAACCAAAAAAAATATATATCGGTAATTTTTGTTAGTTATTTTGACTAATTCGTGGTTCATTTTATTTACAGTCAAAAACAAAAGAAAATGTAATTTGGATTTAATGAAATGTTAGTGATCCTGGTTTCAAGTGAAATTTAATTTGTTTTAAATACATTTGCAGCGGTCTTTACTTACAAAATATTTTAAGTGTGGTAAATATTTTAAGTGTAGTAAAACAAATCAAATTACAGTTAGAAATAACTTTGTACATTTCTTACACAACTGTAAATAACTGTAAATCTTCTGTGAGTTGTACTTGATGTTGTTACGATATTCTGTGGTCGCTTTTTTAATTTGTATTTTATGATTCATTAACAATAAAAATAACTAACCACCTGTATTTTACAATTACATTTCTAATACAATAACCTTGTTAAGATAAATATTTGCGGTTTCACCTTATTTATTCATGTGGTCAATAAACCATGAAATAAAAATTAAATGATAACTTTGCAAAAAAACATAATAAACAATTTTCATTTATTTAATATTATAAATAATAGACCGACTCACGAAAAAAAGTAAAAAAAACTGCCCCCGTCAAAATAATCCTTGGTTTGTTTTATGATGATCCCCAAAATATTTGGGCTCTAACCTTTACCCTTAATACTGGTCGTGGTCGGGTGTACGTTACCAAAGGTAAAAACAGTTTATTGCATATTTAAAAATAAAATATCTAAAATTGTAAATAAATTTAACTTTATAGTGTTTGTTAATAAAAAATAGTATTTCTAACTTCACGTGCTGCTATCGGTTTTCCAAACAAATGATCGCGGGTTTGAATCCTAATTTTTATATTTAATTTGCTTGAATTTAGTATTTTTTTAATTTTTCAATTAAAAAAAAAAAAAAATCGTAAAAATTGATTTAAAGATGCACTTGTGAAAAAAAGTAATGAAAAACGTATAGAATTGCAGCGCAACTTTTGCAATTGTTTAATAAGTACTTTCATTGAATAGAATAAGACACGATATCACGCAATGAAAAAGTGGTGTTTTTAAGACAGTCAACATTCAAATCAAAGAATCGCTCTGCGGTAGAGGGCTAGACTAGCAAGTCGGACCCATAATTTTCAAACATAAATATCTGGATTCAGCGTACTCGAATTAGGTTTACCTCCCGGATGCCCCGTTTGTCGGATTTTTCAACTAGCACAGTGAAAATGGTCTTACCATTTATAGGAGATAAATATACAAAACTGACTATAGTCCTATATCTCCGTTAAATAAGAATTATCTTGAATTATCTTGTAGGCATAATTGGCTCTCGAAAAATGCAGAAGCAAATAATAGTTCTATAAAAAAACTTTTGAGATTCTAATGACTTTTTCCTATAGAAAAACGCTCAGATTCTAAGGAATTTTTAGGGTAGGAAAACGCTCAGATTTTAAGGCCTTTTTTTATAGAAAACCGCTTAACTTCTTTGACTCTTTTTCTGTAGAAAAACCCTGGGGTCTTATGACTTTTTCATGCCAAACCCTTAGATTCTGACGAGTTCTCAGAAAAGTAAAAACCTCCTATTCTGAGGACTTTTTCCTATGAAAAACATGTTAGGTATTGGGAATTTTTTTTTTTCGAATCGTGTTACGCGGTTAACTCCCCGGGTTGAATTCCTCATAGAAAAATTCTTAGATTCTAAGGGTTCAGATTCTGAGTATAGTTTCCGTTTGGAAATTCCAAGATTCTGAATGCAGACTTTTCTATTGAAAAAACCTTAGATTCCAAGCACATTTTCTTATAGAAAAACCTCAAATTCTGAAGACCCTGAGGAAAAAACCTTAGGTTCTGAAGTTTTTTTTCCCATAGAATAGCCCCAGGTTCTCCCTACTTTTTTCAATAGAAAATCCCTGCAGACTTTATCCTGCAGCAAAACTCTTAGGTTCTTAGTATAGATTCTCCCTATAGAAAAACTGTTAAGGTATAATTAGTTTGTACGTAACGTGCCGTGACGAATCAGCTGATTTGTTTTTGTTCTATGAAAAAGAATTTGAGTCATTAGTTTGTCTGTAACGTAACGTTCCGTGCCGGATGAACCTCTTGAAAACAAAATTTTCGTTCTCCGTTAAGTGACAGCTGAGAATTTGAGATCTGCGACGAATGGCTTAAACTGGCTAAGCCGAGCCGCCGTCTAATTTTTGTCACCGCCGCCGTCAAATTTTTTTTACACGATAAAAATCTAAAAATAATAATTGTCAAAATGTTGGTTTTTAATTTCTATTTAAAAAATAAAAATTGTTTTTTCGACCTTTTTAATTGATTAATTAGAAATTTATTAATTCAGTTCGAGGTCAATTTCCTTATTATGAATAATAAGTACTTTTTTCAAAAACTGCTATTTTTCTTCATAAGGATACTCTCCTGACAAATACTTCACAGAGTTTTTGCTTTCAAAAACCCTCTACACTTTCAGGAATGAAAAGACGATCGTTTCGGGGATTTTCCAGGTCCCCTTCATCAGTTTTCTTTAGAAAGTGGTAGTAGTGCAATGCAAATTAAAATCATCAAAATCTCATATTAAATGTAGTCTGCTACATTAACAAAATGGGAATGGAGCAAACAATAAAATATGTTTTCGAAGTCTTCTGCAAAGCATAGCCAACAATAGAAATATTATAAAAGTTTTTTGTTTTTGTATTTCATACCATTGGTATAAGTAAATACAACTTTTAATTTTACCCTTTTTCTTTGTTAATACAAGAAGAGGCAAAAACATTTATTATGTTAATTCATAATAACGTAATTGGCTTCGAACTGAATTAATAAATTTCTAATTAATAATAATTGTGTTTTTTTAATTTTCTTTTTTACCATTAAGCCGATGTTTTGTATGTGTCAACTTAAAGTTGGCTAGCTGCAATTTTTTTATTTAGCCACCACAGCCAATTAATCTGGTCGGCGTAGATCTCTGCTAAGAAAAACAACATTAAACAGCTGATACGTTGTTACGGAAAAGACTAACTACACAAAAGAGCCATCCGGCATGGCACATTACAGAAACGTCACGGAACGCAAAGACTAATGGAGCCTTTAGATTCTGACCAATTTCATCAAATCATCAGATTCTTAGCACTTTTCCTATAGAGAACCCCTTAGATTCTGAGCACTTTTTCTATAGAAGAAAAGTCAGACTCAAGACTTTTTTTCTATAGAAAAACCAACCAGGTTTCGAGCACTTTTTCCTTTAGAAGATTCTCAGCACACTTTCTTTTGAATTCTGAACACTTTTCTACAAGAAAAATATCTCAGGCTCTTATTTTTTTTTAACAAATTAAGGAACTAGTTCCAGAACTGGTTCTAGGGCAACCGGTTCCACTTTGGAGCTATAGAAGCGGTTTCTTTTGGGACAATTTCAAACAAAAACCATCGGTGCTAGAATTAACTATAGAAGGGGTTGTAAAGGAAAAGTAGCTATTCTATAACGGATTCTTTGGAACAGAAAATTTTCCTGGGTACTTATAAATTTATTCAAAATAATTTAAATACCCAGGAAAATTTTCTGTTCCAAAGAATCGGTTGTAGAGTAGCTACTTTTTATTCACAACCCCTTGACTGTTTTTTTTTTTTTTATATTATATAGTTAATTTGATTATAGTTAACTGCCTTGTTTTTACCAATATTGCAATTTTTTATCTAATTTGCGAAGTGCAAGTTAAAAAAACTTATCATTAACGGTGATGACTTATATTTTTATGAACCGTAGGGTAGAGGGAATAAAATTGGGTTTGGTGTATATGATTAGAATACACAAAGAAAGTTCTAGTGCACATAATGTGACCAACTGTTTTAGGCTTAAAAAGTTTCGTTAGTAAACTAAAAAGATGAATTTGATGCGCACAGTTTTTTGCCGACTTTTCTTTTAAAGAAAAAAATCTGCAAATACAGATTCTAAGACTATATGGTACCCTACACCACAGTACAATTTTGGACATATTCCGGGAAGCAGATCAAATTCCGGGAAGGGAATTATAATTAACAGAGGCCCTATGCTCCGACTGGAGAGAAGCATAACAGAAGAGAAGAAGAATTATAATTCGGATATTCAATCGCATAATCGTTATTCGATTAATCGAACAATTTTGCTCAAAAATTGCTCGAATAATTTGAAATATCCAAATTTCGAATAACGAATAATTCGAATAATTTAATATGGTTAATCGATTAATCAAAATTTGTGAAAAATTACAAAAATGTTTAAGAAACATATATTTTATTGAAGTAAATATGCTAAAATCCCAATTCATATTTAAAAAATTGTGAAAATTAATTTGCTATATACTTGTGCCTATCCGTATTTCATACTGGCCTAAGGAAAATATCAAGGAACGACTTTTTAGTATTGCGAAAAATATTTGTTAGCTTAAACTCAATAAGAATTTCTTGTTTTCGTCTGGGAGCGCTAATAAACATCTTAGATATCAAAATTATAACAGCTTGCTTTGTCATCTTCCAAAATACTACTCTTTTGTTTTGACAGATCTAGCAATGTAGTGGTATCTACCCAGTCAGAAATAGCCAGTGGAACAAAAAATCAAGTACTGGTAACCGCGGTGTTAAAAGTAAATGACTGGCAGAACGATCATTTGGGGCGCTTTGCCAGCGTTGGCAAAAAGCGTTTTACCAATATTTGTTTTACATACATTTCGATGGTTTATAAAAAAACGACTGGCAAAAAATGGGCTTGATTCAATTAAATACTTGTTTAGAAACAATTTTTATTTTTAATATTTATGTAATTATATATCTAAGGTTAATAATTTTTTCTGTGCAGGGGGTTCCGAGTTCAAATCTAGTTGCAGGCAAAAAAAATTTTTTTATATTTTTTAACTTAACAAATTTTTTGTTTTATAAAATCTTTGTGGGAAAGCTCCTTTAAGACAAACTTGAAGATTTTGTTTCCTCAGTGCTTTTCCGGCGCTTTTTGAACAACCGGTCCTTTTTTCTAATGATGTTATCATTTTGGCACTAGTACTTTTTGCTAGTAATTTGTACCAACTGTTTAGGTGTCTTTCCATTGCTTTTTCGTTTGTATTTTTCTGACTGGGTACTTATTTACGCATAAAAAAAATATTTTTTTGCGATTTGTTAAATGTTGATATTACACGAAGGAATTAATAATTCCCAGCAGAAATTACTGCTTGCTTGGAAGCAGTTTTGTCAGGGAGAGTTGAGCAGTTAAACGATTGCATTATTGATGATATCATGCCTGATTTTTGTTCGAGATAGCTCGCGTGAAAGCACTTGTTTCGAGATGCGAAAAGGCATGAATTCACCGCTTTTAATTAGTGCTCCTGTTTTTCTTTTAAAATGTCGATAATTCATACCTTCTCGGAAGTGCATATTATAAAGCTTTCAACTATTTAAAATCATGCCTTCTCAAAAGCACAATATTCCTGCATATTTTTCCGTGAAGAAAAAATGTCTCTTATTTTTAGTAAAACCACTTATTTTCATTAAAATAACTTTTTTCAGCATTTCAAAAAATTTTGATAAAAGAACCGCAAAAATATTTAAGCAATCAAAATGTATTGCTCATTTCATGCCTTTTTGAAAAGCACAACAAAAAGCGATGTAAACAATTAATCAAATTAGGCCTTTCATTAGGGTGCGTACAGAGTGGCCGCTTGTTGCCGAGCCGAGCCGACTGACGCTTATTGCGAAAACTTGTTCATGCGAGCAACAAGTTTGGGTGTGCATAGTAGATGCGAGAATCAGCGCTGATATTTTATCTATTATTTGTGTTTTATGTATGTTTGTATGCATTTGGTTTTGTTGTTCATTCGTGTTTGTGAAAAAAAATTTTTACTTATTAACGCATTTCTTCAATTATTCTTGGAATTTTTATTAAATTTTTTTTTAAATTTTGTTTATAAGTTTTTTTTTTAATTTTTTTATAATTGTTATAATTTTATTTAATTTTTATTATTTATTTGAATTTTTATTTTTTTGTTTAATTTTTATTTTATTAACATAACATAAACAATGTTTTCGGCGCTGAAAAACGCTTTGGAACTGTTTTCTCGCATTCAATCAGCTTTGCGCTCTGACCAGCTCGGTGCCCACCAGAGAAACAAGCCAGCCGCCGTGAGCCGTTTAAGCCGCCGCAGCCGGTCATTTTTGCTTCAGCCGCCGCCGCCGATTTTTTTCGGCTCATTTCGGCTGGAAGTATCAATTTTCAAATATAAAAAATTTAAAAATAAATATATTTTTTTAAAAGAATTTACTAATTCATTAAACTTGAACAACCAGAGCTAAAAACAATTTTTTTATATGAAAAGAAAAAAGTTAAAAGCTTCTAAATATAATAAATAAAAAACTTGTATGTTATATTAAATATTTAGGACCATTTGTTAGATATAGTCTTGACTAGCCATGGATCTGTGCGAACATGAAACAAATCACACGTGAACCAACAACAAATCTTATATAAATTGATTTTATATATATTTTTTTGCGAGTGATTTTCTGACCGTGATAAAGTGCAGACGTTAATTGTGATCTCTTTTTTATAATTCTATTTAAAATTAAAAGCAATAACATTTGTTATTGTTTTAAGAAAAAACTTTTTTTTACATTGTATCAGTGTTGCCATAACGGCGATTTTCTCGTCAGATCTAGCGATTTTATTTCGCCCCTAGCGGGAAAAATTGTCCTGTAGCTATTAGCCAAAAATCTAGCGATTTTTTTTTATCAGCCGTAATATAATTTTTAAAACTCGGTTTTATGTTGAAAAATATTATAAAACTCGCACATTGATATTCCTTTATTATAAAACACAACATCTTAAACGATTTTAGTAAAAAAAACTCTAAAAATACACATTTCGATAAAATATGGGTATGCACTTTTTCATCGTAGAACGCCCTCTACAGGACTCATTATTTGAAATTTTTGAGTAAAAACTGCTTTAAGTACCATTTTTCAACAATCTAGCGATAAAATCGCTAAATATTTACACTGTTTATAATCTAGAGATTTTTGGGTCTGATCTAGCCATTTATTTTGAAAATTTGTTGGCAACACTGCATTGTATATTGAAATCAACAACAAATTATTACAAAGAGATTAATATAATAATAATATTCTGCTATACTAATCCTCTGCTGTTACCAGTGTTGCCAACTTTTGAAGGCAGGAAAGCACCGTGAGGATTGTGAAAACGGGTAAAAAGGGTAAAAATTTACCAAAAATGGGGTAAAAAAGCACGATACTAATTTTTTGAAAAATTTAAGTCAAGAATTTAAAAACACATTTTAGCTTTGTAAAATCGTGTAAAAAAAGTTCAAAAAATAACCAAAAAAGGGGTAAAAAAGCACCAAACTAAAAATTTTGAAGTTTAAATATATCGAAGTTGCTATTTAAAATTGTACTACAAATATTGGGAAAAATGTATTTTTTGTTTAGTTCGTATTATTTTTTCAACTTTGACAGAAAATTGAAGAAAAATTAAAAAAAAACGAGAACAAATACCAAAAATATAAACTGTACAAAAAGCACTAAAAGCACTGAAAGAAATCTGAAAAAGCACTGTAAATACCCGCTTTTTTTAAACGGGTATTTGTAAAAAATCACCGGGTACAAGAAGGAAAAAAGCACCAAAAAATACCCGAAAAGCACTGAAATGGCAACACTGGCTGTTACAGCAGAATGAATAGTATCAGCGAGTCTACTGAAGAAAGCGATATTGTCTGGTAGACAGTCGCTGAAAACAAAACAACGAAACGACGACAAAATCGATCACCAGGATTAGTTAAGCATGCAATCAAAATAAAAAAAACTACCAACAATGATGATTAGGGCAAGGAATTCCATGCAAATGTATGTTATTTCTCGATAGTCCAAAACTAATATAGACTAAACATTTATCCGAATCATCAACCTATGATGGTTTTCATTGACCTATGGGAAATCTTCGAGTTCTGTGTCTGTTTGCAAAATAACTAACTTAAATATATTTTTAAGTTTTAAAGTGCATTATTTTTGCAAAAATTATAGTTTTTAGTGCATATTTTTTATATTGTTAGGGCATATTTTTCTTTTTTAACCGCATATTTTAGGCGCATATTTTTAATTTTTAAGTGCATGAAATTCCTTGCCCTAATGATGATATACCAAGTACCTACTAGCAACAACATGTTTGCTGCACTTGATGTAGACAATAATGATGATGTTAATTATATTAATCATAATGCTAACAAAGAGCTGTGTGAAGAAAAACCGCCTCCAATAATTATTCCAAATGTTTCAGATATAAGAGCGATGATGAATAACTTTTCAAAAATAGTAAACCTTGAAGATTATTCGTACAAATCCTTGAGTGGTGGTCAGGTAAGAGTAATGGCAAAAAACGTAAAGGTATATAGAGTGATAGTAAAATATCTATCTTTCGTAAAAAAACTTAAACGTTTTCAAATCACATTACAAAATGTTGTTTTCAGCCGATCAAGCCGCCGCCGCCGCCGATTATTTGGTTGCGCCGCCGCCGCCGATTTTTATCCGGCTCAACCTTAATCGCCGCCGCCGCCGCCGATTTTTTGCTTGCGCCGCCGCCGCCGATTATTTTGGTCGGCTTGTTTCTCTGGTGCCCACTATGACCTGTTCGCGCTTATTTGTACTAATTTGTATAGTACCAGTTTTCTCGCATTGGTTCTCGCAATAAGCGTCAGTCGGCTCGGCTCGGCAACAAGCGGCCACTCTGTACGCACCCTTAGTGCTGTTTACGAAGTTATACATTTTTAGAAGCGCTAAAAGTAGCAGTAAGGAAGCAGTCAACGTTTTTACTGCTTCCACATTTTTGCTGGGTTATGATGATTATTATAATTATTAATTATAATTAAAGCTTGCTTAGAGAGCACTCTGCAGTCATCATGTCCTTTAGAAAATAAAATAAAGGGTTGGAGGGACAGAATTTCTCTCTACATTTACTTTTTTACTCGTATGTGTTCAAGACATTCGAAAGATATGCTAATTAATGTACGAATTGTTCTATCCCTCTTTAACTCATTGAACATATTAAAGAGCCTACGTTTACGTCTGGCGATTTCATGCTTAACTTTATAAAATGCAAAATTTACCAGAAAGGTCTGTGGTGTGGTTCTCTCGGACTTGGGTATAAAATTTGGATAACAGATGGACAGAAATTTTAACTTTTTTTATTTTTTATCAATTATTAAATTTTTTATTTTAATGAGTGTTAATTATCTTTGTTCGGTTTAAGATCAAATATGACAAATTCCAAATTTTTTTATTTCTATGAATTTTAGGAGAGTTACTGAAATTATTTCTGTTCCTGTTTTTAAATTAAATTATTAAAATTACAACAAATGTATGTATATTATCTTACATAAAATTTGTTTTCGATTAATCGATTAATTTTTAAATTTTATACGATTAATCGGTTAAGAAAAAACCCCGAATAATTATTCTGGCATGTGATTTCGATCGATTTGGTTAAAAATCAAAAATTAAGTGATGAATAGAAAAGGCAGAGAGGTTTGAAATTGGTTTTAACCGCTTTAGTTGTATCAGGTATATCGATTTACGTCTTTTTATTGCTTTAAAATTAAAAATAATGCGAAATATTCAGGATTGAAATTTCAAAATCGATCGATTTGAAACCGATCGATTTTCATCACATGCCAGATTTTCATGATTAATCGATTAAATCAAAAAGTCGATCAATTGAATACCCTAATTATAATTAACGGTGCAATGAATATAGTGAAATAGGATATTGCACCGGTAATATAAGGAAAACATTTTAATATTACTCGTAAGGAAAAACTATTAAGAAAAAAGAATTTAAGAGTTTTCCTATAGGGATGGGTAGATGTTAAAATTGAATAAAATAATCAATAGTGTCCGACCGAACTCACTTTTTAAGGCCGAAGCCGAAGCAGAACCGCCATGGCTTCCGGTAAAACAATGAAATGGAAACGGTTTAATATGAAGACCGTAATGATGTTAGCGGTTTTAAAATAGGTTTAATCGCCAAAAACGGAATGGTTGGTCATACTTAAGTATTTACTACTTTTATTTATACTATTGCTTTCTTTTTTACTACTTTTATTTATACTATTACTTTCTTTTTTACAATTTTCTTATTAATCTTCTCGTAATAATAGGATTTGAAATGCAATCAAATAAAAATTGTTGGTTTATTATAAAATTGTGCCTATTCCTTGTGACTGAAAAATTCAAAGAAATAGAAACTACAAACATAAAACGAGTAAAAAGGCTAAAGTCGGGCATGCCGACTATACAATACCCTACAACAGTCTGGTTAAAAGCCAACTAATGTTTGGATCCGAAATTCGAATGGGTTAAAATGGGACTTGTGTCAAAATTTTCTATAAAATAATAAAAGAAGAGAAAATCATAAATAAAGCTCATATGGGCGATAGGTCCAAATATGGACAGATTCTATCTAGAATATATCGGCTTTGTTCTCGGGACCATGTAAGTCAGCGAACCAAATTTCATTAATATATCTTACTATCTGCGACCTGCAGTGTGTAACCAAGCCAATTTTGGGGGGACCCTTATATGGGCACTAGGTCTAAACATGGACCGATGTTAACTACAAACAATAGGCTTCGTCCTTGGGCCAACATAGGTCGGTGTACCAAATTTCATCAAAATATCTTAATATTTGCGACCTGCAGCGTGTAACCAAGCCAATTTTGGGGGGACCCTTATATGGGCACTAGGTCTAAACATGGACCGATGTTAACCACAAACAATAGGCTTCGTCCTTGGGCCAACATAGGTCGGTGTACCAAATTTCATCAAAATATCTTAATATTTGCGACCTGCAGCGTGTAACCAAGCCAATTTTGGGGGGACCCTTATATGGGCACTAGGTCTAAACATGGACCGATGTTAACCACAAACAATAGGCTTCGTCCTTGGGCCAACATAGGTCGGTGTACCAAATTTCATCAAAATATCTTAATATTTGCGACCTGCAGCGTGTAACCAAGCCAATTTTGGGGGACCCTTATATGGGCACTAGGTCTAAACATGGACCGATGTTAACCACAAACAATAGGCTTCGTCCTTGGGCCAACATAGGTCGGTGTACCAAATTTCATCAAAATATCTTAATATTTGCGACCTGCAGCGTGTAACCAAGCCAATTTTGGGGGGACCCTCACATGGGCACTAGGTCTAAACATGGACCGATGTTAACCAACATCAACAGGCTTCGTCCTTGGGCCAACATAGGTCGGTGTACCAAATTTCATCAAAATATCTTAATATTTGCGAACTGCAGCGTATAAGCAATATAATTTTGGGGGGACCCTTATATGGGCACTAGGTTTAAACATGGACCGATGTTAACCAAAATCAATAGGCTTCGTCCTTGGGCCGACATAAGTCGGTGTACCAAATTTCAACAAAATATCTTAATATTTGCGACCTGTAGAGTGCGCACAAGAATGCATGGACAGACGGACGGACGGATATCGTTAAATCGAAATAAAACGCGATTCTGAGTCGATCTATGGGTCTAGGTACAATATTTTTTGGTGTTACAAACATCAGCACAAACTTATTATACCCTGACGTAGTGATGTAGGGTGTACAAATAACAATACAAAAATAGATAAACAAATTCAAGTTATTTTTAACACACATACATAATGATGAAATAGGGAATGATTTGCAAAAATTTGTATAATTTACATATTGTATATTTCAAAGTCAATTATTTATATGGTGGTTGTGTGTACAAATGTTTGTAAACATCTAAAAATCGTATCTTTAATTTTGTTATGAGAGAGTTGTTGCTTTTATTATATTTTCAACACTACTATTAATTAGTTGTTATTGTTAGTAGTATCCGACCGAACATTTCGGCCAAAAAGTGACATTTAGTCGATTTTCTGTTATTTGATAGCATTGTGAAAAACTGCTGAAATGTTTGTTGAGTCGATTTAATTCGATTTTGAGTGTCAAGTATAAGGAAAACTCCGTAGTTAAGCCGTAAAGTAAACTATTCGGTCGCCGAACTATTTTCGATTTGGCCGAAATTTCGGCGCCGAACAGTGAATTTGTGGCTTAACTTAGGACTTTTCCTTAAGTTTGACCCTCAAAATGCATTATAATGGCACAACAAACATTGTTCCACAAGCACAATTTGTCCATAATGCTTCAACATACCAAATAACGGCAAAATACATTTTCTGGCCGAACTGTTCGGTCGGACAGTTATTGTTAGTTTAAGGGCCAGTGCACTCAAAGGACTCAAAGGACTTTCAGTTCAAATTGCAAAAACTTATTTTCCCATATGTTATTAAAAATACTTTAAACATTAAGTGGCCAAAAATTCGAGTAATTCAATTAAAATAAAAAAACATTAACGTTACTTACAAATCTAATATGGAAAATTATTAAAGAAAATCAGAGTTGAGAGTAATAATTACTTTGTAACGATGACTACGTATTTTCATTACCATTACATAAACATGATTATAATGAAAGTAAGTTCATTACTTTTGTTTTCATTGCATAAATAAATTTTCATAACATTATAATAATAGATACTCAGAAATTCTTTTGCTCTATCTCTAAACTAATAGAAAAAAGTCTGTAAAAATTGTAGTTAAAACTACTGCTAAAAAACGACCTTGCAGAAAAAATGCTGAAATTACCAGATTATTTTTGCAAAATTTTAGTAGGATAGGAACAGCAAAAATAAAACTGTTAAATATACAGAATTTTAGTTATAGTTGAGTTATTTTTTAATGCGAATAAAAATCTAGCGTTCTAAAATCGGCAGTTTGCTATTTCTGTTGATTTTAGCAGGAGAGACTTTTTATTACATTCAACTAAATTTAACTTAAAAATAACAATAATTTTGTATATATAACAGTTTGGTTTTGCTATTTTTAGTCTACTAATATTTAGCAGAATTTTATGCAGATATTACAATTATAATTTCGTCGGCTTGCCCTCAAGTAGTGCTATGTATTTTAACAGGTTTTCAGGAGAGCGAGAAAAACTGATTTGTATTATACTTTTAAGATATTTTATTGACATCAAATGTAGGGTCGTACTGATTTGATCAGTACATGTACTGATTTTCGGTTACGTGTAACGATGAAAAATCTGTTAAAGTAAGTTATTTAATTTTTTGATCAATTTTTCAAATTGCATTACATTAATTAAATTGCAATTGTTTTTTTTATAATCAGTGAATTCATTAACGAATTAGTTAATTTTTTATAAATCAAAAAAAGTACGCACAGGAAAAAAAATTGCCAACCGAATTGCTAAGCCTATTTTGGTTGCTACAACCAATAAATTCGGTTGGTGAAACCATATTGGAATGTGATTACTAAATATATTGGGTATTGCAACTAAAATTCAGTTGTATAAACCGAATTTTGTTGTGATAACCAATATTCAGTTGCACCAACCTATTTTAGTAGATGTAACCGAATTTCAGTTGGAAAATGGCATATTTTTTCTCTGTGTGTATTCCTTCAATTTATAAACTATTTAGTGTTCAGTGATTTAAAACACAGCCATGCCTTCAGTAATTTGAATTGATTTTCTACCCTTCAATGATTGAAAATTTTTTTTAGGGTTTTGATAACAAAGCGAAAGAAAATAAAATCAATTGATATACATTTGTTTGGCTGTGACAACAAAATTTAAATTGTCCTAACAACAGAATCTGCATGTTTTTATGTGAAAATTTCAAAAGGAAAAGTGCCTAGAATCAGAGGGTTTTTCTATAGAAAAAGTTCATAAAACCTTAAAATTGTCTATGAAAAATTTTTAATGGGAAAAAGTAGCGAGGATGTGAACGTTTTTTTATGGCAGAAATTAATCAGAAATTATCAAAGATAAAACAGATTTGTTATGGCCGCTGAATTTGTTGCCAATCAATTGCTGCGCTGTGATAATTGTATTTATATGTCGTTTGTGTCTAGAGAAAATTAGTTAATATAATTTGTTTCCCAGAACTGAAATTCTCTGGCCTAAATAAAAATTTGGTAGTATTAACCGAAAAATTTTGTTGCAGCAATTGAAGCATTTGATTGGCACAAATTGATTATATTTTAAAAATTTTTTATTGATTTTAAGTCAGAAAAAAATGGTCACCCAAATCGTATGCCTTAATGATTCACGACCTCAATTACTAAAATCATCATTAATTTTTCCCATTTATTTTTTTTGTATATGTAAGATATATGTAATTATATATAACACAAGATATACTTATATATAACGCAAGATATAATTATATTTAACACAATTACGAGAACAGTTTAGTCTAATAAAGGCAACCCTTATGTATAGCACTGTTTGGCTGAGTTAATTAAGCGGTCGACTATACTCTACTTTTTTAAACAACATTCTCATTTTTATTTATATTTTTTTTTATAAATTATATTAAATATAATATATTGTTGGATTCAATCTGATACAATTTAATCTGCCATTTTTCGGATCAATTTTACTAAATCACCAAATATATTGCTGGATATAATTCAATTTGTCATCAAATTGGACCTCCAAATTTTGAGCTATAAGTTGATCTTAGTCCATCCCAATGTATACAACAGGATCTAATACGATATCATTGGTTAACCCAATTTTGAGATCTAATTGAATCAGCTAGATATTACTGCAGATACCCAGCAAAATATTGGTAATGACACGTCATTACTATCTGCATTACCAAAAATGATATATCATTACTTTTTACATTATTTTATAATATAAAATAATGACTTCCTAATAACGGCCTATTGTATTCATTGTTTCTAAATATAAAATAATGACTTACTCGTAATAGTTTAAATAAGTACTTTTTACACAGTTAAATTTTATACATTTTTATTTATTATATGTAAATATGTTTTATGTTTAAATTTTTATGACGAGTCCTAAAATTACACAATAGAGAAAACTTAAATTTTTCTGAATGTATTTCCTTAAGCTAATATTACCCAGCAAAATCTTTCATTACCAAATTAGTGGTTATATAATAGAAATTCATAGCTCCGCACAACTTATTTTTTGGCGTCTAAACTCATTATTTTTGTTTGGCGTGGTCGTTTTTATAAGTAGTCACGCTTACCCGCTCGCTTACGAAAAAATGAGAAATAAGTAGTTATGAGATTTTGAATAATAAGTGGTTACACACATTCTTACAAAAAGTTGAATTATCAGTGGTTATCCGATTGCTTACTTGATTCTTAAAAATAAGGAGTTAAGCAAATACTATTAGCTTAAGGAAATATATTCAGAAAAATTTAAGTTTTCTCTAGTGTGTAATTTTAGGACTCGTCATAAAAATTTAAACATAAAACATATTTACATATAATAAATAAAAATGTATAAAATTTAACTGTGTGAAAAGTACTTATTTAAATTATTACGAGTAAGTCATTATTTTATATTTAGAAACAATGAATACAATAGGCCGTTATTAGGAATTCATTATTTTTTATTAAAAAATAATGCAAAAGGTAATGATATATCATTTTTGGTAATGCAGATAGTAATGAGGTGTCATTACCAATATTTTGCTGGGTATTTGCTTAACTCCTTATTTTTGGGAATCAAGTAAGCAATCGGATAACCATTTATAATTAAACTTTTTGTAAGCATGTGTGTAACCACTTATTATTCAAAATCTCGTAACTACTTATTTCTCATTTTTTCGTAAGCGAGCAGGTAAGCGTGACTACTTATAAAAACGACCACGCCAAACAAAAATAATGAGTTTAGACGCCAAAAAATAAGTTGTGCGGAGCTATGAATTTCTATTATATAACCACTTATTTGGTAATGAAAGATTTTGCTGGGAATATTAAATTGGATATGATTACATATTGCGCTAGATAAATTTTTTGAAAGGGTTTTGAATTGACAACGGTATTTTAGCGGTATTGTCTGCCAAAACTGTATAAAATCAATATGGAGCAGGGTATGCGAAATTCGTCTAAGCTCGTATATAGCGCTATCATTTTTTTTATTAATATTTTTTAATAGATTATTTTTATCATTCTTCTTAGATCACATGCAAGTAAAACGTGTAAATACAGATAACTAAAAATAAAATAAAGTCGAATATGTAGGGGAAAGTGTTGTACTTTGAAATGTTTCAAATAGTGCTCTAATTATTCGACCGTAGATGTTAACCGGCTAAGGCATTATACGAAAAATCACTACAATGGGTTAGCCGGTCGATTAATAGAAAAATTGTCGATAATCGAATCGAATGAAAAGAAATTTATTTTTATTTTTTTTTTTTTAGCAAAATCATAAGCACTTTAATATCAGGTTATAAAATAAGTCAACATCAACTCAGGTATCTAAAAGGACTTAAAAACAGATTCTCAGTGCCAGTTTTATAGTCAAAACTAAGACTGATTTTTTTCTTAAATATTTTTTAATAAGAAATTTTGGTTGAAATTTTCTTACTTAAGAACCCATTTATCGCCGCTAGCAGTTCCCGTCGAAAGATTTTGAAAAAATATTTGTGTCAAATACTATTCTGAGCCTAATTAAGAAAATTCTAAATTTTTAAGTTCCAGTTTTCCGAAAAATTAGTGGTGATTATAATCACCATTGGCGGAATATGCATACATGGCTGATATTTTTGAAGTGTAAATAAAAGGCGTTTTTATACTGAGTATATCATAAAAGAAACAGGACTCATAATAATTGTTACAAAAACTAAATTAAATAAAAAATATGTCATTAGCAAGTTATGAATAGTAAAAGTACTGGTGATTATAATCACCAGTCGGCGAAAAATGAGTTAAGAAAAAAATTTACCTTAGTTCTGACAATAAAACTGCCCCTTAGAGATATCACGTGGAAGGAAGTCCTTAGAATTAACTTATCTGGAGGAAAATTGAGTTAGAACATTAGAGTTTATCTATGAAGGAAATGAGAGTTGGTGTGAATTCGTCGGTGTTTTTATTTTCTAAATGTGCTAGTTTGACTACTGTTTGGAAGATTTTTGTCAACTCATTAAACAATTTCTATCATAATCTGAACGTATTTGCATTTTAAAATATTCTAAACCGTAAACGAAAGAATTTAATTTATGTTCTAAAGTTATACATTCATAGAAATAAACCTGTAAAAATAGCAGGTAAAGCTACTAAACATTTGTTTAAAATTACAGACTTCAAATGGGCATGAGAAGTTTACCCAACACATCGTGTGAGTAAACTTCTGTACAAAACGTTGGGAAGATAATAAAAAATTAAACGTTTCAAGGAACAACACTTTCCCTTAATAAATATAAAAAAGAGATGAGTGTTTTGAGGGGTTATAAAACTGAAAGCTTGAGTTGTACAATTGATTTATAATCCCAATTGATATGTTGACAGTGTTGTTATCAGCACGTTTTTTTAAATGAGGTTTAACTTTCTATTCAAAAGATTGAAAGATGTCATTTTATCAAAGACCATAACATTTAAAAGACCACTCTCCAACTGTGTTAATTGGCTCTCTTCTTTTTTCGTATTTACATGTGTTTTGCATAGGCTAACATAGGTCGATATAAATTTCCTTTTTCTTAAAGAGCACGATGAAACGAATTTTGTGGTCATATTAGCTGTAATTTCAGTAAATTTTACCGGCATAATTCTCCGAGCATACAAAAAATTGTAGTTTAACTAATTTGTTAGTTGCCCGACTAAAAAAGATGTTATATAATCATATATCACCATATATAAACCCATATATACATTCATATCTAATTTGATCCGAATATTGGAATATATAATTATATCAAGCGAGATACGCATGTTATCTAGCCTGATACAATTTGATCCGAAAAATGGGTCTATCTAACTGCATCAAATTATATATAAATACATATAATTTGATGAAGATTTTCAAAGAAAATTTTAGTACATATTGTTGAGATTACTTATTTCATTCTTATTAAATACTAATGCTTAATGTTTAGAAAAAATTTTCCTAATAAACTTGGAAATAGCTGACAAAATAAAACATTACAAAAAAAATTTGTCGGAACAACTTTTTCTAGGTTAGAGTTTTGGTCTTTCTTATAAAATGTGTCTTTTTTAAAAAATAAAAAAATTAACTTCCACAATTAATTTTTTTTTCACGGAAAAATAAATGAACTTAAACCATATTTATTTCAACATATGTTTGTCTAATTTTTATTTTTAAATTTAAAAGTAAAAATAATTATTTCGACCTTAATTCCACAATGAAAAAACAAAATTTTTTATTTCTCTAAAATTATTTTTATTTTAATGAAGAGTATTTTGCCAACTATTTGAAAAATATATGTTAAATTCAATTAGTATAAACTTCACAATTTCCTTGGGCTTAAGGTTTGTTTTTTAAATATAAAAAGTTTTTTATTTTTGATATTTCGCTACTCCATTGTGAAGCATCTTCAGGATTATCCAGATCCACAATTTGTGAGTTTTTTTAATTTTTATAGTGCAATTAAACTTTATAAATTTTTGTATAATTAGATATCATGTCAGATATAATTACATATAAAATTAATACAATTTTCTATTAATTTGTTATATATTTTGATATAAGATTGCCCAGGTAGAAAATTACAAAGGGGTCAGCACTGACAAAGCACCGAAATGGGTGGTATTAGTGCTTGTTAACAGTGATTTCCTAACGCCCAAATGATAACACCGTCCCACGGTGGTGCCAATGTTTTACAAAGAACTGAGAAAGCACCCAGAAACATAAAAATCAAATGCTTTCCCAACTCCCAAATAAAAAAATTAAAGTGCTTTCCTGGCACCCGAATGATAACACTGATCTATTTAATTCTTTGCAAAGTACTGAGATGGCACAAGGAAACACAAAAAGCAAGTGTTTTCTCTGCCACCAAATTATGAGCCCTCATCACTGTAGAATTTCAAATTACTCTAAAATAGATGATTCTTGGAGTTATTGTATTGTGGAGTCAAAAATTATTTAAATATTCACTCGCTTCTTTTTCATGATTATATATAATGTCATATCAAACATATTTATAAAAGCGAAGTGTAAATATAAATGTATATGGTTATATAAAGCCACGCATATAAACATTTATTATTATATCAAATCATATAAGATTATATGAAAACTTTTTTAGTCGGGTGTATTTAACTATTTTGTTTACTAAAATTTTACAGCAGTATCATTTGACATAAAATTAATGCATTTTAAACTAAAAAGAACTAAATCGAGTTTTCTGTTAAATTAACTGTTTTTTTAAATTATTTTAAAAATACCTACATTTAGGCTCTAATGCATAAACTGTTCTTAATTTTCCGTTAAGGAATACAATTGCTAAAATACTAATTTTCCTTATTAAACGTTTACTAAAAAATGTCATGCATAATCGTTAAATAACAGTTAGTTAATTTCTCGTTTTATTCTGGCAACACCCTTATTTAATGTGTCTTCGCTTTCAAATAAATTGTTAGTGATTCATAAAATTAGTAAACGATCGACTCGTTAATCATAGGTGAATAATGTTGTTTTGAAGATTTTATCTATAAAAATAATTTATAATAAATCAAAACATGACAAAAACAATTTTTATACATATCTTGGTTATGTAATAGTTTAAAATAATATTTTAAAGACAGTTTAATATTACGAATACTGAATGTATTCGAATCACGATTATGTTTCGATTAAATCAACATCACTATTTTGTTTAGTTTATTTTGTATTTTATTTGTCCACCAATTTGTGAAAATTTAATGAAAAAACGCTTAAATGGTGCAATTGTTGCAGATTTTTTTAATTTGTTAGATATAAAATGTTGGATTTTACATATTCTTGGGTGAATGACCCTGCAAAAAGTCTTTAAATAGATATAAACTCAATAGTTATGGTTTCAACTGAGACTTTTATTTTCCAAATTTTATGAAATGCTTATTTCAGGCTTTACCCTACTTTAACAGATTGTTAAATTTGTAGTTATTAAAGGGATTATGCATACTGTTTTTGCCAAATTAGCTTAAAAACGTTTAATTAAACTGTTTAGAAACATACATAATACATACCTATATTCGTTTATATTACATCTATTTTCGTTTATATTATCAATATTATAATGCTATATTAATAATTTTTCTTGTAGTAAAACATTTTTATTTATAAACACATTTTTTGTAAATGCAAAAATTGCTGTTTATGTTTTATTTCTGTGTATAATTTTATTAATTTTGAATACTAAATAATAGAAGTTCTCAAACAAAAACTTTTCGGAAACTTTTGTCAGATTCCATAAACAACAAAAATTTTGAAATTTTCAATTTTTGATGAAAAATGCGTTTCTAGATCGGTATGGGAATTTTAATTTTCAAAATTTATACCGCCCATTGGCATTGAAGATTTAACACATTGTTATGAACACTATGTTTACTATTAAAGCTTGTAATAATTTAATTTACCTATAATTAGTACAATTAAATATTTAAATTTACGAATCAAAAAAGTTTTTTTTTGTACATCATTATGACGCTTAAGTTCAAGGTTAATTTAAATTTTAAATATAATTTTACAAACATTAAGTGGACTTAAATCTAAAATATGGTCTACATAAAAATAAGTTGCTTATCATTGGCAAATGTTCAAAATCACAGTAAAAAAAAAAGAAATCAATTCTGTCAAAAATCTACATATTCAAACAAAAAAAAAATATATATATTGGCAAGAACGGAACAAAAAATGCATATAATCGAAAATGTTCGTCTGCAAAATTAGAAATACGAAAACAAATCGCAACTTGTATGTCTACAGAATGTTGATAATTTGTTAAAATTCAATATAAGTAACTTGTAGGGCAAGGAATTCCATGCAAATGCATGTTTTTTCTCGATAGTCCAAAAGAAATATAAACTAATTATTTTAATGATTCGGATCATCAAATTTAAAACAAAATGTCATCGATTTGTAGTTGCATATTTTTGCATATTTAGACAGAAATGGATGTTTTTGCATATTTTGACTTCATATTTGCATATTTGCCTTTTTAATGCATATTGTGTGCTTTTTAATGCATATTTGTGCATTATTTTAGTTTTTAGGAGCATTTTATAATTTGTAAAAAATAAAAAAATTTGATACTTTTTCGTATTTTATTCAATAAAAATATTTATTTTTTTTTTCATTATTTTTAAAAATAAACTTTCTTAAAAACCTTATTGATCTATAGAAAACTTGGAGTTCTGTGTCTACTTGCAAAATAACTAATATATATTTTTATATTTTAAAGTGCTTTGTTTTTGCAAAAATAATCGTTTTTAGTGCATATTTTTTGTGTTTTTAATGCATATTTGTCTTTTTTAGCCGCATTTTTTAGGTGCATATTTTCGATTTTTAAGTGCATGAAATTCCTTGCCCTAGTAATTTATATATGTTACTTTTAATTGTTTTCTAGTACCAACAATTTTAAGCAAATTTAAATTGCATTTATTATCTACCTACACCAGGGCTGGCAAAACTATGACACGCGTGTCAGTACTGGCACGCGAGTGGTTTTTAGGTGGCACGCGACGTTTTGTTGAATATTTTCAAAATATTTAAACTATGTATTAGAAGACTAGCAAAAAATTCAGTTAAATCCCTACGGGAAATTTTAACAAACTGTCACCGAACAGGCCCCTTTACATGAAATAGACTGGTCACTTTTACATGGCGTTGTCATAGAAGGGGGAAATTGACCCCTTGTGACATGTCATAAGACACATGCTAGGACAGGTTACAGAACTCTCAGAAAAAACAAAGTTCAGGGACCTGTACTGGGATTTGTCTTGTCACATGTCACAAGGGGTCAATTTACCCCTCCTATGACAACGCCATGTAAAAGTGACCAGTCTATTTCATGTAAAGGGGCCGCCAGTTCGGTGACAGTTTGTTAAAATTTCCCGTAGGGATGTTAAATTTCGCTACAAAAATGTGTGATTTAACTCCATAATGGTGAAGTTTTTCATAGAGCTTTTAAATCGTATTTTAGAATGAATGAAACTCTGTATTGTCACCATGTTTTGTTTAAAGAAATATGGTTAATACAGAACTCGCAAATTCGATTATCATAAAATTCTGGCAAAATTTCTAAAATTCTAGATTGAAAGAAATTTAATTGTTTCGATGAGAAAATGCGTCATAGTCGGAGAAATAAAAAGTACCAGAAAATTGCACAAAAATGGAACACAACTTGTAATAAAATTGGATCTAAAAAATTTTATTTTTTTAAAGGGAAAATAGGGGCTACGAAAAAACCCTCAATGAAATAAAGGCTGAAAATAAGTTTCATAATGAAATAACACCCTATGTTGGAATATGAAATTGGGTTTTGATCGTGTTTCGCAGAGCCATTTCATCTGAAATAGAAATTTCTCTGTTCAAATCCATAATATTCGCTTTTTATTCATTACTATGATGATAAAAACCGCGCGATTTATTTCAAAAAAATCAAATTTTTCTCTGAAGCACATTTTTCAATTAGTTTCTTACGTACTTAAATAATGGATGGCGCCCAATAATTTAACTATTTTTAACAAAATAAAATAACCACCAAAAATAAAATAACCCCCCAAAAAAATTAAAAGGCAATAATGTTCAAACTGTTTTAATTTTTTTCCATTGGGGATTTTATCATAATAAAATAATCTCAATATTTAAAAATTAAATAAACCCCCAAAAATTAAATAACTATCAAACATTTTTAGGTCATTTCGTGGATGTTATTTAATTTTTCCCTTAGGGGTTCTTTCATGCGATGATATTTTTAAAAGAAATTTTCCAAATTTTAAAAATTTTTAAAAAAGGACTTTTAAAAGACAACTAAAATTAAGGTGGCACACGAGAAATTTTTACAAAAAAAATTTGTCCGTTTCTGGCACGCAGCGAAAAAATCTTGCCACCCCTGACCTAGACCGTCTAATTAATATTGACATTTTTAAATTTTATTACTTGTTATCTTTTAATTAAAATTCTTCTAGGCAATTCTTGATCACAATTAAAAATATTTAGTGTAATCACAGTTTAGTTTTATAGTGTAAAATAAATATCAAAACTACAAAGTTATTTATAATACAGTAATTTTGAAAGCTTTAAAATGAAAATATAAAGATCGATTCGAAATACTGCCCGGGTAAAAATCTTAATATGGAGTCATATATAATTATATCTTATTTGATAAGTCCCCATATACAACCACATACAGATTGATCCGGAAAATGGGTCATCTACATGTGTCTAATTATATAAAATTAGATATAATATGATACAGTTTGATATTATATCTAATTCGATATAAAAATATCAGATTTTATATAATTTTGTCAGACTTGAAATTTGCATTGTTTGAACAATTTTAAAGGTCCAAACTTTATAACATAAAATAAAAATTTAGTTGAATGCTTTTGTCTTCTAAATCGTATGCATCATTTTTTTTAACATGATTTTACATGCAAAAAAATCACGTGAAAATTATTTGGCTATGGAGTAATTAACTCTTAATTTGCAGACTACTAAATTTGATGTTGAACTATATATTAATTTCTACGGGATTATATAGAAAGTTATATAAAACGAGTAAAAAGGTTAAAGTCGGGCATGCCGACTATACAATACCCTACACCAGTCTGGGTAAAAGACAACTAATGTTTGGATCCGAAATTCGAATGGGTTAAAAGGGGGCTTGTGTCAAAATTTTCTATAATGTGAGTCAGTGCGCCAAATTTCATTAAAATATCTTAATATTTGCGACTTGCAGTTTGTAACCAAGCCAATTTTGGGGGGATCCTTATATGGGCACTAAGTCTAAACATGGACCGATGTTTACCAAAATCAACAAGCTTCGTCTTTGTGCCAACATAGGTCTGTGTACCAAATTTCATCAAAATATCTTAATATTTGCGACCTGCAGCGTATAAACAATATAATTTTGGGGGGACCCTTATATGGGCACTAGGTCTAAACATGGACCGGTGTTAACCAAAATCAATAGGCTTCGTCCTTGGGCTGACATAGGTCGGTGTACCAAATTTCATCAAAATATCTTAATATTTGCGACCTGCAGCGTATAAACAATATAATTTTGGTAGGACTCTTATATGGGCAGTAGGCCTAAATATGGACCGATGGTCACCAAAATCAATAGGCTTCGTCCTTGGGACAAAATAGGTCTGTGTACCAAATTTCATCAAAATATATTAACATTCGCGACCTGCAGCGTATAAACCATATAATTTTAGTAGGACCCTTATATGGGCACTAGGTCTAAACATGGACCGCTGTTCACCAAAATCAATAAGCTTCGTCCTTGGGCCGACATAAGTCGGTGTACCAAATTTCATCAAAATATCTTAATATTTGCGACCTGCAGCGTATAAACAATATAATTTTGGTAGGACCCTTATATGGGCACTAGGTCTAAACATGGACCGATGTTCACCAAAATCAATAGGCGTCGTCCTTGGGCCGACATAAGTCGGTGTACCAAGTTTCATCAAAATATCTTAATATTTGCGACCTGTAGAGTGCGCACAAGAATGCATGGACAGACAGACAGACGGACGGACGGACAGACGGACATCGTTAAATCGAAATAAAAAAAAATTCTAAGCCGATCGGTATACTATAAGGTGGGTCTAGGACCAATATTTTTTGGTGTTACAAACATTAGCACAAACTTATAATACCCTGACCACATAGTGGTGTAGGGTATAATTACAAGAATATATTTTTAGTATGACGACACATACAGTGTCATATAACTTAGTATCGAACCATATATAATCATATCGGTCACTACATATATTTTGATTAGTTTTATATGGTGTATGTAGTTATATATGGAGTCAGATTTTGGGATATGTAATAACATCATTTACCATACAAAAAATTTGTTTAAAAAATAATATTATATGCAGTTGTATATAATGATATGTAACTCCATTCATTGTCAGATATAACCCAATCACATTATATATGACAATATACAACTATTTTTACTCGGGTGGATACTTTACAGATTGGATTTAAGAAAAAAAGGATATAAAGCATTTCCTATTAAAACTTCAGAGTTGTTAACTTTATTTTAAAATCGCTAAAAACAAAGAAAAATTTGTTTGTGGTTAAGGCACTGTCTTGGCTAATCTGGCGACTATTTGTGGATGAAAATAATGAAATATTTATGGAAATTTTATAAAAATTCCAACAATATGCAGTTTGTAAAGTTCCGATCAGTACTCGCTAAATTTTACTATGTCATTTGATAAAAGGTCGGCCACCCCCACTTAAAACGGGTAGCAAATTAAAAAACCAAAAGCTACACTCTAAAAAAATACATTTAAATTTACTGCTTTCGTGCATGTAAATTTTCATGTAAAATGACAGAGAAAGTTTATAAGTACGCACGATATGTTTGAAAAATTAATTTACACATTTTTGTCTATAAATTTAGGCTCAACATATGTGCTTCGAAACCTGTTTCCGAGTTTATAAACACATATTACAGTAAATTATTTTTATTTAGACATTTGTGTGTAATTATAAGTATAAATGCGTAACTAAAAATTGTCAATCAAACCAAATTTATTTATTGAAAAAAATAAAATACAGAAATCAGCACATTCAAATGAAAAGAAAATAAAAGAATCTAACCTTTTGCAAAAAAAAATCATTACTTCAAGATGCTCTTGTGGTGTGGTTGATATATTTCGGTAATAGTGTCTTTTTATTTGTAAAGAAATTTGTAAGTTATTAATACGATTTTTTTTTCTTTATATGGTGAGTCGAACATCATCCTCTGGCTACTCCTGTTCAGTTCTCATTGAAAGTTCTTTTGCGATTCACACTGCGGAGGAAATAAGAACTTGGCCAATACCTTACCATTTACTCTAGTGAATCTAATCAATAATCCAGGAGATCATTCCAAGCTTCTACGGTTTTTATAGGCTAATATATTTGTGGTGGTAAGACTATATTTTTGTTTACTCTGGTCCTAAAATTCAGAAATACTTCTTTTTCCATAATAAATATCAGAACTTTATACACTCAGAGAATTAATATCGGTAAAATTAACTGCAATTGGAGTTAAAAATTGAAGCTATTTTTAACTGCAATTTTGGATAAAATAATTGCAATATGAGTTAATTTTAAATGCAGTTTCAGTTTAGGTACCCTTTCTTCAAACAAAAATTTACCGCTATAATTATTTTAGTGTAGACCTGATGTTACTGATTCCAAGTAGTACTACAATCTTTAAAATTTCGGGATTGAAGGTTCAAAAAAGGTTAATTAATAAAAATTATATTTAGACTGTTTTTTGCAAGCATGTTACGTTGTTGCCCTAATTTCGCTCGAAAAAATTTTAAATACGAAAATTTTAAATAAGAAATTTGAATATGACTGAAATCAGATCTTATTTAAATTGACCTTTAAAAGGTACGAAAATTAATTTTTCAAAATTTTCAATCCCAAATATTTTAAAATCTGTGCGTTTTGTAGGAATTACTTGAAAGAAAAGTATTTTGGTTTAACCAGAGCTATTTGTAAATAAATTCGTATGATGCTAATGCAATTTTAATTTTTTTATGCAAATCATTAAAAATAGCAGTTGTCGACCGGTTGAAAGTCTTTCAAAATCAATTTCGAAACATACAACTATACGAACGAAGTGGAAGAAAATAATAATTGTCATTGTAATAAGAATTACTCGTAAACTGGTGATCCATTTTGGTAATGAAATGTTATACAAAAATATTTATTTATTATTGTTTGTAAATAATCTATAAGGTTGTTCATAAGGGGTGTGCTATCTGTTGTATCGTTGTATCGTCCTAACAAAAAACAGAGTTGTTAAAATTTTTATTTGTGTTTAACAACGATTTTTTATTCAGTTTTCTATCTGTTAGCACCAGGCACCAGAAAACGTTTTTTTTTTGTTTTTATCAAAAATAAATATCACTAAAGTTCAAAATGTTTTTATTTCTCAATCGAAAACAAAAAATTTCAAATGTACTTTAAAACAAAAATATCCCTCAAGTTGAAATTCGAAAAATATCTTTAGGTATAAATATCAAAGATAAAAAAATTGATAAAAAAATAAAACTTTTTAAAACGTTTTAAAAAACGTTTTTTTTTTGTTTTTCATCTTTGTACTAAGTACAAAAATATGAATAGAATTTTAAAATTTTTGTTTTATTTTTATGGTGGAGATTATTATGGTTTTTGGTTTCAAATCTGTAGAAAATCATATAATATCCTAGAGTGAACTGTTGAGCGGTATATACATACAAACATATATTGCAATTTATTTTTTTTTTTTTTGCTAAAATGTTTGCCAATTGACCAGCATTTTGCACTAATATTATTCATTTTCGGAATGAAATCGCTGTATAAGTTTTCTAATTAAATTTTTGCACCAAGAAACCTTTTTCGCATTCCGCCATTAATTCGCAATTTTTTAAGTGCAGATTTTTAAAATTTATAACCTCATTTCAGCAGGTTAATTTGTTATAACAAAAATTTAATGCAAATATAACTAAAATTCTGTATATTTAACAGTTTTATTTTTGCTATTACTATATTACTAATATATATCAAAAATAAATCTTTTAATTTTAGCAGTTTCTTCTGCAACATAATTTTTAACTAATAAGTTGTTTTAACTAAATTTTTTACAGACTTTGTATTAGTGTACTAAAAAATATACTGAGTTGCAGCGTACATTTTGCAAATGTTTAATAATTACTTTTATTGCAGACAATAAAACACAATGTGTCGTAAAGACAAAGTGGTATTTTCATATCAAAGAATAGCTTAGTAGTAGAGCTAGCTATATTAAGGTCGCAAGCTCTATACCCGATGGCGCCAATAGAAACAGTTTTTAAAATAAAAAAAAAAACACAATTTTTTTGTGAAATTTAGTTTTTAAATTTTCTTTTGATGAAAAAGAGTTTCCTTTGCACTTGTTCGAAAAGTACTGAAAACAATTTGAAGTGGGAGTACTCCTCTCCTATGATAACTTAATGTTAAAATCATTATAGCGGTATTCATAAGTTAAAACTACCGACTAACATCCAGTGCACAACTTTTTATACACACAAATTCCCATAAGGGAAAGTTATGCATTCGTTGTGCAGTTGTTATTTTTAATTTATGAATACAGGCCCTTAGTCTTTATTTTAGAAAAAAAGTATATCTAGATCATTAATTGTAGTGCTTTTTGTTCTCCTTTAGGATCTCTTGTTTTGCTGGGTAGTTAAAAATTATTTTTTCGAAGACGCGTTCTGGTATTAGGCGACTGATGTGAGAAATGTTGGCTTTCAATTTATCATTGCCAGTTATTAGGTCTTATTCTCTTCATTTAAAGTACTAATTAAACCAGTGTAAAAGAAGCACTGCAATTCAATATATTTTTTCAGTTATTTTCACGTTGTTAGTTATTGTTGTTATTTAACAGTTAAAAAAATAACGTGTTATGTTATTTTTAAAGTTTCAGATCCTAACGGTATTGTAAATATACATAATTTGATATTCATCTAAATAACTGTGATTACCCTTAATATTTAAATTGGCGCTGAATTTAAATTTACATTTTTTGTTCTAAGCTCAGTTTAATTTACAAATATTTTCAATAATTATTTGAGTTATACATGCAAAGAGTATTTTTCTCAATTAATTTTTATTTGAACTGTGTACATATTGCTTTTTTTTGGTTTTTGCTACGTTTTCTAATGAATATTGTGAAACCATAGATTTTTTAGATTCTTTTGAAAAGCTCAATTAAACACAATTATTTTTAAAACTTGTTTTTAGTGACTATTATTCTATTTCCGAGGAAGTTTCATTTATTATCGACTAGTTTGCCTTTATTATCTGTATTAAGTATATACTAAAATTAAAAATCACGAATTGATTACAGATATAGAAAATGTAAAATAAATAAGGCGCAATTCCGCAATTTAATTATTATATACAATTGCATTACATGACATGTATTTTTAAACAAAATGTATGTAGTAGACTTTGGCATTTAACAATAGAACATTTTATTAAAGTTTTTATTCTAAAACTTTTAAAGTAGAACGATAACACAATGTCCCGTTAAAATTTAATAACAGTTAAATTAAAAATTTATATGGGAAATAACAAATGCGTCTGTTAGGGCCAGTTTGCAGGTAACACGGGCCACACTTAGCCTCATTTTTACCATGTACCGTTAGCTACTACACTAAGAAAAATTAGTAAAACGTCTTGTATATCAAGTGTACTATTTTTCAGCAATTTTTTTGCACAAATTCCGTTTTCAGCAAATGTTAGCAAAACTTTTGCTGAATATTACTATTTTCTTGGTAAAAATCAGCTCGCTGATTTTCAGCAAACCTTTTGCTGAAATTACCAACTTTTTTGCAAGCACGCTCCTGACTAAAAATTTGCTGACACAGCAACATTTTTTGCTGACTTGTTTTTTAGTGTAGCTGGTATTTTTACTACCATATTTGTTGTTGTTTCCCATATAAAATTGGAATTTAACTGTTACTTAAGTTATAACTGGGCATTTAGTAATCAGACCTTAGGAATTGCAGTTATTCGTGTAGTAAACGGTTATACATTCATAGAAATAAACCTGTAAAAATAGCAGTAAAATCTACTAAAAATTAGTTAAAAATTACCTTTCAGAAAAAACTGCTATAATGAGCAGATTTTTTGCTAAATACCTACTACACCTTTTGCAATTGTAATTCAGAAAATATCAATTGAAATTCAGAATTTCCATTTGAAATTCAGAAAATATCAATTGAAATTCAGAATTTCCATTTGAAATTCAGAAAAGATCAATTGAAATTCACAAAATATCATTTGAAATTCAGAAAATATTAATTGAAATTCAGAATTTGTCATTTGAAATTCAGAAAATATCAATTGAAATTCAGAAAATATCATTTGAAATTCAGAAAATATCAATTGAAATTCAGAAACCGTCATTTGAAATTCAGAAAATATCAATTGAAATTCAGAAATCGTCATTTGAAATTCAGAAAATATCACTTGAAATTCAGAAATCGTCATTTGAAATTCAGAAAATATCAGTTGAAATTCAGAAAACATTATTTGAAATTCAGAAAATATCAATTGAAATTCAGAAATCGTCATTTGTAATTCAGAAAATACCAATTGAAATTCAGAAAACATCAATTGAAATTCAGAAAATATCAATTGAAATTCAGAAACCGTCATTTGAAATTCAGAAAATATCAATTGAAATTCAGAAAACATCAATTAATATTTTCTGAATTTTAATTGACGATTTCTGAATTTCAATTGACATTTTCTGAATTTCAAATGATGATTTCTGAATTTCAATTGATATTTTCTGAATTTCAAATGACGATTTCTGAATTTCAATTGATATTTTCTGAATTTCAAATTACGATTACTGAATTTCAATTGATATTTTCTGAATTTCAATTGATATTTTCTGAATTTCAATTGATATTTTCTGGACTTCAAATGATATTTTCTGAATATCAATTGATATTTTCTAAATTTCAAATGATATTTTCTGAATTTCAAATGATATCTTCTGAATTTCAATTGACATTTTCCGAATTTCAAATGATATTTTCTGAATTTCAATTGATATTTTCTGAATTTCAATTGATATTTTCTGAATTTCAAATGGGAAAATCTGAATTTCAATTGATGTTTTCTGAATTTCAAATGGAAATTCTGAATTTCAATTGATGTTTTCTGAATTTCAAATGGAAATTCTGAATTTCAATTGATATTTTCTGAATTTCAATTGATATTTTCTGAATTACAATTGCAAAAGGTGTAGTAACATTAGAACAGCAAAAATAAAACAGTTAAATGTACAGAATTTTAGTTATATGCTATTTGAGTTAACTTTTATTTGACTTTTAAAATGACAAATTGTACTGTAAAATCTGTAGAAAATTTTTGTAAATATTAGTAGAATAAAAATAGTAAAAACAAACTGTTATATCTGCAAAATTTTTGTTCTTTTTAAATTAAATTTATTTGCTAAAAAGATAGTAAACTGCTGATTTCACAAAAAAAATTGAACTGAAAGTTTTAATTTTTTTTTTTGTGGTTTTTTTTAGTGTACTAGTTATTTAGCAAAATTTTTTGCTGATTTTAGCTGGTTAAGTTATTATTTGCTACTAACTAAAATTTAACTCAACTATAACTACACCGATAAAACTCTGTAGTTGGATAGTTAACAAAATCTATAGATAAATTTTAAAATAAATACATGTACACTCATAGAAATAAAAATACAAAAATAAAACAAAAAAATAAAAAAAAAATTTGTTGTTGTTTTTGTTTTTTCTTTGATGTTTTAAATGTTTAATAACGCTCCCAGACGAGAACAAGAAATTCTCATTGAGTTTGTAATTTAACTTAACAAATATTTCCAGAAATTCTAAAAATGTCGCCCCTGACGATTTCCGTAGGCAATAATGAAATCTGGATAGGGACATGCCTACAATTGATTATTTTTCACAATTTGTTTGTGATTTCAGCATATTTAATTCCTTTAAAACTGTTAAATTTACAGAATTTAAGTTATATTTGAGTAAACTTCAAGTTAACTTTGAAAATGACAAATTGTACTGTAAAATTTGCAGAAAAGTTTGCTAAACATTAGTAGAATAAAAATAGCAAAACCAAACGGTTATGTCTACAAAATTTTAGTTATTTTTAAGTAAAATTTAGTTGAATGCAAATAGCAGTATATTCTGCTAAATTTAACAGAAATATGTTAAAACAATAATAGTAAACTGCTAATTTCACAAGGCTAGATTTTTATTTTCATTAAAAAATAGTCGAAAAAAACTTCGAAAATGTTAAATTTTATTGTGATTTTTTATTATTTAGCAAAATTTTTTTGCTGATTTGAACAGGTTAAGTTGTTATTTTATTTTAACTAAAATTTAACTCTACTATAACGAAAATTCTGTATATTTAAGTTTTATTTTTGCTGTTCCTATCTTACTAGTATTTGCAAGGCCATTTTGAACTAATTTTAAATAAAATTTTTACAGATTTTTTCCTATTATTGTAGTAATTTTAACTGTAATTGCTAAAAACTACTTTTAGAGCAGTTACTACATGAACGTTTTTTGTGTAGTAATCGGTAGTTGTAATTACAGTGGTTTTCTACACTGATATTAATTTCTGCATAAAATCAATTAAATTTCTACTGAAACTTTTCAATAAATTCAAATTTTCATAAAAATTGTATATGCTCAATAAGTATAAAAATGATATTAAAAACTATTTTTATGAAATTTATGAAGCCATTCATTAATTCTTGTCAAATACATTATTTTTATGTACTGAAAATTGAAAACTACCATTATGACGGTTTAAAAAAAAACTAACCATTGCACTTTGTTTTAACTGTTATTTCCAGTAGAATCTACGAACAAACTTTTTTAATATATCTGCCCAGCATAAAAAGAGATGCCATAGCAGTAGAAAAAATACTATAATTAATGATATACATAGATGTACTTCTTTTTAAACAGATTTTAACATTGAGTTGTCATAGGAAAAAAAAAATTTTGGTCCCGCCAGAAATCGAACCCGCGATCATCTGTTTAGAAATAAACGGTATCAAAATCACTTAGAGCAATTATGCTTAGAAGCAATACTTAAGTGATTTATTTTAAGTTGTTCAGAATTACTTCTAAAAAGCAATAAAAATACACTAACGGATACTTTTGAAGCAATGAAAGAAGCGACTTGTAAAGCATGATTTCCAATTTTTTGTTTATTTGCTGGGTACTTTTAGAGAAATTGCAGTGCACTCATTTTTAATAGCAATTGAGTCATTTTATATTTATTTTACAGACATAAATTTTGTGCAGTGAAACTTATTAAACAATCTAAGACATTTCAAATAGTGGAAGTCTTCAAACATGCAATTTTGTTTTATAAATCAACTAATTTATCTGTAATTTTATTAATTTTCTTATAGTTATGGGTCTCTTAAGTGAAGGCAGTCCTTTAAGCTGGGATGAAACAAAAGCGTTGTCAGAACATGTACGTGAACATGGTGTACAACAGTTTATAAACCTTTATCACAGATTAAAAGATCGTCAAGGTGATGTTCTGAAATGGGGCGATGAAGTCGAATATATTATTGTAAAATTCGATGATAATAAAAAACAAGCAAAGGTATCACTAAAAGCACCAGCATTATTGGCAAAATTAAATGAAAAGGAATTAGCCGATCCAGATGGTGTTAAATCCTTATGGCGTCCCGAATATGGTGCTTATATGATTGAAGGTACACCGGGTAAACCATTTGGTGGCCTTTTGGCTCATTTTAATTTAGTTGAAGCTAATATGCGTTATAGACGTGAAGAAGTTACCGAGCTTTTGGAAAAAGATGAATGTGTTATGTCTATAACAAATTTTCCCCGTTTAGGTTGTAAGGAATTTACACATCCGCTTTTTAAACCAAATCCAGAAGATCCAGAAAGTTCAGCAAATTCTCTGTATTTCCCAGATGAAGCAATATTTCCTGGACATCCACGGTTCAAGACGCTAACACGTAATATACGCATGCGTAGAGGTGAAAAGGTGGCTATAAAATTAAAAGTATTCAAGGATGAACATACAAAAATTCCAGTGGCGGATAGTCCCCCCATGGAACCAGATGTAGTATTACTCGATGCTATGGGTTTTGGTATGGGCTGTTGTTGTTTGCAATTAACATTCCAAGCTTGCAATATTACAGAGGCTCGTACATTGTACGATCAATTGGCACCATTGTGTCCCATAATGTTGGCTTTAACAGCCGCTTCTCCCATTTATCGAGGCTATTTAACAGAATCTGATTGTCGCTGGAATGTCATCAGTTCGTCTGTGGATTGTCGTACCCAAGAAGAAAGAGGCCTTAAACCATTAAAAGAGAATAAATTTCGTATTGCAAAGTCACGTTATGATTCAATAGATTCTTATCTATCACCAGAAGCTGAAGAATACAACGATGTACCTTTGACATATGATGAAAAAGTCTATCAAAGTTTACGTGATGGCGGTATCGATCATTTATTGGCGCAACATGTTGCCCATCTATTTATACGCGATACAGTTTCACTTTTCAGTGAAAAAGTACATCAAAACGACGAAGAAGACACTGATCATTTTGAAAATATACAATCTACCAATTGGCAAACAATGCGTTTTAAACCACCACCACCTAATTCCTCCATAGGCTGGAGAGTCGAATTTCGACCTTGTGAAGCTCAGATAAGTGATTTTGAAAACGCTGCTATTGTATGTTTTGTTGTTCTACTAACCCGGGTCATATTGTCGTACCAATTGAATTTCTTGACACCCATTTCTAAGGTTGATGAAAATATGCAAACCGCTCAAAAACGCGATGCTTGTCGTAAAGAGAAATTTTGGTTCCGTAAACAAGTTAGAAAAACTCCAAGACTTTCAAATGGTACGCTACCTATTGCCACAAATGGCACAGCAAATGATATTGCTAATGGTAAATCGAATGGCATAGATGGCGATACCAATGGTTTTCATCATCATGATGATTATGAAGATGAATTTGAACTGATGTCTATTGATGAAATATTTAACGGAAAGGTAAGTTAAATAAAGTTAAAAGCCTGAATTAGCCACACGTAAACTCAAAAGTATCTCTCTATAGCAAAATTAAAGGGACTTTTTTGACCCCTCTTTATAATAGGACAAAAAGCCCGGTAAGTTGAAGAGTTAGAGGGTTAAAATGTTCCGAAAAAATATTTGTCATGAAATTCAACTATAAGTCTCTGAAGAATTGGCGCTCAAATGTCCAACAAACCTGGATTTTAGGGGAAAACCATATTGATCTTCCATTTTAGGTATAGGATGTGTTCAGCGAACTTATGTAAAACACTACGAGGAACATTTTTGCGTAACATTTTAACCCTGTAACTCGTCGCGAATGTACATCGCAAGGCCCCGATGAACCTAAAATAACCAGATTTATTCAGATTTTTTTTTTTTTTTTTTACAAATTTGTCTTATTTTAGTTTTTGTGTCCCAAAGAAGCAAAGCGGATTTATTGAAATACATCTAATTTATAATACTTATCGAAAAGATTCAACTTTTTTCTACCAAAAATGTTTTGTTTTATTGTATTTAATAATGCATTTACACTGAGCAAAAACTACCTAATTTTCGGCTTTTGCCAGTTTTTAATTGTCAAAATGCATATATCTAAAAAACGAGTAAAACTAGTTTTGTATGAACATTAGGTAATTTGAATTTGAATTTATTTATTTAAATTTCTACACTAATAAAAAAAGTTAGTACAAAAGTCTGTTAAACGCGTTCTGATTTACATAGGTTGATTGTTTTATTACAAAATAATAATTAATTGAATAATAAAAAATAATAATAAAAACAAACCACAAATATTAATATAACAAATAATAGTAAAAATTAAACAAAAGAAATTAAATAAAAGAAAAATAGAAAATATAATAACATTAAAAATTTAAATTCACAGAAAAAGAGATTTGAATTGAATGAACAAAAGTATTTATTTTGAAAAGTGAAAATCTATTTTTTAATGAACTATGTAAGCAAATTTATTATTTAATTTTTAAATTTTAATGCGTTACTATTCTGCTGGATTAAGTACACTGACATAATTATCTTTACTTTAGTAATGAAGTTCTTCATAGTTTCAATGTTAATTGCCACTGGAACAGGTCCATTAGACCGTACCACCTGACAGGCAAAAAAAGTGCACGGTACACCATCGAATATAAAATACTTTTCCAAGGCAATTTCGAAAAAAAAAAAATTTTTTTGCCGAATGTATGTGTCGCCTTTTTAAGTTTTCGTTATGTCTTCGGCATTTACAGGCGGATTTTAAAGTGTGATATATTGACTTTTTGCCTCGAGGAGACCATTGGTTTGCTATAAAGAAAAATCCAATGAAAAAAAAATTAAAAAGTCGACCCCTACGTTCGGCAACAAAACATAAATAAAAAAATGTTCTCGAATTGTCAAAAAACTTCCTTAGCAAAAGTTTACTGATTTTTTGCGAGCTTTAATTTTCTGATATTAGAGTTGTACATTAGGGTGGTAGGAACTGAGATCTGGTGGATAAATACTAGAACGGGATACATGAAGTCAATGGCCCTTAAAACGAAACATTATTCCCCTCCATACAAAAACATCGATGTATGATACTTTAAGATCCGACTGTAAATGACAAAGATATAACGAAAAATTTAAAAAGGCGACTCCTACGTTCGACAAAAAAATGTAATTAAGTCTTCTATGGATATAATACAACGTGTTTAATAAAATATTACTTTGCCAAAAACTATTTAAAATCTGAAGACCGTCTTTTGGCGGCCTTGGGCATTAGAGTGTTAACCATATATGACCCTTAAGGCTCGGTTATGTAATTGTAGAATAAATTAAATAAAAAAAAAAATAATACTTAAGATAGAAAAAAACTTCATTGAAATTGATTAGAAAATATATGTTTTACATTTCTGAATGTTTTTATCTGAGTTTTATCGCAGATTATTTATTAACGAAATCGTGAAATTTATCGCAAGCTGTTAAAACGTGTAATACATCAAATTAAAGGGCATGTTGTATAATTTTAAAAGGTTGCAAAAAATACCGTTATTACTTTCAATTTTATTTTTTGCAAAGTTTATTAAAAAATTTAGTTTTCCTACAAAAACGTTTTTGCAAATATTTCTTAAACTATAGCTAACTTTAAAATTCTATGGCCATATTCGTGATCTGCGTCCCAAAGTCTATTAGAAATGCTCTGTCGCAATCCCGATGCATCAAATTTTTCTTATTTTGTTGTACTGTGTTATTATTTATTATTATAGTAGAGTTATGTCGTTCATGAACGAACTAGTTCATTTGAACGGTTCAGTTCATTGAACGATATAACATCGTTCACCATTATTCGTTCAATCGTTCATTTCGTTCTTTTTTTATTCATAGAAAATTTGTATCTCTTTCTTATTAATTTTTTTTAAAGAATTAAATGTTTTTCTTAACAATCTCAAATTTTTATTAAAATTGTAATTTTCTGATACTATTAGTCTATATACATTAAAAGTTGTCAAACGAACGACACAGTTCACGAATCACTGCTCAGACACAACTCATGACAAAAAAGAACGATTGAACGATTTGAACGAACTACTTCAATGAATTGTATTGAATGATATGCCCGAGTCTCCAAAAATAACGATTAAGCCCAACTCTATATTGTAGTTAATTTTTGTCACTGCTAAGCTGGAGGGAAGTGGATAAATAAAAAGTATATAGCAATGGTGGGCACGGATTTTTCACCGAGGGCCATATTGTGGTTTTTCATAAATTATAAAGGGCCGCACTATACATTAAAAAAGTAAAACTACAAATCTTTACATTAAATGAAAGCGGACCGAACTAATGTTTTATTTTATTTTTCATGTAAGAAAAAAATCTGTTCTCAAATCCATTCCAAAATTGGTTCCACAAGAACTCATTGCAAACACAACTTTTTTCAAATTCTGTTTTGATATTTTTTAATTACATAAGTAGAATTAAACATTTTTGAACACTTTTTTCATATTTTTTGCATTAACCTGCGATGTCGCGGAATCGGCCAACGAAAATTTAAAACTCAACGAGTTATAAAAGACTGAATATTATTCCGACAACAAAAACATGTATAAAGAATTATATCCTTGATTCGGGTTTTAATTTAATAATTTCGTTGCGCATAACAAAAAAAATTTCGCCCCTTTAAAGGAACAATATGCACTAAATTTTAGAGTTGTGTCGTTCATTGAACGATATGACATCGTTCACCATTATTCGTTCTTTTCGTTCATTACGTTCATCTTTCATTTCGTTCTTTTTTGTAGTCATAAAAAGTTTGTATACCTTTCTTATTAATTTTATTATAGAATTAAATGTTTTTCTTAATAATTTCAAATTTTTAATAAAATTGTAATATTCTGACATTATTAGTCTATGCACACTAAAATTAATATAAACCTGTAACATGTAGTGCGCCAATAAATTGTCGAATGAACGACACCGTTCACGAATCACTGTTCAGACACAGCTCATGACAAAAAAGAACGATAACAAAAAAGAACGATTGAACGATTTGAACGAACTAGTTCAATGAATTTTATTGAACGATATGACCGAGTCACCAAAAAGAACGATTAAGCCCAACTCTACTAAATTTAAACGACGATTACAAGCTTAAAGATTTAGTCAGTAACTTGAGTTCTTTTTGATGAATTAAAACGCCAACTTTTTCACACAGTTCTAAATTTAAGACCAATGCGGAGCAGTATTATAGTCAGCACAAAGTACGAATTTTAATAACACTTTACTTTGGTATGAAATTTTCAAACAAAGTTTCTACTAAAGTAAAGTCTGAAATGGCTACTGAAAATTTTGATGTTATTACTGGAAATTTAACTATTTTGAGCCGTCGTTATATTCTGTAATTTTAACAACGCAATTTACTGATTTGTAGTATAAAGAAATTACTAGAAAAAATTAGTAAATTTTAGTAAAATTGTTTTAAACTGTAATCTAGAAATTATTGCTGAAATTACAAAAAAAAATTTGCTAAATATTAGTATCACTCGAAAAAAACCTCCATCATATTTATAAAAAGCTTCTTAAATGTGATGAAAAACAAAAATAAAACTTGAAAAATGTGACAAAGTTTTTTTTCTAAATACAAAATTACATGTTTTTTAAATTTGTGACAAAGTCAATGTCGACAGTAGCGTAAAAGATGTTGAATTTATTTTGATAAGATCGATTTTTGTCTTAAATACTTTTGAAGTAAGAAATTTCTAACTAAACTGGCCCAAAGAGTAATTTGTTCCTTAAAATATCTCTTAAGTAAGAAATTTTCAAATCGATCATAGCCCTGACAATAAAACTGGTCCTAATTTTTTATCTAAAAATTTTCGAAATAAAAACTTTTAGAACATTGCGAAATAAGATATTAAAAAAAATGTTTGAAATAAAAAAATCTAAATTTAAATTTTAACAAGGGCCGCACAAAAATCAGCGTTGGTATATAGCAAATGCTAAAAGCCTATTAAAGTTGCAGCATATTTTACGGATATACAAAAAATATTTAATGAAAGAATACATTAAATTAAAAAGCTCCATAAAATTCTATAAATTCTATATGAAACATATAATACATATAATTTATAAAATAACTTCATAGAAGTCTAAAATTAATTTTAAAAAACAAAATTAATGTGCATCGCTAAAATTCGGCCTTATGGTTACTTAAAACTATTTGAGAATTAAATCTTAAATTTAAAATGTACGAAAATGTGTGAAAATTAATGAAAAAATCACTAAATTTTATGAAAAAATAAAAAAATAAATACTATTGAACAATTTCGTATACATAGAACTTTATCATTAAATTTATAAAGAAGTAATTTGTGAATTATTTTTTAATGAATTTTTATTAAAGAAAAGTTATGAAATGCAGTTAATTTTACCGACATAATACTCTGAGTGTAACTATGTGGTATATGTAGGGTGACCATTTTTTTCTGACTTGAAATCAGTAATTTTAAAATATATTATTATCAAAAAAAAAAAAAAAATTAATATGCAGCCAACCTGATTTGTTATCAACATTTCTTCCTATACAACCCCAAGACAAAAATTTTTTCCCATGAAAAAATCCAGTTTTTTAAGTACAGGAAACGGACCCATTATTTATAAATTTCAATGATCTGTTGCCATTCTTTTTCTATTTTTTTTTTTTTTTTTTGTAACAGATTGATGAAATATAGCCATGCTACGAATGGAGTCAAATATGACCCCAGGATAGTATGAACGTTAATTCTTCCGAATTTTCATTCAGGCCAACGAATTTCTGTTTACACGAGCAAATTTTATTGTCTAAACTAATTTTCTGTAGATACAAACTAACCAATCGATTGGCTACAAATTTAGCTGTCAGAACAAATCTTTTTTCTCTTTGCTAATTTCTGAAATAGAAAAACTTCACATTTTGGCTACGTTTTTTTACAAAAACACGTAATGCTTTTAAAAATTAAAATCTTAAGGTTTTGTGTACTTTTTTTTATATTGAAGATCCCACAGATTCGAAAATTTTTCCATGAAAATACCCACATACATATATTTCTTCAGATTTTAAGGATTTTTGTACAGAAAAAGCTTCAGCTTTTGATGTCCTTTTCTACACTCAGAAAACAGAATCATTCTCACAACCGGATAATTAAGATATTTTTATCACAGTCAAATAACTGTTGTATCAACTGATTTTCTATTATCGCAATGGAACAGTTTGATAAATTCGGTTGTCACCACAAATCTTCTGGCTTTTTTCTAAAAAAAATTAAATATTTTTTTAAATGCCAAAAATCAGTTAAATCAGTACAAATTTTAAAAATCAGTACAAATCAGTACACGACTTTTTCATCAGTACACGTGACCAAAAATCAGTATATGTACTGATCAAATCAGTACGAATGGTCACCCTAGGTATATGGGCAATTCCATGGTCACATATATGACAGTCGTACGTTTCATTGAGATGAAAAGCAAGGAAAACCTTAATTTTTTTAAACTTCTTTTTATTTTTGCATAGTACGTAAGAAGCTCTATATTTACCCTACGGGGAAAGGGACCGCTCCCAGATGACACGCAGGATAGGTCCCAAGGGGGCGGAGACCGGTCGTTGATCGGTCTTTTTGTTTGAAAGAGACATATCACTTTAACATGGCGTTGTCATTGGAAATGACCAATTGCCACAGTTTAGAGGTGTTGGCAAAGAACCACCCCGTCCGACGAGCTCTAGCCGAGCATAACGCGGGCATGCCAGCGATGCCAACGATCTGGCCACTTTTTAACAACAGCTGACAGTACAGAATGTGTGACAGTAAGGTGGTGTGTCTAAAAATAGCTTTTCAAAAAAACTAATAAAAAATTAAGAATTAAAAATAATCTACTTGGCGTCGAAGTAAGGCTCGATAACACAACCTCATGCTTGTAAGGCAAACGCTTTACCGTCTGAGCTAATGTTGCTTATGCGTGATGGCTGGCTGATGGTAAAGTTATATATTTTTCGTTTCTGTTCAAATAAAAAAGAAAAAGAAAAAACAAACACCACAAGCAAATAAAAAAAAATGGAAAAGAAAAAAAATAGAAAAGAAAACAACACTAACACACACACAAACATAGTGGAAGTGCCTTCAGTATGCCCCCGATTGACCGGTCACAGGATAGGTCCTTTAATGGCAGTTGACTGGTTTTTTCCGTTGGCCATAATTAAATTAGAAAATCAATTAAAAATTAGAAAATTACCTCAAAAACTCTGATAATATAAACAAAAATTTTAAAAATTGCCCTTAAGTTAAAAAGAAAATTAAATGAAATACCAATTGTTAAAACTAAAACAGCTTTAAAATTAAAAAACGTTGAAAATACAAAACTTAAAATTTTTTAGCAAAAAATTATAAAAATTTAAAATAAGAGCTAAAATAAGCAAATCGTAAAAAAATAAAGTTCAAAATAAATAAAAGAGTAAAATAAATAAAAAAAAAATTTAAAAAATATGCCGCGAATTTTGTTTTTTATTTCGGTATTGGTCAAGTTTTTTAAAAGCAACAGTGAAAGTAACGAATCAGAAAATACTTAGAAAATTAATTCATTCTCTTTGGTTCATATTTGTACTAATTTAGTAATATGCCTTCGGTTGACCGGTCACGGGATAGGTCCTTGGAGGGCAATTGACTCCTCATTCCCCTTAGGGTAGTAACCCTACGGGAAATTTTAACAAACTGTCACCGAACTCTCAATTTCAGGGACCTGTCCTGGGATTTGTCTTGTGACATGTCACAAGGGGTCAATTTCCACCTCCTATGACAATGCCATGTAAAAGTGACCAGTCTATTTCATATAAAGGGGCCAGTTCGGTGACAGTTTGTTAAAATTTCCCGTAGGGAACTTATAAGAAAGCAATCGACCTGCATGGTCCTTAAACAATTAGAGAGGGTGACGTGAACAAAAACGCAAAAGTCTGCGCATTGCGCCGGACTTTTTTGATAAAACTTTTTTTTAATGTGATTAGGAATATTATTAGTTTATTTTGCAATTTGCTGAATTGATAAAACTCTTTTTTTTATTTTTTTACAACCCATAACGTGGCGTGACTCAGCATTTGTGACATACATTTCCTACTTGACACATGTGAATGTGAGAATAGAATGGGTCATATGAATAAAATTTAGCAATTACTTCGAAGTAATTACTTTGGGCTTAGGAATGGCTTTTAACTCCAAATCTAACAATTGGCTGGTAGAATAGCATGAAATGTAAACGAAAATTAAAAAATTAAATTTCTAGTATACTCCCAAGCGGACTAGATTTGTGAAGTAATTGCTTAAAAAACCCTGTATTTCCCCTATTAGTAATATCTATTTTTTATTCATATGAGCCAATGTCAATGAAAGGAAATCCAAAATTCACCTTTTACTAATCTTTATAACTAAAGTAACTAATCTTGCATCTTTTTATACCCTACACCACTATGTGGTCAGGGTATTATAAGTTTGTGCTGATGTTTGTAACACCAAAAAATATTGGTCCCAGACCCACCTTATAGTATACCGATCGACTCAGAATTTTTTTTATTTCGATTTAACGATGTCCGTCCGTCCGTCCGTCTGTCTGTCTGTCCATGCATTCTTGTGCGCACTCTACAGGTCGCAAATATTAAGATATTTTGATGAAACTTGGTACACCGACTTATCTCGGCCCAAGGACGAAGCCTATTGATTGTGGTTAAAATCGGTCCATGTTTAGACCTAGTGCCCATATAAGGGTCCCCCCAAAATTATATTGTTTATACGCTGCAGGTCGCAAATATTAAGATATTTTGATGAAATTTGGTACGTAGACCTATGTTGGCCCAAGAACAAAGCATGGTGAACATCGGTCCATGTTTAGACCTAGTGCCCATATAAGGTTCCTACCAAAATTATATTGTTTATTAGCTGCAGGTCGCAAATATTAAGATATTTTGATGAAATTTGCTGCACCGACCTGGCAGCCCAAGGACAAAGCCTATTGATTTTGGCTAACACCGGTCCATGTTTAGACCTAGTACCCATATAAGGGTCCCCCAAAATTATATTTTTTATACGCTGCAGGTCGCAAATATTAAGATATTTTGATGAAATTTGATACACAGACATATGTTGACCCAGGGACGAAGCCTGTTGATTTTGGTGAACATCGGTTGATGTTTAGACCTAGTGCCCATATAAGGGTCCTAACAAATTATATTGTTTATACGCTGCAGGTCACAAATATTAAGATATTTTGATGAAATTTGGTACACCGACCTATATCAGCCCAAGGACGAAGCCTATTGATTTTGGTTAACACTGGTCCATGTTTAGACCTAGTGCCCATATAAAGGTCCCCCCAAATTTGGCTTGATTACAAACTGCAGGTCGCAAATATTAAGATATTTTAATGAAATTTGGTTCGCTGACTCATATATAGAAAATTTTGACACAAGTCCCATTTTAACCCATTCGAATTTCGGATCCAAACATTAGTTGGCTTTTAACCAGATTGGTGTAGGGTATTGTATAGTCGGCATGCCTGACTTTAACCTTTTTACTCGTTTTAAGTTAATTATTGTTATAACAAATATTTTGCTATAAGAGTGCACTTTAATTGATTTTATTGTCTTTAAATTTATGATTTATGACAAATTTCGACAGAAGTCGACGATTAAAATTTCAAATCCAAACATTAGTTTACTTTCAACCAGGAATATATATATATATTTGTTCCTTTTATTCCTGCAAGGAGCATAGGGCTGCAGGAATGGCCGATATAAACTTTTTTAATAGTTTTGAAGTTAAGAAGAAGAATAAACCTTCCTCAAAAGGCAATTTGTGTATATTGGAGACGGACCGCCAACAGGGCATTTTTATTTTTTATAGTAAAGTGTTGTTTTTTCAAACGCGTCGTATAGACCAAATACAATTAATATTGTCATTAATATGTATTTTTATTAATTCTAATTTAGTAGGTTTGAGGTTAAGAAGAAGAATAAACCTTGTTTATTTAGGCAAATGACATATTTTAACCGATATTTTTATTCCTGTTACTTCATGTTATATTTTTTAATTTCAAATCCAGTTTTTAAATTTCAAATCCACTTTTTCAATTTCAAATACTATTATAGAATTTCAATTGATATTCTTTAAATAGAATTTTTAATTACATATATTTTTTAAAATCTTATATCTTATTTTACAGGCTGATTCTTTTCCAGGTTTGGTGCCCCTCATACGTAGCTATTTGCAATCTATGGAAGTTGACACCGATAGTCATTGCACCATTGAACAATATTTAAGATTTATACAAAAAAGAGCTTCAGGTGAATTAATAACCACGGCTACATGGATGAGAGAACAGGTCTTAAATCATGCAGATTACAAGTAAGTTTCCATATTAACAAAACCAAAACATTATTCTGATGTGTGATTTTTTCCTTTCGATTACAGAAAAGATTCCATTGTTAGTGATGGTATTAACTACGATATTTTAAAGAAAATACAAGACATTCAAAATGGTAAATTAATTGAACCCACCTTAATGGGACATAATGGTAATCAAACAAAAACGAAAGAGTTTATACCACCAGCCTTACAAAAGCATTTAAATGGTTGTTATAAAAGTTAATGATCAAATAATATTGATGACGACGATAATGGTGACAATGTTAAAGATAATAATGATGAGAATGGAGAGACAACATTAACTAAAATAGCAGTAAAAACCAGAAGAACTAGACAGGAGTAACATTGCCAAAAATAAACCAACTGTACTATTGTAACAGCAGCAGTAACAGCATTAACTATTTAACCCTCTAATGTTATTAAAATTTTCACTCCAGTGTTCAGAAAACAATGTTCGTTACCAAAAAACTTTGTGATTTTTTATTAAAATTGAGATTTATATATTTTAGATAATTTTTTTATATTTACTAAATTTGTAACTTTGTACAATTAATGTAACTATTGTTTTCAATTGGAACAAATTAAGGCTTTTTAGAAGCCCCTGTGGTTATTAGAGGGTTAACAAATAGCTAAATTAAAAAGTTACAAAACCATACATTATAGAAAAAATAATTACCATGTAAAACTAAACTTACATATATAGCTTGTTAAGAAAAAACATGTTAATTGAAGTATATCAATGGGCATAAGTTGACCATTTAATTACAACTTGTGATAAGGATGCCAAATGACTTCAGTATAAGGAATAAGTCGATTGGCATGATTAACTTAAGATACTATTTCATTGCAAGTAAAAGTTTCAATTTATGACCCTCGATATTTGTTTTAAAGAATGGCCCTGTTTGGGTTATTCCAAAAAACAAAGGATTAATGCTTTTAAAAAACTATTCAAAAAAACTTTAGGCTAAAACACACACAAAACAACTTTTGTCGTTAGGTAGAAGAAAACTATTTTTAACAAAAACTTTTTTTTTTAAGTCGATACAACAGAAGTTGCTTTAGGTATACTTTCAGCCTTTAATTTTTTTAATAGAAATGGGAGAAGTGCAACATGATGATGTTTTCCAACTCCCCCAAAGGATATAAGGACAAATTAGGATTTTTCTTTTAAAGGATCTTTAGAAAACGCTAAGCGATGGAATATATTATTATAATTAAATTCTTATTAATTGTTAAACTTTGTTTAAGAAAACAAAATGAACAATGAAAATATTATTGTAAACTAATTATTGTAAACTAATTATTGTAAACTAATATAAGTGTTTATTTATTTACTTAAAGAGAAATGTGTATGAAAAATAATTTTATGTTTGAAAAACTGTTTAAGAAAATCTACAAATTTTGTGAACAAAAAAAATAGCTAACAAAATTATTATACAAGGAAAGATATACAAACCAAATATTTAAACTATGATCTTAAAAGAAATTTATGAATTCGTTTCTGATTAATGTTCTGTGCAAAAATGTTGCAGATAAAATAATTAATAAGGTTCTGATGCTGAAAGATTTTTTGTCTTTGAATTCAAAACATTTTCTGTACAAACAAACATTCTAAAAGTAAAGAAGTCGCTGGACAATGTTTCAAAACTCAAAATCTGTATTTTTAAAATTGTCGTGAAAAGAGTTTTCAGGCAACTTTGCCAGGGTTTTTCTATTAACAATTAAAAATTTTCCTAACTTTAGTTTTTTAAAACATTTTATAGAAAAACCCTAATAAAGTAAATTTCTTGAAATTAAAATATAAATAAATTTGAAGCACTCAGGTTAAGGAGTTTTCAATAGAAAAAAACCTCAAAATCTGCTAGGTTTTATTCCTCACAATATAAGGGGATTTCAATAATAAAAAAAAAAAATATCCTTAGAATTTAAGAGATTTTGATATGAAAATATTCTCTGCATCTCTGTTTTCTGTCGGAATGCTTTTTCCTTTGAATCAGATGGTTTCTTAAATATCCTCGAAACCTAATTAGATTACTTTAGAAATGTTCTTAAATAAAAATTTATGGGAATATGACAACTTCCAAAAAAACATTTTAGAATCTGAGTATTTTCCATACGAAAAATTTGAATTGTTTGTTGATGTGAAAATTTCTCATGCCCAAATATATCTAAAAATTTTATTGTGTGTATAAATTTAAAATGCGGGATTTTTGCCAAATTTTGGGAGTTTATTGAGAAACATTGGTACGATATAAGCTATGACCTTTTCCTATCTTTCTGGCAATATACGGATTCCGCCCCAAAAGAACTGCTAATTTTTTGAGGCCAAGAACAAATCAAGCCAATTTGGTATACCCTGTTCTGAAGTGAAGCGTATTCCAGTTAGAGCCTTCTGCATCGATCGAAACAAATGATAGTCGGACGGGGCAAGGTCTAGACTATAAGGCGGGTGAGGCAAAACTTACCAACCACTATTTTCTAAATAGTTTTTAACCGGTCTTTCAACATGTTGCGTTGTCATGATGGAATATTATGGCTTCAACTCTGGTCGCATATTCCAGTCTTTGTCTTCCGTGACAAAATCACCACTTCTGAACCGCTCAAACCATCTCTCGCACGTTGAAATCGAGGGAACATATTCAGGATAAGCTTTGGTGAGCAATTGATGTCCTTCAGATGCACTTTTTTCCAAATTGAAGAAGTAAAGCAATACTTCCCGTAAATAATGCTTTGTTGACACAAAATTCAATATTTTCGAAAAAAATATTTTGTTCTTTACACTATTTTGTTCAATGACTAAGTGAGAATAAATGCCAGAAGTTTAGCCTCCAAAATGCCACATAAGTTATTAAAGACACAAACCATGTGTAAAAGATACGCCATCTGTTGTGAATCCCGCAGTTTTAAGTTATACACCCAATACTAAAAAATGGTTTAAAATGCATACAATTTTACGATGTCGAAAATCGGCTCGATTCCAAGGGTCTCTTTTATAGTCAGAATTAAGATCGATTTGTTTCTTAACTATTTCTTAGATAAGAAATTTCTAAAAAAAATGTTTATGTAAGAAATATTTGAGACAAAACTCGCGCTGGACCTAACTGCCGGTATTAGAATGAACACTTAAGTAAAATCTTTGAGTGAAACTTTTTCCGAGATTTTAGAATTTTTAAGGCCCTGTTTTTAGGATGTAGATTATGTTTAAACAAAGTTTAAAGCAGTTTGCAATGGGAATACTGCTTTTAAAATAATGGTTTATTTTCTATTTCGAAAAAGACCAGCATTTTTAATGTAAAAAAGCTGTTCCGGCATATTTTTGTTAATAAACTTGCAAATAGCTGGCAATTCGTTTTCGGTTTAACTAAACCAAGTTTAACTGACATCCGAAAAACTCGGCCAAGTGGTCTAATAATTCTTGGGGTCACTTTTAAAGTCAGAACTAAGAACGATTTTTGTCTTAAATATTAATTTAAAAATGGAGCAGCACCGAGAAAACAAAATTTTTAACGTTGGCAAAACCAATAAAACTGTGATCTAAATACATTTTCCAAAATAAAATTAAAAAAGAGCTCATATGTACTTTTTTGTCCTGCCGTGGTTTGGAGCCAGGCCGTCAGATTGGCAGACGAGATCTCTACTTACTGAGCTAACGAGACATATAATGGTGGCTAGTAGCATAAATGAATAACTGGTTGCGCTAAAATGCAGGCATTGGTAAAAAGTTTGTTGGGACTAAAATGCAACGTTTTTAAAACGAAAAGAAGTTGGTGTTAAAGCAGCTTTTTCACAAACAAAAATAAACTTTATAACACAAAACATTGTTTTAAGTTAAAAAAATTAAAAAAAAAACTTTTTTTGCCTGCAACCAAATTTGAACTTGGAAAATATATACAAATTGGGTATTTAATGAAAGGTATTTCGATGATCTATTAAACGGTGTACTAAAAACATTAAAAAGTTTTCAAACAAAAAACGGTTCTAACAACTTGGAAACTTATTTTTACCCCCTAAATATCAATTTGGGTCGATATGTTTAGAACCAAAAAATATGCAAATTTTATCTAAATCTGCAGGAACCCACAAATAGACTCTCATTGTTTGTAATGTAGGAGTTAAAAAAAACTGTATTTTTTTTGGAAAAAAAAAGTTTTCATAATAATGAGTTTCGAACAACTCATTTTTAACTCCTAAATATCAATTTGGGCCGATGTGTTTAAAACTGAAATTTAATTTTTCTTCGCCTCTATCACATTCAAATTTCAATGAAAACTAAGTGAAGTCACAAACAGACTCTCCTGTTAGTAAGATATTTTACTAAAATTTTACTTAACAGAAATTTTGTTTGGAAGTGTCCTAAGTAAAATTTAAGTTAAATATCCTCCTAAGTGCTAACTATAATACCGTAAAAGTTTTATTTTTATTAAAATTGTTGTATTTCAAAGAATATTTTTTTTTTCAAATTCCAAAAGGTGCATTTAATAAACTGAAATATTCAATAATATTCAAGATATTTTAAAAATTGTTATTAACTGAAAAAATTGTGTATGACAGCAATTGCCAATGGTCATTATATTTCGTAGACTTATACAGAGCCAGAGAGTACAAATCTTAATAGAGAGACTACGCTCCTCACCGCTTTTTGTTGTTGGTACAGTGGTTTGGGAAAGCAAATAAAAAAATTTCTCTACATGGGAAAAATTTCATTGCAACATGTTAACTAAAAATTGTTGCTATCAACACGAGTTTTAATTTTGTTTTATTGTGTTATTTTCTATTGAAATTTAATATTTTTTTATTTTATTTTAATGATTTGTTCGTTAAAATACTGACTCCCGTATTCAAATTGAAAAAGCATATGCTAACTAACTAGCTGCCCGCTTTGCCTTATGTGAATTTGTGTGTAAAAAAGTTAGCAGCAAGTTAGTTAGCATACAATTTGTCATTTTGAATACGGGTGTGAATATTTAAAAAAAATCTGTTAAAATATTATTAAAAAAATATGAAAAAAATGAATAAAAAAATTTTTAATTTTACCAACATATTTTTACTTGCTTTACCCGGCTTCATGAACAGATAAAAAGAGAGGAGGTTGGGAGTGAGTGAGATGTATTGACACCGTCTGACAGAGCTTATTTTCGCTTATAAGAAATTTTCTATATCAGAAGTCAATTTTTATCCCAGAATTTCTTAAAATCGTAGAAATTTTACCGAACGATTTTATGAAATTGAAAATATTTCAGAATCTGAAAAATTTTCTGTTCCGGAAGGTGACAATGTTGAAGCTTAATAACGTATGTTAAGAACTTTTGTGTTATCAAATTTACTAAATATTGTAAAATAGATCGTAAATAAGATTGTTTAATGAAAAAAAATTAAGCAGAAGATGAAGAAATCTATTTCAGAATCGAAGAATATTTCATAACTTTTTATTTCTAAAAAATATTTCAGTATCGGAGAAATTTCTTTTACAGAATACAACAGAATCGAAAACATCGGTTGTACATATAATTAAAAGTTATCTTAAATTCCAAAAAAAAAATTTTTTTTGTCATTTTTCCAAAAGTAATATTATTTTGTCATGTACATACATACATATATATGTATATATATTTTTTTTTAATTCTAAAACATTTTTATTGAAAAAAAATCTTTGCCGAATCTAAAAACAAAAAAACTATTTTTGTACCAAAAATCTTTAATCAGTTCTTTGCGAAAATTTTCTTATATTATCGAAGCATCGAAAAAGTAAGTAGTACAGAAAAAATATTTCAGGATTATATCGTCATTCCTTTCTTATTACCGAATATACATATATGAGAAAATTTTTAAACAAAAATTCAGAATATATCATGTTTTCTATATAAAAATATTTCAGAATTTGTGTTGTGTTAGAATATACATATGTACATACATATATATATTTTTTTAATATTTTAAAATTTAAACATCTTTCCTTTAAATAAAATTTTTTAAAATACAATTATTTTGCTGCAGTCAAAATACTGAATTATAGCCAAATGCATAGACATTTTTGTTGATACTTATAACAGTCTTATAAGTAAAATTTGTTGTTGTTTTCCATGATAATTTGATTTATAAGACTGTTATAAAAATTAACAATATGCCTATGCATTTGGCTATTAAACTTTCTTTTTTATATAAAATACGTAATCTTTTTGCATTATATAATTAGTCATTTTGTACAACAAAATACTATTCGTATTAGCATTTATTTTAGTTTATTTTCTTTTTTGTTATTTTATTTTATGCATAGAAACATTTAAATTGATACATATTATAATTTTATGACTTATAAAAATAAACAAATGTTTTAAAATATTAATTAATTTTACATGCTAAACTTCAAAAAAAAAAGTTAAATAAGTTTTTAGATTTAAACAAATAAATCAAAAAATAAAATACAATTTAAAAGTTATCCTTCTTCGTTAAAAAAAAGGAACCCCTAATTAATTTGTCTATGAATTTTATTTGTTAGTAGCATACCTGTGAAATTATTTGAAAATATTTACTTAAATTGAAATTTTCAAAACAAAATATTATTTTCAAATACAAATCGTCGCTGAGTCTTACACTGCGTCTCATACTTAAGGCTTAAGAGTTAACTAATAGTGGTTAAGAGTCATACTTAAGGTTTAAGAGTTAACTAATAAAAAAATACGCGTCTCTTATTTTATTCTACTCTATCACATATCTGATAGATACAGTTGTTTAAAACATTGCATTTAAATTGGAGAGAACTCATTGGGACACCTTCCTTGTAATAACGAATTTTTACCATATCGTACTTAATTAAAATTTCAGTATCGATTTATTTTTTCAATATTTCTTAAGTAAGAAATTTTCAAATGGATCTTAGTTCTGATTATAAAACTGGCGTTTATTTTTTATCCAAAAATTTTAGAAATAAAATAACTTTAAAAAATTGTAAAAAAAAGTAAAAGTATCGAAATTTGAATTTCAACAAGGACAGCACTAAATTCAACAAAAGGCCGCATTTGCCCACCGTTGTTAAATACAAACAAGAATCCAAACGCTCCTCTTATAAAATAATTGCTTCAAAAAATCAGACCTAAGGCTCAAACTGAAGACGGTATTTAGCTGTTTTCTTAAAAGCCGCGACGAAATATTTGTTTTTGATTATTTTTTCCTACAATTCGTTAACAAGAGTCCAGTTACACCCTTACACAAAATTTTACTAACAAACCTTGTGGACATTTTATTGATATAAAAAACAAATATTAGCTGCATTTTCGCCTAAGGTGTGATATCAGTAACCCTCCAACCGGCAAGCCGTCTTCAAGCGGCGTATATGAACTCTTCTGGTCCGTGTACGGATCCGGCACGCCGTTCCTATATATCTCGAATACAAGTTTTCGCAAAAAATTATGTAATATGTATTTTACAAAACATAATAAGTCAACAGTTATAAAATTTAAAAAACCTAAAAGATTAACCAACAAAATTCTAGTCACCCTGATCATCTCATAATTCCAAGTGTAGAAAACAGGGTGACCATGCAATTCTCGATGAGCAAGTTTCTCGCAATAGATACAGAAACGGAATACAGAAAACGGGACATAAATGGAGTTGGATTCCATTTATGACGGATAGAAAACGTTTCGCAAACGGAACGAATTGAGTAGAATATAAAAAAAATGGAAAACACAAATATGTATTAATATGAAAGAAAAAAAACTAAATTTGGTACAGATTTGAGTGCTCCATGGAGGTGCGTTCACAAAGAAAAAGTACTCGAATTTGCAGCAAATTTAGTTTGAGATTCACTTCTTAATATTTCAAATTATTTCAGTCTAGAACATCTCATGCAGCAAAATTTGAATATTTTTGATGGTTCTTATTCTATGAGCTGAAAATTACTTAAATAAAACGCATATGTAATTTTGTACGAAAATATGAGCCTTCTAAAAACATTCATAAAACGCACAACATTTTGAGAGAAATTATTAACTCCAAAGAAGGGTTCAGAAATAACGGAGAAATGCAAAAAAAAATTGAATATTTTGTGAACACTTTAAAAAAAGTTTCAAAAGAATAGTCTTCTCAGTACAGACTAATGATACCGACTTATTTTTTCTGCATTATTTTAAAATATATAATAATGAGTTACTAATAACTAGTTACTTTTTCCATTATTTCGAAACAAAAATAATACGTTACCAATAATGACGTATTTTTATCATTATTTCAAATATAATGTTCTAGATTTTTTTTAATCTTTTTTAAGCCGAGTACAGACGGTTAATATAATTAATCAGCTTTAGAAAAAAAAAATAGTAATTAATTCTAATGTTGGTTTTTAATTTTTATTTAATTCATAATTTGGATAATGATTTTCAATAATATATGAGGATAGTATTCCGGAGCCATTATATCGGAACCGAGGAATATCTCCAATTTTATTATTTGAATATATTCCGCGCTTGTTTTTTTCCTTATTTTGAGCAGTTTTCAGCAGTTTTTGAGTTTTAAAATATAGGCTCAGCTGATACTAAACTGATACTAAATAGTTGCTCAGGTAATACTAAATTTCAACACCCTCTACCGGTGAGTAGTGTAAGTTTTGATTTCCTATCTCTATAATTAATAGTCTCTGACGAACAGTGAAGATGATCTATCAAATTAATAAAAAACAGTATACAAAATTTTTCCAAATATTTAATTTTGCAAAAAAGCTTATTTTTCTATTTGGAAATTAAGAACAGATTGGTATTTTCTCAAAATTTAAACATAAATTTGTGAAATTTTTGGTGAAAAGTAGCTAACATCTTCAAAAACAAGCTAAGTAATAGCTTAAATCAAAATACTGAAATATTTTGCAATATTAAAAGATTTTTTAAAAATATTTTTTGAAGTGCGCTATAATTTTGAACCACTCATTTGGAGGTTAGGTAGCCTTACAGCAAATTTCTCAAGGTTAGGGAAATAAGTAAGTAAATATATGTATTTTTATTATTTATTAGAGAAAATTCTAATAAATATTAAAAACAAACAAATATATTGAAAAAACTAAACTAAATTAACTACCCAGCCAGCAATTCCGGAGCGCTCATAAATAAGATTTTTAAATGGCTCATAGAAATGATTATTGTTTTTTTTTTGAAAACACTGTTTTTTTTTGTAGAAAATATGAACCCTCAGAAAACAATCCTAAAAGTTGTCTCTACAATCTAAAAAGCTGTCTCAAAACGAGGGTTCATTTTTCGGACTCAAAGAAGATTCCAAAATTATTTAAATTTATGGAGAAAATTTTGATTTTATACGTTCTTTTTTCGGAGTCATTTCTGAGTGCACAGGGGACTCTTTTGGACGGACCACTTTCATAGGAAAAAGTGGACAAATGTTTATGTTTTTGGAGCTCAATTCTGAGTCATTAATGATCATCATTGTTTGCTGGGTACCTAATTTCGTAAAACACTTGGGTGAAGTGAAGGGAGCTTTCAATGTAAATTGTTTTTGTAAGAAAAACAATTTCTATAGAAATAACGCAACACTTCACCGAAGTGTTTTAGAAAATTACCCCCTTAATTTCTTGAAATGTCAGACAGAGCCAATTACAGAGACGTTAACAGTAACGGAGTGACTTTCATAGAGCCTGGAAAAAGAAGACAGAAAAAATAATAATTCCAAAATATGATCTCAAATAAAATATTTTTTTATATTTACGCATTTTTTAAGAGTTACGGAAATTACATTTGCTCCTTTTTATACCATACACCACTACGTGGGCATGGTATAATAAGTTTGTGCTGATGTTTGTAACACCAAAAAATATTGGACCTTTTTGTTTCGATTTAACGATGTCCGTCTGTCTGTCCATGAATTCTTTTGCACACTCCACAGGTCGCAAATATTAAGACATTTTGATGAAATTTGGTACACCGACATATATCCACCCAAGAACGAAAATCGGTCAATGTTTAGACTTAGTGTCGATATTAAGGTCCCCCCAAAATTGGCTTGTTTACACGCTGCAGGCTTGTTGACTTCGCAAATACGAAGATATTTGAATGAAATTTGGTTCGCTGACTCACATGGTCCCAAGCATAAAGCCTATGATTCTAGATAAAATCGGTCCATATTTGGACCTATGGCCCATATGAACTATATTTCCGATTTTCTCTTCTTTTATCATTTTATAGAAAATTTTATCACAAGTCCATTTTAACCAAGGTTGGTTACCGTTATCGTTATAATACCGTTATCGCTAAAATACCGTTTCAAATTGAATACCGTTACCGTTACCAATACCTCTAAAAAATTTTACAATTACTGTTATCGTTACCGATACCGTTATTTTTATGGGTAGTTACCGGTATTTTACCGGTATTTATTAATTTATATAAAAATGCAAATTTTTTAACTTTTTTGTAATGATCTTCAGTCTTTTTTTCTATAAAAAAATTTATGGATAACAATTCTAGTTAAAAAAAACTCCCAGCATTGAATTTAAAGCTTATAATCTGCATTTTTAACACTCAAAATTTAATATATCCCAGGTGAAAATGTTCATATATGTTCATATATTGTCATATATGGTTTCATGTATGAGCATATATGGTTTAATGTATGATCATATATGAACATATATGTTATGTATGGAAGCATATATGGGTAAATACATTCAAATGTATGAATCCATATATGATAATATACTGCATTTATTGGTCCATATATTGGTTCATAAATTCCATATATCTTCATATATGAACTCATATATTATTCCATATATGGGTAATGTTTTAAGTCTTTTTTGTCATGGGGGTAATTACTTGAGTGGATTCAAAAAATATTGAAATACAATACATTGATAATTTCTTAAATACAATTGGCAATTTCTAAAATACAATTGCCAGTTTTTGAAATACAATTGATTATTTGTAAAATACATTTGATAATTTCTGAAATGCAATTGCGAATTTCTAAAATACAATTAATAAATTTCTGAAATACAATTTTCAGTTTCTGAAATACAATTCATAATTTCTGATATACAATTAATAAATATGAAAATCAATTGATAATTTCTGAAAAGCAATTATAAAACTGGAAATAAATTGATTATTTCTGAAATATAATTGGTAAATCTGAAAAAGAATTCATAACTTCTACAATACAATTGATGAAACTGAAATTCAATTGATTATTTCTGAAATACAATTGATAAATCTGAAAAACAATTGATAACTTCTGAAATATAATGATAAATTTTGAAATACAAATGAAAATGTTGCAGTAAGATAAAAACAGCAAAAATAAAACTGCTAAATTTATTTATTAAAAACCAAAAAAGAAAAAGGAACTTTGAAAATTTTAAATTTTATGTGATGTTTTTTGTCTAATTTTATTTCTTAATCACTGATATTTAGCTCAATTATAACTCAAATTTTGTAAATATATTAAACACTTTTATTTTTGCTGTTCCTATCTTATTTATATATAGCAAAAATACTCTGCTAATTCAGCAGTTTTTAATTTTGAACTAATTTTTAGTAGCTTTAACTAACATTTTTACACACTTTTTTTTATTAGAGTATAAACAATCATTAAATAATCAAAAAACAGTCATAAAATGATTTCTAAACTTCAAGTAAAATGTTTATGTCCATTAAAAATTTCATAATTTCTCAATTTCATTCAAATGTACAAATTCATCAGTAAGAATTGTAATATTTACATTTAATTTAAATAAAAAAAAGCAATATTTTTATTAAAAAATAAAAAAAAAATTATATGAACATTCATATATCTCCATATATGGCCATATACCCTCAAATTTCGGATCCGAACCCATATATGTTGCCATATATGACCATATATGAACATTTTCACCTGGGATGTTAAGTTTTTAGTTGTTTTTATATGTTTTTAACATAATTTATAATACCGGTACGTACCGGTATTGCTGTTTCGATAACGGTATACCGTTACCGAAACAGTATTAAATAGCGTTACCTTTACCGTTACCGAAACAAATTAAATTGGATACCGTTACCCTTACCGTTATTCGTTTCGGTAACTAACCTTGATTTTAACTCATTCGAATTTCGGATCCAAACATGAGTTGGCTTTTAATCAGGCTGGTGTAGGGTATTATATAGTCGGCATGCCCGACTTTAACTTTTTTACTCGTTTTAAATAAAATGGTTAAAAATTCAATAAAACTTTTATATTATTTTACATAATGTTAGCTGTATTTTCACTCATACCTATCAACGTTAAGTATTTAAAGCAAATATACGTTTAACCGCTTAAAGTATAAAAAAAATTTAAAACAGCTAATGTTTATAATATTCGGGGTAAGATCGAAAGTCAGCAAAACTTTTGAGATTTCAACGGTGATAATTATCCGCGTTGAAAGTTAACGCGCATAGGAAAAGTAATGTGTTAGTTTTTGTCTCAAACACGTTTCTGTGCACTTCGAGTTTCTTTCTGAGTTAACGGATATAGTTAAGTCGAAAACACAGCTTTTGTTATTTCGGTTAATCGATTAGCTTTAAAATTTTATTCAATTAATCGGTTAAGAAAAGAACCCGAATAGTTATTTTCACGATTAATCGATTAAAATACAATGTCGATTAATTGAATATCCTAGATTGTATACAAAAATATGTTATCGTTTTTTCGTATCCATGTTACGTGTGAGTAGGGAATACAAAATCCTGCACTTTTTAATTTCCCGGGACAGCGCAAAATTTATTTTGAATTCCCGGGATCCCGCAAGGGAAGTAAATTAGAAAATATTTTATAATAATTTAAAAATTTTTATAAAGAAAATATCTTAAAACCTCAAATTTTTAGGTTCGTGAAAAATCTCAGGCCGTAATGGTAAAGAATTTTATAATGGCTTTACAATCTCGTAGTCATAATTAATATTAAGTTCCATGGGTCTTTTCTAGTGTTTCCAATTCGGTTAATCGATTAACCGATTCCTCGATTAATCGCCTCTATTTCGGTTAATGTCGAAACAAATAATTTAAAACTCAAATAATTATTCGACCCGAATAATCAGTTAAAATAGGTCGATTAACCGGTTACATTTTGAATATGGAATTTTTCCTTTATTTTTTCCCCAAAACTTCATAATTTTCTTAGCCTTGGCTAAAAACTTGCAAGAAAAGCTTAGAAAAACAAATACTAACTAAAAATACCACCAAACTCTTTAAAAATCGAGAGAAAGAGGACCATAAGCCTTTAAATACCTTTTTTGGAGAAACTCCAAGCAAGTCGGAATTGCACCAGCGAGACACATCATCTGTTTTAAGACTGATAAATTTTAATAAAATTTGTTTGCAAATATTTTAACAAAATGTCGAAGTTTCTATTTGTAAAAAAGAGCTTTAAAAAACATCGCGAAGGCCCAAATAAAGGTGTTTTTTAAAACTTTTTCAAAACACTCGACGTGTTTGGCAGGTTTTAGGAAATACAATAGACAATGCTTCATTTCTGTTTAAATTCTTTTAAATATTAAAACTAAATTATATTTCCATGTCCCTTAAGACAAGGTTGCATTTGTTTTAAAACTGTGTCACACAATTGACATATTAATTCTATAAGAACTCTAGCTTTTCTTATTTCTTTCAAGAGAGTGTGTACAATCGGTTTAAAACCACATCAATTCTACGACATGTTCCACTAGAATACCATGGAACCCGAACCCTCTTAAATGTAATTAAATTTTTATTCGAATTAAAAGAAATTACCAAAAAGCAGAAAATGAAAGTTAAAAAATTGAAATTTATATGCAATTTGACATCTATAACCGCACACTGAGAAAATTGTGTACATGCTATTTATGAATTTTTACACTCATTCAATTAAGTTTCGCTGGAATTCGTCCATTGAAAGTTTTCATTGAACTGATGCAGTTTTTGATAAAATTTTATGAAAAATTTCATATTATTTATTAAAAATTTTATACACCCAAAAAAAGTTTTATTAAAAAGAGCTTCATAAAAATAATCCACTTTGGGAAGAAAACTTCATTAGCTTACTGAAAATTTTCATTAAAACTCGTCTGCCGAAATGCTATCTGCGTAACTCGTCGCGCAAACTTTAGGTTATTTTTTTATTATTAATGGCCCTTAGAAAACGGAGACTGAGAAAATCAGAAAAATGTTATTCTGATTTAGTATTTTCATTAACTGAAATTCAAGTCAACTATTTTTTTTATATCGAGGTCTCGATTTTTATTTCTTCAGGGGAGAAGGAAGAATCTTAATAAAATCTTCAAAACTTCAGATATAACATTTATTTAAATGCAATATTAAATTTTTTGCGGCAGTATTGACTATTGTTCTTAAATTACTAATATTTGCCAAACCAAAAATCTTTCAGCAGTTCTTTCTGCCATTTTCAATCAAATTTTAATAGCTTTAGAAAAATTTTTGCAGACCTTTGTCTACTAAGAAAATTTTTAATTAAAAAAAACCTCAGATTCCAAAACTTTTCAACCTTAGAATATTGAAATTTATTTTAAATATAGGGAGTTTATATGTCACGTTGATATTTAAAAAAACAGGCAGATCTTTGTGTTTTTATTGATAAAAACTTAAGGAAATACATTAATTTTGTATTAAACGATTAATTGATTAATCGTCAATTTTCTCGATTAACCGACCCGAATAACCGGTTAATCAATTTTAGGCATTTTTCGACTAATGCATTAACCGGTTAACCGCCTACGTCGAATAATTGGAAACACTAGGCTTTTCTGACCCCAGACCACTAAGGGTTACATTTTTTTTAAAGAAATGAAAAGATAATTATAATCTAACCAAATTTGAGTGCTCTTTTTCCGAAAACCGCGTAAAATTTGATGAAAACATTAAAATTTTTTACAAAATGAGCAATTTTTGTAAAATGTCCTGAAAAGCAGTCGCTCCAAACATAAACTCGAATTATCATTTTTCCAATTTATTTTCTTTCTTTAATATCAACTATTATGTGGTACAAATAGCAATCGACATCTCCAAATTAGACATTTTAAAAAACCTTTAAAATTAATTTTAAAAAAATACGTTTTTGCATTTTTATCAAATTCGTGGGTCATTTTGGATTCCAGGCTAAAGTGGGTTAATGATATCCGATGAAGTCAAAATTCCATGTATGAATCATTTTGACTATATTAAATGAATAATGGAAAAAAAAATTTTTTTTTTCGAAATTTCGATTTTTGGGAATTTTTAATAGTAAAGGTGCTTTCACAATGGTAAAGTGACTCTACTCTGCAGCACAGATTGAAATATTAACTGTTCAAAATGCAGAGTAGAGTTACTTCAAAATATATTTGACACTTAAATACTTACATTCTGTTTCGCGAATTTTTAGGCATTATTCCAGCTGCCTAAATTTTGAAATAATTTTGTATTTTATAATAAAATTTCCAACACAATTTTTTTGTGTTCGTTTTATGTTTTTTAATATTTTTTTTCTAATTTGTTGACAATTAGAGATGTGAACAAATTAGTGATGTGTTTTTAAGGTATATTTGTCATGTTAAACAGTTAACAGATCAATGTTAACTCTAGAGTGCAGGAAATCCGTACTCCAGAGTCGAACAACTTTGACTCTGGAGTGGAATAAAAAAAAATAGCAAAATACAAAAATGTATTAGTATGAAAGAGAAAACAACTAAATTTGCTACAGATTGGAGTACTGCATCATTGTAAATGCACCTTAATACACTTTTTTTCCAAAAGGGGCAATTTTCGTCAAACTTTCGGCACGGGTTAACGTTTTCCAAAAAAAAATCCATTTCTTTGATTTGGGACCATTTCCAATAAAACTGGGGGGGGGGGGGGGGTGGGGGGGGCGTAATGAACGAAAATCGACAAATCGCTATTTTAAGGGACAGTCTAATATACATATATTCCTCTAACTCCCACTGGAGCATAGGGCGCCAAGAATATTAGGTAGCGGTTACTAATTTGTTCTGCTTATTTTATTGTACTAAAAATCAGTTTACATGCGTTGCTAGAATCAGCAAAAAAATATCGCAAGGCCCAAAATAGTTGAATTTGCCGTAATAATAGCAAAATTTTCAGTAGACCTTACAGACTTTTTTGTTGAATGTACAATTTGTATTATATGAACAAGATATTTTTGTATACAATCTGACAGTTACCCGTAAATTATCGACGTTGAAAATATTGAAAGAGTTAACATTTAAGATGCTAAATGTCAAAATTTGTATGGCATTTCGTAACATATATAGGAACAAAACAAGCCTATATTTGATTAGTATTTATGGCCACAAAATAGTTGGCTTAATTAAAACTGTTACGGTGGGTCTCATACATCTGGTTTAAACTTTAGTTAATAGTTAACCCAAAAACTTGTTGTTGTTTTGTGTACATTTTTTTGACATTTTCTTTTGTTTTTAGTTAAGTTAAAGTTAAACCTACAGTATGAAGCCCACCGTTAATGTCGATTATAATTTACTCGTAGTCGTTCAAAATTATTCTCAGTTAAATATTTCAGACATTGTATTAAATGCATATTTTAAAATTATATTTTTCTACTCATATGCATAGAAAGTTTTTGAATAAATTAATAAAATTAATTAAAATTTAGATGATTAGATTATTCAAAAGGGAACAAGTTCTGTTAGAATAATTAATATATTTATATGTTAAAATGTTATTTTGATTAAGAGATCATTGTACCGTAATCGAAATAACCTCCCTTAATAAAATTAATAAATTCGAAAAATAGGCGTATACTTAACATAATAGCTTTTTATGAAGTATACGCCAGGGGTCAAATAAAAACTATTATAGTGTCATACGACTTTAAGTATTTTTTTTAAAGAGAAGTAACACTCAAGAAATTCTTCCTATTAATTAATGTGTTTCTTTTTTTTTTTTGGAAAGGGGATAGAGAAGAGTTGAAAGGTGGTGAGAGATGAAGGGCTTCAAATATGGAAAACTGTAATTCCGCTAGATGTTGAACCTCAGAACAGCTATTGCACGCCATATGATGGAGAGTTGACGAAATTTGCTGTTTAGTTCATAGCCTTGTTATTAGGGTCCCGCAATCCCGGGATCCCAGGAATTTTGTGCGGAATTTCCCGGGATTTTTTTTACAGAATTTTAAGCTAGTATTTAAATTGAAAGCTTTATTTTAATTGAAAACATTTTGAAATTAATTGAAATAAAAAAATATAATTAAAAAATGCGATTTAAAATTTAATAAACCTAGTTTAGTTACAAAAAATATGACTAGGCCGAGTTTTTTGGATGTCTAATTAACTTAGTTTATTTAAACTGAAAACAAATTTTATCAGCCATTACCAAGTTTACCAACTAAAATTCCTCGGAAAATTTTTTTAATTTAAAATGATGTTTTTTGTTCAAATAAAGCAATATATACCACATTTTAACATCAGTATTCAGTTTCAAGTACCTGCGAAGAACTCGGCAATAAAATTAAACGAGTAAAAAGGTTAAAGTCGGGCATTCCGACTATACAATACCCTACACCAGTCTGGGTAAAAGCCAACTAATGTTTGGATCCAAAATTCGAATGGGTTAAAATGGGGCTCGTGTCAAAATTTTCTATAATGTGAGTCAGCGCACCAAATTTCATTAAAACATCTTAATATTTGCGACCTGCAGCGTATAAACAATATAATTTTGGTAGGGCCCTTATATGGGCACTAGGTCTAAACATGGACCGATGTTAACCAAAATCAATAGGCCTCGTTCTTGGGCTGATATAGGTCGGTGTACCAAATTTCATCAAAATATCTTAATATTTGCGAGCAGCAGCGTATAAAAAATATAATTTTGGTAGGGCCCTTATATGGGCACTAGGTCTAAACATGGACCGATGTTTACCAAAATCAATAGGCTGCGTTATTGAGCCAAGATAGGTCTGTGTAGCAAATTTCATCAATGTATCTTAATATTTGCGACCTGCAGCGTATAAACAATATAATTTTGGGGGACCCTTATATGGGCACTAGGTCTAAACATGGACCGGTGTTAACCAAAATCAATAGGCTTCGTCCTTGGGCTGATATAGGTCGGTGTACCAAATTTCATCAAAATATCTTAATATTTGCGACCTGCAGCGTATAAAAAATATAATTTTGGTAGGGCCCTTATATGGGCACTAGGTCTAAACATGGACCGATGTTCACCAAAATCAATAGGCTGCGTTATTGAGCCAAGATAGGTCTGTGTAGCAAATTTCATCAATGTATCTTAATATTTGCGACCTGCAGCGTATAAACAATATAATTTTGGGGGACCCTTATATGGGCACTAGGTCTAAACATGGACCGGTGTTAACCAAAATCAATAGGCTTCGTCCTTGGGCTGAGATAGGTCGGTGTACCAAATTTCATCAAAATATCTTAATATTTGCGACCTGCAGCGTATAAAAAATATAATTTTGGTAGGGCCCTTATATGGGCACTAGGTCTAAACATGGACCGATGTTCACCAAAATCAATAGGCTGCGTTATTGAGCCAAGATAGGTCTGTGTAGCAAATTTCATCAATGTATCTTAATATTTGCGACCTGCAGCGTATAAATAATATAATTTTGGTAGGACCCTTATATAGGCACTAGGTCTAAACATGGACCGATGTTCACCACAAACAATATAATTTTGGTAGGACCCTTATATGGGCACTAGGTCTAAACATGGACCGATTTTAACCAAAATCAATAGGCTTCGTCCTTGGGCCGACATAAGTCGGTGTACCAAGTTTCATCAAAATATCTTAATATTTGCGACCTGTAGAGTGCGCACAAGAATGCATGGACAGACAGACGGAAGGACGGACGGACAGACGGACATCTTTAAATCGAAATAAAAAAAATTCTGAGCCGATCGGTATACTATAAGGTGGGTCTAGGACCAATATTTTTTGGTGTTACAAACATCAGCACAAACTTATAATACCCTGACCACATAGTGGTGTAGGGTATAAAAATTAGTAATTTTTTTCAATTGAAATTAGTAATTTGAGTTTTTCAGTTTAAATAATTTTATTTAAATTTCTATTGCTATTTTTTATTTCAATTATGTTTTTTTTAATTTTATTTATTTTGAAAATAATATGTTATATGCTTTTTCAAAATATTTTAGATTTTTTTATATGCTAATTTAAAAATTTCATAATTTCGTTTTAAGTCGTTATGGCATAAAAAATTTCTATTAAAAAATACCGATTAAAGTTAAAAAAAAACTATTTAATAATATTTTAGTGTCTATTTTTATAAAAAGAATTAGGCGAATTTTCCTAAAAATTTTTATTAAAAACACTCACTTTTATACTTTTTTATAAAAATAATTCTAGACGAATACTTCTGAACATATGCACAGAATCATAATATCTAGGAATAGAATTTTTTTAATTTCATATTTAAGAAATATTTAAGCAAAAAATCGAACTTAGTTCTGATTACAAAACTGGCGTTAAGTTTCGTTTTATATACACTCATAATATATTTTCCATAATCGATTGAGGTTTATTTAAAAAGTAATAGGTAAAGTTTGTTTTCAATTGAAGAAACAATTAAAAATATTGAAACATATTGTTTAACTTTTTTTGTCTGTGAATAAAAAACAAACTACTAAAAAATATATGTCTGTAGCAGTTGTTATTTTCAGTCAAATATTCTATTTTTAAAAAAATAATTTAAATAATTTCGTTGCAGTCTGTTTTAAAACAAAAAATTCAAATATTTTCGGTTTTCTTTTTTGTTAAAATAGTTTGTTTATATACAAAATTATTTCAATTCAAATTACAAAGAATTCTTTACTCATACACACAAAAATAGCCAATAAAAATATGAACGTATGTGTTGTGTATGGTGTAGTATTTTGAAAATTAAACAAAACAAAAACTTTCAAATATGAAAAAACAAACCACAAAATCGGTTTTTTTACGTTTTTTCAGTTAAAAATTGATGATTGTTTTAATAGACTTTTCAATTATTATTTTTATTTCTTTTAAGGTTTGTTTAAACAATGTTTGACAATAAATAACAAAATGATTTGCATATAATGAAAAATCAGTAGTCCTTTTTTTTAATTGTGTTTTCAATTATATTAATATGTATTTTAGGTTGTTTTTAAGGATAAAATATTGTGTGTGTAGTAATATATAAATCAGGGCTCAAATTTTATATTTTTATATTTTTTTTTTGGTTCCCTACCCTCTACCAGAATCAGTTGTCAGAACCTTATTGTTTTGGGAAAAATTTGATTTTGTTGTACAGTTTTATCTACAAAACGCTTTTCAATTAAAATTTTTAGTTTTTTTATCTACAAAACGCTTTTCAATTAAAATTTTTAATTTTTATATGAGTTTTCTGGTAAAATTAATATTTTAACTAAATTTTTTTGACATACCAGTTCAAAAAATATTTAAATTTTGGCGGTGATACTTTAGTGAATTTGCTCCCAAAGTTCAAAAATAGATTTTGTTTTTTTTATACTATTATTTTAAATAATATTACCTTAATTTTTCGAAAAAAAAATTATACCATTTTATAAAAGTCTAAGAAATTTGGAAGCTTTTTCGTAACTCATAAAAGATGAAATTACAAAAATACATTTTTTGACACTTGGAAAGAAAACTTTTATAGCTAAATTAAGAAATTGGTTCTTTTCTTTATTTTTTCTTATACAAAATTAAAAGAGCATGACAAAAAGTTTTAAAATTTAAAATTCAGTTAACATAATTTTTTTAAAGTTCCATTTAACTTTTGATATTTTTAGGCTCCCAGCTAAAATATTGTAAAAATTCAAAGATTAATTTGATATGTTAATTGCAGATTTTTTTTTACAATTTTATTATCTTTTATTGATATATTGATATATTTAAAAAAAGAGAAATTTTAAAGATATCTCTAAAATGAATTTTTACAAATTTTTTTTTGTAATATCCAAAAAATTCATCTTTTTCATTACATTCTATGTTAAAAATTTAGCGTCTTTAGCGACCTCTAGAGTAGAAAGAATGAGTTATACCAGAAAGGATAATATTTACAAGATTAACCCCCATTAACAATAAACAAATAACCTAAATTTAACACACACTGAAATTTTAAAAATTCAAATTTTTATGGAGTTTGACATCTGTAACTCTAAGTTAGCTCAAACTTTAGGTTAAATCGGAGACAAAAACTTTTTTTGATTTTTGTCTATGGGATAAAGCACTGTGCAGCGCTCACTCATTAATTTTTAAAAGTTAAGATTTTGTCATCCTGTGTTATTATGCATAAGCACTTTAGTATTTAAATTCAAACTGTAACGGAAACATTACCTTAAATTCCATAAAAAAATTAGTTAGAAATTAAAAAAATTGGTATAAACCAAAAAAAAAAAAAAGATTTTCGATTTTCTCGAGTTATTCGTTACTCGAAACTGGCTATTTTAAATTACTCGAACAAGTTTTTGAAAGAAATTCATCGATTAATCGAGTAACGGTTAACCGATTGACTACCCTAGTATTCACATTCGTGATATTATTGCTAAACTCTATCAGAATCGGTGTGTCCAATGCATTTTTAGTGTTGTACTGTGTAACTTACTAGAGTGATCAATCGAGAAAAGATCAAGTAAGGATGAAAATGGAATATAAGGAATAGTAATTAAAAATTGGTTACTGTTAAAATAAGTTGTATTTGATTGGTTCTACTATATATTAGAAAATTTTAACTTTTGAAAACTGATTGACTGATTTTACTCGGTTTACTCGATTTGAATCCTAAATATAAATAATTTACTTTAACACCTGTGGACGTGTTAACACATCTGTGGGTATTTTTATTTGATAATATATTTAACAAAATGTAAATAATATTTTTCATGCGCAACTAAATTTTGTGTTTAAATGTTGTGCAATAACCAGTATTTTGTCTAATAAAATTAAAATTATTATACTCTTAAGTACATCCCAGCAAAACCTTGGTAATATATGGGTATTACTATGCATATTACCTGGTAATATATCAAACCGCTTGCCATTGCATTACCTTTGACCCTTATACCTTACCTTTGCATTACTTCTTATACCAAATTCTTACGTTGGGATGTTTTATTGGTATAAATAATTCGTTTTTCGAGAAAATTTTAGAAATTCAATTTTTTGATAAAAACCTGTGAATTTAAAATTGATATTAGGTTTAAAATATTAAAATTTAAACAAAATGTTTTTAAAAACTCCTTACCTATAAGTTAAGAATAACATGTTACTAGGTAAGGAGTTACATAGATGGACATGCCCTTGTTAAAATAATAGGTCTAGTAATAGAAAAGTAAGAGCTTATCCCCTTCATTACAATAGGCTTATTTTTACAACCTAAACTTAAAAAAAAAAATCCTCAATTTTTTGTTAAAAATATGTTATTTTTAATTTAATACTCAATATAAAACAAATTGAAATTTAAAGTTTTTTTTCGTATTATTTTAAGGTTATTTGTAATCTAGAGGTAATAGGTAAGCGAAACATGTAAGTTCAGAATAACATATTACTAGGTAAGGAGTTACCGCGATGGACATGTCCTTGTTAAAATAATAGCTTTGGTAATAGAGGTTACCTACCCTTATTTCTTCTTACCAAAGTCATTACCGGGTAATGGAAGGTTTTATTGGGATCTTTAGAATTTCTTCTTGTTTTGATTTTTATTGGTTTGTTTTTCAAAATTAAGCTTTTACCCAGTAATTCTAATGAGATGTTGTATTGTTTTTTTTTTTTTTTTTGGTAAGAAATGGACTCGTAATTTTAAATTACAGGCATGCATATAATGATCGGATTCATGTAAATGTCGTTTATACACTCATAGAAATAATTCCGCACACTAATAGAAAAAAGTCCGTAAAAATTTTGTTAAATCTACTAAAAAGTAGTTAAAAATGATGCTACAGAAAGAACTGCTGAATTAGCAAATTACACTCTCAGAACAATTCCGTTGTGGAAACGGAATTTTTTGAAAACCGAAATGATTCGGTTACTGCAACCTTGTAATCAGTTTTGTTAATAGAAAATAACTAATTAATCTGTTAAATCAGCAAAAAAATTTAATTAGTAGTCTAAAAATCTCAAAATTTTTTTTTTTAATTTTCGAAGTTTTTTCGAATTTTTTTAAATGCAAATAAAAATCCAGCAATTTGAAAACAGCAGTTTACAATTTTTTTTAGCAAATAAATCTGTTAATTTAACAGGATATACTGCTATTTACCTTCAACTAAATTTAGCTAAAAAATAACACAAATTATATAGATATAACAGTTTGTTTTCGCTATTTCTGGTCTGCTAATATTTAACAAAATTTTCTGCAGATTTTACAGTACTATTCGTCATTTTCAATTAACTAAATGTTAACTTAAATATAACTAACACTCTGCAAATTTAACAGTTTTATTTTTGCTGTTCTTATTTTACTACACCATTTTCAGTTTTATTTCAGAAAATTCCAAATATATTTCAAAATCGTCTAAAAATGTTTTAAAATTATCCAAAAATGTTTTAAAATTGTCTAAAAATGTTTCAAAATTGTCTAAAATGTTTCAAAATTATCCAAAAATGTTTTAAAATTTTCCAAAAATGTTTTAAAATTGTCCAAAAATCATTCAAAATTGTCCAAAAATGTTTTAGAATTGTCCAAAAATCTTTCAAAATTGTCCAAATATTGTTTAAAATTGTCTAAAAACCTTTGATATTTGTCCAATTGCATTTCAAAATTGTCCAAAATGTATTTTAAAATTTTCAAAATCAATTTCAAAATTATACAAATATACATATTTTAAAATATTATAAATATATTTTAAAATATTTTATTTGTATTTAAGAAAATTCCATTTGTATTTTAAAGTTATCCAAATGTATTTCAAAATTATTCATTTTTATTTAAAAATTTTATATCTCTATTTCAAAATTGTCCAAATGCATTTCAAATAATTCCATTTGTATTTCCAAATTCTCCAAATGTATTTGAGAAAATTCCAAATGTATTTAAAAAAACTCTATTCTGGAATATAAATATAGTTTTTTGAAATACATTTGGAATTTTCTCAAATACATTTGGAGAATTTTGAAATCCAAATGGAATTATTTGAAATGCATTTGGGCAATTTTGAAATACAGATCTAAAATTTTTAAATACAAATGAATAATTTTGAAATACATTTGGATAATTTTAAAATACAAATGGAATTTTCTTAAATACAAATAAAATATTTTAATATATGTATATTTGTAATATTTTAAAATATATTTGTATAATTTTGAAATACATTTTGAAAATTTTAAAATATATTTTGGACAATTTTGAAATGCAATTGGACAAATATTAAAGGTTTTTAGACAATTTTTAACAATATTTGTCAATTTTGAAAGATTTTTGGACAATTCTAAAACATTTTTGGACAATTTTGAATGATTTTTGAACAATTTTAAAACATTTTTGGAAATTTTTAAAACATTTTTGGATAATTTTGAAAAATTTTAGACAATTTTCAGACATTTTTAGACCATTTTAAAATATATTTGGACAACTTTAAAATATTATTGGACAATTTTGAAATATATTTGGAATTTTCTGAAATCAAACTGAAAATGGTGTAGTATTCACCAAAAAAACTGTTAATTTTAACAAATTTTTAGTTACTTCTTCTGCTGTTTTTACAGATTTAATTCTATGAGTGTAAAAGACGTACATATATTATATTTTCCAGTTTGTGGTTCACAAAGCATTATTAGCCTCATTTTCACAATGTCCAGTTTGATACTAACTGGGACTGTAACTGAAACATTTGTTGTTGTTTCTCATATAAAATTTAAATTTATCTGTGGGCCTTATACTATTAAAATTAGTTTGAAAAAAAAAGGTAAGGTGACAGACTTGGAAGTTCTCAGAATATGATATCCAAACAAATTTTATGTTTTATACCATTTTAGGCTCCTTTTTTAAGGACTACCTTTCGACATAGAGAAAATCTGTTTATTACCTTTCGCAGCTACACTTAAAATAATACGTTAATAGAAAACTCTGTCAAACGGGTTTCAAATCGATTTGACTAATTTTTAACAAATTTTTTGTCGAAACACTGATTTAAGCAAAGATTTTAGTTACCTTCACTTAACACAATACTAAAAATTCCCAGTACTTTAACTAATTTTGAGTGTTAATTTTCAAAATTATTTATAACTAATTTTTAAGAACCCATTCGAACAATTTTTTCTTAAAATATAATATTTTCATGTTACTGTTATTACCCGGTAGATAGCGTCACCAATGTATCCGAATGTGGCGCTATTTCTTTCCCCTCCCGATTTTCTTAAAATATAGAGCAAATCCAAAAATGGACCTCGGCGGGGCCTTGGAGCCTCGGAAATTTTTAATAACAATTGTCCACTTCATAAAATGGCCCATATCTCGAAAACTAAGCAAGATAGAGCAAAATGGACAAAATGTTTGCTCCATCGGAGTGCCCTGCGAGGGTCCTGAGACCCTAAATTTGGATATATTCTACTACTCAGTACAATTACAGATAAAACTGCAGTTCTAAAAATTTTTTTGCTTAAATTTGGATTTGTTAAATTTAACAAAAGAATTTGTTAAAATCAACAAATTTTATTTATATGCTCTCACATGATATGGACTAGGCTCTGCGAGGGTCCTGAGACCCTAAATTTGGATATATTCTACTACTCAGTATAATTACAGATAAAACTGCAGTTCTAAAAATTTTTTTGCTTAAATTTGGATTTGTTAAATTTAACAAAAGAATTTGTTAAAATCAACTAATTTTATTTTAAGCCAAAACACAGGAATAAATTTTGTTTAGCATAATCAGGGGGTATCCATTAAGGTGTTTTAAGAGTTCGTAGTTTCCCAAAAACTTTCACACAAGAATGAGAAGAAAAACACAAGGAATTTGAAGAAATTTAACAGCGAACGAGAGAAAATGAAGGAAGTCGGGAAAACAGAAAATTTCATAAAAACTGTTTTACAAGCAAAAAACAACATTAAAAACAATAAAAAAATAATTAAAATTGATTATTTATTTCGTTCCTAAAGTTGTTTTTGTTACCGCTTTAATCAATAATCATAAGAAACAATAAAAACAGTGCACTGTTAACTTTTTCGGTTTTCCTTTTGTTTCTCTTATTCTTCACGGGAATTAACAGGATCACAATCCATATAAACTTTAAGGGAACCAAAGAGTGTACTTTTTTCGTATGGGAACTCTTTAGCCTTTACCCTCGGTGATAAAACACACAAAAATTTGAGCCAAATTATTAAATCCAAAAGATGGTTCCGAAATGACTCACAAATGTAAACAAATTTGAATATTTTGTGAACAATTCAAAAAAGGCTAAAACAAATTATTAATTTTTGAGCCTTTCGAATTTTTTTAAATCTTTTTTTGAGTCATTTTTAATCAAAAAAGAAGGTTCTTTTGGATGAACCACTTTCATGCAAAAACTTGAATTTTTAATAATATTTTTGGAGCTTTTTTTTATTAATTTTTTGGCTTAGTTCCCCAGCCAGCAAGGGAACTAATTTTTAACACAGAAATATAGTTTCTTATTTTTCAATCAAAATATTAACGGTGGGTCACATACTGTAGGTTTAACTTAACTATTAAACAAAAGAAAATGTCTAAATATTATATACAAAACAACAACAAATTGTTGGGTTAACTATTAGTTAACTCTCAAACCTTGACTATGAGAACAACGAGGGTAAAGGCTAAAGAGTTCCTATACGAAAAAAGTACACTATTTGGTTCCCTTAAAGTTTATATGGATTGTGATCCTGTTAATTCCCGTGAAGAATAAGAGAAACAAAAGGAAAACCGAAAAAGTTAACAGTGCACTGTTTTTATTGTTTCTTGTGATTATTGATTAAAGCGGTAACAAAAACAACTTTAAGAATGAAATAAATAATAGTCAATTTTAATTATTTTTTATTATTTTTAATGTTGTTTTTTGCTTGTAAAATCGTTTTTATTAAATTTATTGTTTTCGCGACTTCCTTCATTTTCTCTCGTTCGCTGTTAAATTTCTTCAAATTCTTAGTGTTTTTCTTCTCAATCGTGTGTGAAATTTTTTGGGAAACTACGAACTCTTAAAACACCTTAATGGATACCCCCTGCTATGAGACCCACGTAAGCACAAATATAAAAGTTTAGCCATTTCTACACTTAGAACTTTTTTTGAAAATGTTTTACTTAAGTTAATTTGGGAAAAAAATATTTCTTAAGTAAAATTTGTTTGAAAATTTTTTCCTTAAAAAATATTTAAGACAAAAGTCGTTCTTAGTTCTATAAATCTGGCCCTTAGTCTTTTTTATATATTTGAATAAAAATGAAATGGCAAAAATTAATTTTTTTAAATATGCATTAAAAAAAATAATTCGCACTAGAGATGAGCGATATTTTTATACCGGTGATTTAATCACTGTTATTGATAAATCACTGGTAACGGCAGTGATCAAATATTTCAAGTCGCAGTTATTCGGAATGTCGTTCTTTTAATATTTTTGTACTATTCTTTCTTGCAAACTTCATTGTGCACAGTAATACATGTTTTTTTTTTTAATAACAGTGACTTGCTTTCACACTCTTCTGAATAAAATGTCTCCTTCTATCATGTCTTTGTTACCGGTCGTAACTATTCTTCTTTTAAGGCCCAGTTTTTAGGAAGTGGATTATCTTTAAACTTAGTTTAACGCAGTTTGTAACTGGAATACTGTTTTTAAAATGTGGTTTATTTTGTTTTATTTCAATAAAGAAATAAATTATACTCGAGAAAAACTTTTTCCGGCAAATTTTTGTTAATAAACTTTGAAATGGCTGACAAAGTTTGTTTTCGGTTTAACTAAACCAAGTTTAACTGACATCTTAAAAACTCGCCATAAATATTATTTCGTTTATTTATCAGAAAATCGCAGTCTTTCCCATAAAAAACCCCGTGATCACGATCACAGTTTAAAAGAACAACGATTTGAACATTTCACGATTTTACTGAGAACAATGTTACTGAAAAATCGCCGGATCGCCCATCTATATTACAAACCCGTGATCACGGTCACTGTTTAAAAGAACGGTGATTTGAAAATCACGATCACTGGTAGCAGCGTTATTCAAAAATCACCGGATCGGTCATCTCTAATTCGCACCAAATATCTAATTATTTGTTGATTCACGAATTAAAAAGCATCTTTATCTAAATCATCTTTGAAAATAATTCTCTTTAAAAATCGATGTTTCAAAGATACACAGAGAGAATTTACAAATTTTTAAATAAAATTTTTAAACACCTTTCTCATACCATATTTGTAAATACACAAAAAAAACTTTTTAAAAAGGCACAAACAAATTTGTAAATTCAAAAAAAAAAATTTCTTTCGTTTTTTGTAACTTTGAATTTTTATATATTTAGTTAGAATATTCTTCTACCTCAAGTCCAAATTCTAATATGATATTGTCATATTAGATTTTTATTTGTTATTTCAAAAAGGGTTGATCATTTTCATGATAGACAATACAATTGTTTCGTAGACATCACTCTACTCTTCAGTTGTCCGCTAAGAAAATGATAACTTTCCTACTCAAAACGAGACATTACATAAGGTACAAAAAACCAACGGGATGAGAAAGTTATCATTTTCTTAGCGGACAACTGAAGAGTAGAGTGATGTCTACGAAACAATTGTATTGTCTATCATGAAAATGATCAACCCTTTTTGAAACAACAAATAAAAATCTAATATGACAATATCATATTAGAATTTGGACTTGAGGTAGAAGAATATTCTAACTAAATATATGAAAATATAGAAAGTCCGAAAAAACAATTTTTGTATTTTTTAATGCAAAAATTAAAATAATTGTTGAATTTTTATTTTTAAACAATTTTTATATGAAAGGCAACAAGTTACAAATATTTCAAACAAAAAAAATTGTTGGGAATAAAATTTCAATTTAAAAGAAACGGTGATTGCTTTTACAAATTCCATTCTTGGTGCCTACTGTTTTTTCTGTGTATGTATATCTGATATTTTACTTCGTTTTATCTATTTCGCAAATTTTTTAATAGAGATCTTTCTAACCGTGTAAACTAAATACCGGGTAGTAGTAGAGAGTACTAACTTAATAGAGAGACTACACTGCTCACGGTTTGTATCTGTTTTTTGAGTGGTTCGGGAAAGCAAATTTAAACATTTTTTTGCACAGAAAAAATTTTATTGCAACATGTTAATTGAAAATTGTTGCTATCTACACGAACTCTTATTTGGCTTTTATTTAAAAAATGTATTAAAAATTTATTAACAAACATGAAAAAAAAAATTAAATAAAAGTACTAAATTTCAGCAACATGTTTTTATTTGCCTTGCCCGACTTTACGAAGAAATAAAAAGAGAGGAAGTTGAGAGTGAGTGAGATGTATAGACACCGCCTGGTAGTAGAGGATACCAGTTTTAATAAATTAGGTTTGATCTGTCGTGTTATAGAATCACTGCATCATTGTTAGCAGCTTCTTTTTAAGTGTATTGAAGAATCATTTTTGTTGATTTTTGTTGCCAATCAATTTAATATTTAGAAAACCATAATATTTGTTTTTGCAACAAGTATTGAACGTACAATGCCGGTTTTGATTAAATTAAGTGGAATAAAGAACAATTAAATTTTTAAACGACTAATCTACTTTTTATGCACATTTAAATAAACAAAAATTTTGATTGCACATCATTAATATTTAAAGATTATTTTTTTTCAGAAGTTTATTAATTAATTTGAAACTGTAAGAGTAACAACGCCTACGTTGAGAATATATTTTCTAAATCAAGTTGGTGGTGAAAATTAATTTTAATCGAAAAAATTTTGACTTGATAAAAGTATTTGAATGAAAAGTATTGAGTAAAACAGATGTAAGTAAACTAATTTTGAGTGAATTTTCTAACATATAGCAATTCATTTTTTACTCCTAATTTCGTACTGAATAGTAAAATTCGAATTTCACTATTGAACAAAAAAAAATAAAAATGACAGAAAATTACCTACAAAACAACAAATTTTGGCTTTATCTTAACTACAATTCATATTGACAATGTGTACACTCATAGAAATAAACCTGTAAAAATTACCTTGCAGAAAAACTGCTGAAATTAGCAGTTTTTTTTTTTTTTGCTAAACACTAGTAAGATAAGAACAGCAAAAATAAAACTGTTAACTATACAAAATTTTAGTTATATACACCAAAAATAATCGAGGGTATATTGGCTTCGCTGACATATGTAGGTAGTATATTTTAGAGTGAAATTTAAAAAAAATTGTTTTATTACCTATGAAAATATGTATTTTTTTACTATTGACAACGTAAATTTAACTGATGAAAATTGAAATTCGAAAGGTCAAAATATAAACAAATTATGTACGTTCCCGTACGTTACCGCGGGTACCCGCGGGAACCCAAAACAGCCCAAACAACAACAATTTACACGCAATTTTGAGTACGGGAACGCCTTTCGGCTAGTTTGAGTAACTTCGGTAAAGTACGGGAACAGACATATTGTTTTGATTTTAAATATATTCCTTCCGCAGTTATCCATTGTTCTATGGCGGGTGCCTTCAATTTCCCTGAACATCATATTAAATACATAAGTCAATATCACCCAACTTTCAAATGTTTTATAATCATGGTTGGCAAACACTAACCGTTAAATACCGTTAACGATTCAAAACCCTTTCAAAGAACTATTTTTAACCCTAAAATACCACTAACGAAATAACTTAAAATACCGTTAACCTTAAAATACCCTAACGAAATAAATTAAAATATCGATAACCTTAAAATACCCTAACGATATAACTTAAAATACCGTTAACCCTAAAATAGCCTAACGAAATAGAATTACGTTAGGTTTTTTTTCTCTAAAAAACATAAAAATTAAATTTAAAAAATAATAATGTGCTAATTCATAAAAGAAATTTATTTGGTATTTGAAGCTTGCTATAGTTAAAGTACATATTTCGCTTAATAAAGAGTTATGAGAAATCTTGATTCATAATCGTATTTTAAATGTCTCTGGCTATACCCCTAAAACATAGGGCTAGTCTTATAATCGGAGCTAAGAACGATTTTTTTTTAATAAATTTTAATTAAGTCAGAAATTTTAAAACAAAATTTTTAATTTCAATTTAATTTTAAATATTTAAGAATAAAAATCGTTCTTAGTTCTAATTAAAAAATTGGCCTATTATGGTAACTCTAGACAGTTACTTACCTTTTTAACTGTTTTCAAATTTCTATTAGTTTTTCAGCGATGGGTTTACTAAGCGAAGGCAGTCCCTTGACGTGGGAACAAACAAAAGCTCTTGCCGAGCACGTACGTCAACATGGAATAACACAATTTATAAATTTATATGACAAATATAAAAATCGGCAAGGAGATGCTTTCAAATGGGGCGATGAAGTCGAATACATTATTGTCAAGCTTGATAATACTAAAAGAAAAGCCAAAGTTTCACTGAAAGCACCAGAACTATTGGAGCAATTAAATGAAAAAGAACTAAATGATCCAAATGGTGTTAAATCACTGTGGCGTCCAGAATATGCAGCATTTATGATTGAAGGTATGCCGGGCAAACCTTATGGTTGTAATATTAAAGATTTCAAACAAGTTGAACTTAATATGCGTTATAGACGTCAAGAAGTTAACGAGTTATTGGAAAAAGATGAAATTGTTATGTCTATAACGAACTTTCCACGTGTAGGATGTAAACAATTTTCACATCCCAATTATAGTAGGAAATCTACAAAATCTTTATATTTTCCCGAAGAAGCCATATTTCCTGGACATCCCCGTTATCAGACTGCCACCCGGAATATAGTACAGCGTAGAGGAGAAAAACTGGATATGAAATTTAAAGTATTCAAAGATCAAAATACAAAACTGCCAGTAGAAAATAGCCATCCTATGGAACCAGATGTAGTAATTCTCGATGCTACTGGTTTTGGTATGGGCTGTTGTTGTTTGCAAATTACATTTCAAGCCTGCAATATTACAGAAGCTCGTTCTCTATATGATCAATTGGCTCCCTTATGTCCCATAATGTTGGCACTTACAGCAGCTACACCGATTTACGCTGGTTACTTAACAGAATCTGATTGCCGCTGGCATATTTTAAGTTCTGCAGTTGATTGCCGTACTGCCGAAGAAAGAGGCGTTAAACCATTAAAAGAGAATAAATTACGTATTGCAAAATCCCGTTATGATTCCATCGATTCCTATCTTTCACCAGCAGGTGAAAAATTCAATGATATACCAGTTATTTATGAAGAAACAGTTTATCAACGCTTACGTAAAGGTGGTATAGATCACTTACTGTCACAGCATATTGCACATTTGTTTATACGTGACACCATTTGTTTGTTGAGTGAAAAAGTCCATCAAAATGATGAGAAAGATACAGATCATTTTGAAAATATTCAATCTACCAATTGGCAAACAATGCGTTTTAAACCACCACCGCCATCAAATTCCGACATAGGCTGGAGAGTAGAATTTCGACCATGTGAAACTCAAATAAGTGATTTTGAAAATGCTGCCATAGTAAGTTTTCTTTCCTTGCTGACACGCACCATACTCTCATACAAATTGGATTTTCTAATACCCATTTCAAAAGTTGATGAAAATATGCAAAAAGCACAAAAACGAGATGCTTGTCGTAAGGAAACATTTTGGTTTCGTAAAAATGTAAGAAAATCGAAAAAGACTTTTAATAAAATTAATAGTATAAATGGTTTGAGGGTTAAAAATGGTACAACAAATGGTACTAATAACAGTACGGTCTATAGAAATATTTATAATTTAAATGTTAAACGAAATGGAGCCACTTCTATTGTTACTAAAAATATCACAAGTTATGAAAAAACAAATTGCATAAATGGTTCTATTATGAATGGATGCCCCAATGTGACAACTTACGGCAAGATAAATGGCTGCCATGAGAATGAATTAGAACTTATGTCAATGGACGAGATATTTAATGGAAAGGTAAGTGAAAGTCATGGTAATATAAAAAAGAATGCGAATATCATATTATAGTCCTGCAATATCATACTATGCTCTAGGGCAGGGCTGGCAAAACTATCACACGCGTGTCAGTAGTGGCACGCGAGTGGATTTTAGGTGACACGAGACGTTTTGTTGGATATTTTCAAAAAATTTTAACTATTAGAAGACCAGCAAAAAATTCAGTTAAATGTTAAATTTCGCTACAAAAATGTGTGATTTAACTCCATAATGGTGAAATTTTTCATAGAGCTTTTAAATCGTCTTTTAAAATGAATAAAACTCTATATTGCCACCACTTTTTGTTTAAAGAAATATGCCCTACGGGGAAAGGGACCGGTCCCAGATGATACGCAGGATAGGTCCCAAGGGGGCGGAAACCGGTCGTTGACCGGTCTTTTTGTTTGAAAGGGACATATCACTTTAACATGGCGTTGTCATTGGAAATGACCAATTGCCACAGTTTAGACACATTGTGGCAGTAAGGTGGTGTGTCTAAAAATAGCTTTTCAAATAAACTAATAAAAAATTAAGAATTAAAAATAATCTACTTGGCGTCGAAGTAGCGCTCGATAACACAACCTTCTGCTTGTAAAACAAACGCTCTACCGTCTGAGCTAATGTTGCTTCTGCGTGATGGCTGGCTGATGGTTAAGTTATATATTTTTCGTTTCTGTTCAAATAAAAAAGAGAAATAAAAAACAAACACACACACAGCAAATAAAAAAACATGGAAAATAAAAAAAATAGAAAAGAAAACAGTATTAACACACACACATATATAGTGGAAGTGCCTTCAGTATGCCCCCGATCGACCAGTCACGGGATAGGTCCCTTAATGGCAGTTGACTTGTTTTTTGCGTTGGCCATAATTAAATTAAAAAATCAATTAAAAATTAGAAATTTACCGCAAAAACTCTGATAATATAAATAAAAATTTAAAATATTCCCCTTAAGTTAAAAAGAAAAGTTAAATGAAATACCAATTGTTAAAACTAAAACAGCTTTAACATTAAAAAAACGTTGAAAATACAAAACTTAAAATGTCTTACAAAACATTATAGAAATTTAAAATAAGAGCTAAAATAAGCAAATTGTGAAAAAATAAAGTTAAAAATAAATAAAAGAGTAAAATAAATAAAAAATATTTTTAAAAATATGCCGCGAATTTTTTTTTTATTTCGGTATCGGTCAAGTTTTTTTAAAAGCAACAGTAAAAATAACGAATCAGAAAATATTTAGAAAATTAATTCATTTTCTTTTGGTCATATTTGTACTAATTTAGTAATATGCCTTTGGTTGACCGGTCACGGGATAGGTCCTTGGAGGGCAATTGACTCCTCATTCCCCGTAGGGTGGTTAATACAGAACTCGAAAATTCGATTATCAGAAAATTCTGGGAAAATTTCTAAAATTCTGGATTGAAAGAAGTTTAAAGATTTCGATGAGAAAATGCCTCATAATCGGAAAAATAAAAAGTACCAGAAAATTGCATAAAAATGGAAAACAGCTTGGATCTAAAAAATCAAATTTTTTTTAAAAGGAAAATAGGTGCTACGAAATAACTCGCAATAAAATAAAGGCTGAAAATAAGTTTCATAATGAAATAACACCTTTGTTGGAATTTGAAATTGTGTTTTGATCGTGTTTCGCAGAGCCATTACATCCAGTGTTGCCAACTCTTGAAGGCAGGAAAGCACCTTGAGCATTATGAAAACGGGTAAAAAGGGTAAAAATTTACCAAAAATGGGGTTTTTCAGCCAATAATCTGAAAACACATTTTAGCTTTGAAAAATCGTGTAAAAAAGGTTCAAAAAATAACCAAAAAAGGGGTAAAAAAGCACCAAACTATAATTTAAAAATTTTGAAGTTTTAATACGACGAAGTAGCTATTTAAAATTGTACTACAAACATTGTGAAAAAACGTATTTTTTGTATAGTGCGTATTATTTTTTCAACTTTGACAGAAAATTCAAGAAACATTTTAAAAAGCGACAACAAATACAAAAATTATAAACTGTACAAAAAGCACTAAAAGCACCGGCAGAAATCTGAAAAAGCACCAAAAAATACCCGAAAAGCACTGAAATGGCAACACTGATTACATCTGAAATAGAAATTTCTCTTTTCAAATCCCTAATATTCGCTTTATATTCATTATTATGATGATAAAAACCGCATGTTTTATTTTAACAAAATCAAATTTTTGCCCGAAGCACATTTTTCAACTAGTTTCTTACGTACTTAAATAATAAATGGCGCCCAATAATTTAACTTTTTCTAACAAAATGAAATAACCACCAAAAATGGAATAAACCCCCCAAAAAAATGAAAAGGCAATACTGTTCAAACGGTTTTAATTTTATTTCATTGGGAATTTTTTCATAATGATATAATCTCAATATTTAAAGATTAAATAAACCCCCAAAAATTAAATAACCGTCAAACATTTTTACGTCATTTCTTGGATGTTATTTATTTTTTCCCTTTAGCGGTTATTTCATGGGGATTATCAGTAGCGCTGATAAATATGTACCTCTGCGATGATATTTTTAAGAGAAATTTTCAAAATTTTTAAAAAAGGACTTTTAAAAGACAACTAAAATTAAGGTGGCACGCGAGAAATTTTAACAAAAAAAATTTGTTCGTTTCTGGCACGCAGAGAAAAAAGTCTTGCCACCCCTGATATAACCCATATGTATAAATAAAAATAAATTATGAAAACATCTGATATCAGCGAGTAAAAAATATTATTAAGAATAAAATTTCACAATGCATCCAGAATGATCAAAATATATTTCTAATGATCATAATATTTTTCTAATGATCATAATATATTTCTAGTGATTATTATGGTCAAGTAGAAAATTTTGTAACCATTTAGGATTATACTATGATCATTAGGAACACATGATCATTTCGTGCAATTTTAAAATTTTTTCAATTTGTACATTTTTTTTTTCAATTTTATTTTCGTAAAAATCTAAAATCTGTCAGACTCGTTAGTATAGACGCTCTTCAATATTATTTTTTCTATATGAGTGAACAAAATTAAAAGGTAAATCACTTTTTACTTAATTTGTAACAGTAAGCACTTTATGCACACTAAACACTAAACTTAATTGAAGGTTTTTTGACAATATACATTTTGTTTAATAAATATGTATTATTTTATTTGTCTGCTTCTTACAATTTCTTTTCACATATAATAATCTTAAGCAAGACTGACGCTAACTGAACGATGACGCTAATAAAAAAATATACTGACCATCTTATAGTTGTCGAAACTACACTAATAATTGCGAACATGATCTCTCTCAATTCAAATAATAATATGATCTTAATTCGAAGAGAGGGATATGATTGTCCACATAATATATGATTGTAGACCAGAGAGTAATAAGATAACCGAAAAAAGAGATATTTCAACTATAAAATTATTACAGGCGACCATATTATTTGTATAGTATGATTAATATATTAATAACTTGATTGCAACAACCATGTATGGCAGTAGGGAATATATTTAGTTCTGTAGCCGTAATCATATTGTAAACATATATTTTCTCTGCGTGATTTTAAAAGATTTGACTCATACATTTTCTAATGAATTTTTATCATACATTATTACAGCCCAATACATTTCCCGGTTTGGTACCATTGGTACGCAATTATTTACAATCGATGGAGGTTGATGCAGACACGTATTACACTATTGATCAATACTTAAAATTTATACAAAAAAGAGCTTCTGGTGAATTGAAAACGACAGCCACTTGGATAAGAGAACAGGTCTTAAATCATCCAGATTACAAGTATGTTACCATATCTAAAAATTGTAAGGTTGACTCACACGCTTACCATCTGTCTCCATCCATAACTTCTATTTCCCTGTATTAAGGATACAAAATGTAATTTTTAAAAGAAAATTAATGAAAAAATTGACAATTTTTATAACCGATACTGGGAATCATACATGTGAATCAACCTTTATGGTGTTAATTTTTTAACTTACACAATTTATTTTCTATTTTACAGAAAAGATTCCATTGTTAGTGATAGTATAAATTATGATTTGCTAAAGAAAATACAAAATATTCAGAAAAATAAACCAATGAGGCCATCGGCAAAACAACTGGGGCAAAGAAATCATAAAGGAATCAAAGATTTTATACCACTAATTTTACAAAACGATTTAGATGCTTTTTGTAGGAATAAATGATAAGCGTTTATGGTGGCATTAATTATTACAGTTGGAGGCATTGGCGTAGTTGGGCCGGTCCAGAAAATATGCACAAAATTGAATGAATTTTATTTGGAATGTGTCATCTCAATTTGTTTATGAAAATATGTATGTCCGAAAATTAATGCATCGCCATATTCGAAAATAAATGTCTTGCTACGCCAAAGGGAGGGAGTACCTAGGAATTAAAGCCCTAACTACTACGACTTATATACTTTATGGGCACCTAATCACACGTGATGTTCTAATTTTGTTACGGTGTACAAATAGATTATATATAGAAACATTTTTGCGGACTTTCCGACACGTACGGGATCACGAATACGGCACGTTTACGGTCCGAAATACATACATGTATCCGTTAAATATAAACTAGTAAAGGAACATCAACGGATCGAATAAGTACATTTTCGAAAATACGTTTTGTTGTATGCTTGCCGTCTCATACGGACTCCACCGATTTTCATCAGTTGCCCTTGAGTACCTTTGTTGAGTACACTCAAAAAAGTTTGTCGGTAGAAACTACTTCAAATGAAATAAAAGTGACATACATACGCGAAAATTATTCCAAAACTGTAAAAAGTAATGTTTTTGTTAGTTAAACTTGCTGCCTAAAATACTAACACCAATTAATTTAATAAAACTTAATTTATATAAATACTTTTAACTTAATTTTATTCTCGAATATGTTTAAAATTTATTAAAAAAAAATTTACACTTAATATCACTTTTAAGATATTGTTCTGCCTGCGAGGGGTGAACTATTGTTTGTTTGGCTTCCTTTTTTCTCCAAATAGAAAGGGATGAAAATATTAAACAGCTGAAAGGAAATATTTAAAATTAACGTAAATAAATATATTTTTTATATAATAAAACTAACCTTATTTTAATTATTCAATAAAATTTATAACCCTATTTCAGCATTACGCGTCTTCTCTCTTTAGCGTTATTTTTATAACTAAAGCAGGCTTGCCAATTTAGTACTTTAAGTGCTAAATCTAGCACTTCTTTTGTGAGCTAGCTCCTAACATTTCTAAAAAAGTACTAGGTGTTAGTTTAGCACTTTTTTAAAGATATTCACATTTTTTAGCACTTTTTGTGAAAATCGAAATATACATCATATTCCATCCGCAATCGAAATTTAAAAAAAAAAATTGGTGGTTTATAAATAATTTGCGGTTTTTGAAAATTCAAAAAAACTAGTTTTTTTGAGGTATTTTCCTAATTACCTGTAAACGGTGTTATCGAAAAATTCAATTTGTTATACTTTTGCAAGTTACTTACCAAGGGCCTTCATTATATATAACACTTATTTTAATTTTAAAAGGGATAACGAGATCCTTGCAAATTAACTTAAAATTTGACTTTTTTAATAATTCGCTATTATTTAGTTTTCTATAATTTTATTGCTACCAAAAATCCTATCTCACATAATGGGACATTCCATAGATATACATATGTGACAGCGCATAGAGAAAGGGACCTAAGGGTAAAAAAATCAATTTTTTTTTTTGATGTGGACAACATCTGAGCATCGAATGAGACCGATCCCATGCCCCAAAAGTGTTCCATCCCAGAGATATGCGCATCAGGGAAGCGATAAAGTAAATCTACTTATTCGAATTCGTCCACCATTTCATCCTAAAACAAACAGTAAGGACCCTACGGGGAATGAGGAGTCAATTGCCCTCCAAGGACCTATCCCGTGACCGGTCGACCGAAGGCATATTACTAAATTAGTACAAATATGAACAAAAGAAAATGAATTAATTTTCTAAGTATTTTCTGATCCGTTATTTTCACTGTTGCTTTTAAAAAAACTTGACCGATACCGAAATAAAAAACAAAATTCGCGGCATATTTTGAAAAATATATTTTATTTATTTTACTCTTTTATTTATTTTTAACTTTGTTTTTTCACGATTTGCTTATTTTAGCTCTTATTTTAAATTTCTATAATGTTTTGCTAAGAAATTTTAAGTTTTGTATTTTCAACGTTTTTTTAATGTTAAAGCTGTTTTAGTTTTAACAATTGGTATTTCATTTAAGTTTTCTTTTTAACTTAAGGGGAATTTTTTAAGTTTTTATTTATATTATCAGAGGTTTTGAGGTAATTTTCTAATTTTTAATTGATTTTTTAATTTAATTATGGCCAACTCAAAAAACAAGTCAACTGGCATTAAGGGACCTATCCCATGACCGGTCAATCGGGGGCATATTCAAGGCACTTCCACCATATTTGTGTGTGTGTTAATGTTGTTTTCTTTTCTATTTTTTTCTTTGCCATGTTTTTTTTATTTGCTGTGTGTGTGTTTGCTTTTTCTTTCTCTTTTTTATTTGAACAGAAACGAAAAACATAACTTAACCATCAGCCAGCCATCACGCATAAGCAACGTTAGCTCAGACGGTAGAGCGTTTGCCTTACAAGCAGAAGGTTGTGTTATCGAGCCCTACTTCAACGCCAAGTAGATTATTTTTAATTCTTAATTTTTTATTAGTTTATTTGAAAAGCTATTTTTAGACACACCACCTTACTGCCACAATGTGTCTAAAATGTGGCAATTGGTCATTTCCAATGACAACGACATGTTAAAGTGATATGTCTGTTTCAAACAAAAAGACCGATCAGCGACCGGTCTCCGCCCCCTTGGGACCTATCCTGCGTGTCATCTGGGACCGGTCCCTTTCCCCGTAGGGGATGTTATCAGTTTTAAATTATTTTCGCTAATAACATAATAAGGTTATGTGAAAAAATTTTCTTACTAACAGAGTGATATTCACGATTTAAAAGAATTATAAATGAGTATTTATTATAATTCACAATTAATAATTTCAGAAAATAAAGCTGGATTCGAAAAACCGCGAGCAAAATTGATATCAAACTCATGGAAACAGCGCGCTAGGTAGAAAACAGTAAAAACCAACTACACAAAACAAGAGGTTAGGGACGACCTACGCGCGTTTTCAAGGTTGACCAACACGTTCCTGATGTCATGAGATGTGTCGCTTTCAAATAAGACCAATACCAACACGCTCAGTGATGGTACACCAAAGATACACGTATTTAAATCTTTAAAATGGCTCTCCTGAACAAAACCGGTTTTTACCCTTAGGTCCCTTTCTATTTTGCGCGTCACATATATTAATGCAAAAAAGAAATTTTCATAGTGGTAAATATAAGAAAACATCCTGATCAAAATTGAACATTTTTTGCATAAAATTTTCAAATTTCGCGAAATCCGCGAGCTCGATTTTAATTTTTTATAATGTACACCTAAAAATATATTAGATTTGATATGTCGCGATCATAATAATTAGGGCAACCAAAAAAAAGCTCTAAAAGCAATGTCTTAAGCTCTTAAAAAAAGTACGAAAAAACAGCAAAATAAGCAGTTAAAATGCAAAAATAAGCCCTTAAATTTCATTATTTCTTCATTAAAACCCTCATAAAAATTAACCCCTCAATTCATAAATGCTTTATAAAGTTATAGCAGGTTTACAAAACGTCATTTTCATACAAAATTTGTTCAATAAACCTCCTATAATTTTACAAAGCGTTTATGAATTTAGGGGTTAATTTTTTATTTAATACAATGCTACATTCCTTGGAATCTCAGGAATACAACAATGTTGTGACATTCTTAAATTTATTTTCATCGGGAAATACATTAATTGCATTAAAGGAATTAAATGTGCCAAAATCCCAAAACTTATTTAACAAATTGTGAAAAATAATCTGTTGAAGACATGGCCCTATCCGGATTTCATTCTTGCCTAAGGAAATCGTCATTGTCATATTTGTACTATTACAATTCAGGTTGGAAAAATAAAATTTATTTTGACAAAAGAGATTTTTTAATTTAAAATAAATTTAAAAAAACATATTTTAAATAAAAAATTTATGGCGACTTAAAATAATGTTTAAAATAGCTGATTTTATGAAAAATAAGCAAAAATATGATCTATTTTCGCATAAAAAAGCTAAAATAAGCTTAATTTTTAAAGAAAAGAGCCAAAATAAGCCAATATTTGCAAAATATGCAAAAACAAGCAAAATTAAATAAAATATGCAAAAAAAAACTCTAACAAATATAGCTTAAAATTCTTATAATTGTAATATCAGAACTTGTATTCAATCTAAATTGTTCTATCTTTTCATATAAAAAACATGCTCTGGCTTCTTTTTGGTTGGCCTAATAATAATTATATCTGATTTTTCTCATTTTTTCCTTTATTTTTAATTAATTAAAAATAATAGACCAAATACAACCTCGAAACTTCAATTGCAATATGCTACCTCCAAACAAAACTTTTTTGGTGATTTAGTGGCATATTTATAGGTTGTGGAGCGTAAGAATTCCAACTTTTTTTTTGGACAAGTCTAATGATCATACATTGGCAGAGCTTTGAAGAATTAATTCTTTTTTGAATGAATTCACTACCAATCGAATTCAATTTTCTCTAGAATTGATTGAATTCCTTTTCGTAAGTAATTCACTGAATTCGTTCAACTGAACGCATTCATCAAACAATAAATTCAAAGAATTAATTCCATTTCAATAGTTCTCTTTATTAAATCAAATGAATTAATTCACTGGTGAATGCGTTCAATTTTATAAATCGAACGGAAAAAAGTGAATTAATTCCTTACTGAATTAATTCACCACAGAATTCGTTCCATTTTAATTTTCGTTCAGTGAATTAAAAAAAATAAAATTACGTTCAGTGAATTAAAAAAAATAAAATTGCGTTCAGTCAATTAAAAAAGAAAAAAATACGATCACTGAATTGAAGAAAAAATTACGTTCATTTAATCGAAAAAAAAAAATTACGTTCGCTGAATTCAAAGCCTGTTTTCTGCCGTTCAGTAGAAGAAAACATTGTATTGTTAAAACGTATAAATAAAATACGTTTGACTATGACGCATCTACATTTTACTGGGAAGCATAAGTTTTTAAAATTAATAGTTATATTTTTTTTCAAATTCATCTATATCTGTAAAGTTGTTATTTTTAATAGTAAAAGGCTTTATTTTTTAATCATGTAGGTTGATAAAGTGCATCGAATTTCTCTAACACTTAATATATATATGTAATTTGTTTATTTTTACTAGCGAACACTGTAAAATTGCTTAGTTGCAAATTTTATTTGTAAATAAATGTTTTCTTCTACTGAACGGCAGAAAACAGGCATTGAGTTCAATGAACGTATTTTTTTTTTTTAATTCATTGAACGTAATTTTATTTTATTTTAATTCACTGAACGTAATTTTATTTTTTTTAATTCACTGAATGTAATTTTATTTTTTTTTATTCACTGAACGAAATTGAAATTGAACGAATTCAGTGGTGAATTAATTCAGTAAGGAAAATAATTCACTTTTTTTCCGTTCGATTTATAAAATTGAACGCGTTCACCAGTGAATTAATTCATTTGATTTAATAAAAAGAACTATAGCAATTGAATTAATTCTTAACAAAATAAATCGAACGAAAACAAATATGAATTAATTCGATTCAATATATGGTGCTTTGTGAATTAATTCATCGAATTTTTAATTCAGAATTGAAAAATAGAATTAAGGAATTAATTCTTCAAAAGCTCTGTAGATTGGCTTGTACGTGATCATTACATAGTCATATACATACGTCCATGCGTAGTTCAATGTATGACCATACATGATCTCATATATTTCCATATATCTTTGAATCCGAAATTTGAGGGTATATGAAGGTATATGGCCATATATGATCATATATGAGCACATATGAAGCATATTTGGTCATATATGAACATGAACGGTCATATACCCTCAAATTTCGGATCCGAGGATATATGGAAATATATGAGATCATGTATGGTCATACATCGAACTAGACATAGACGTATATAACTATGTATGCCCATGCATGATCATATATAGGCCAATGTATGATCATGTATGCTCATATATATTTCGATTTTTACATGGGAATTCAATTCAATTCAAAGTGTCTTGTATCCCAGTAGCGTTTAAGGGAAAAATCAGGATTTATAATTAAAAAGCTTATATGAATAGTGTTAAGGGAAAATAAGAAGTTAGCTCGACATTTCGGACTTAAGTTTGCACCATATTATTTTCAAAAGAGTTTGAAAAGCAAAATCTAATTGTTAATGGGAACACTTTTTTAAAATAAAAAAAATTTAGAGGAGAGCTTTTTCAACCTTTATTTCAATTTGGCAACCCTGTTTCTGCGACATCGGTAATACGTGCATCGACATTTTTGTTTTCTCGGGAACTTTAAACCCTTTTGTTAATTCTTTCTGATTTTTTTTATTTTGTTCGTAAAATAAAAACAAATCTTATTAGAATTAAAACCTAAATTTATATTACTTATTTCCCACATTTGGTCAAGCAAAGCGTGAGAAATACTGCGTCTGCATAATTCATGGTTTAAACAAAATGAATGGAATTTACACGTGCCTATTCGAATTACCAGTCATGGAATACAATCTCTGTTTTGCATTGGCTAACAATGGGAAAATAATTTACTTATTTGAATTACCAGCCAGACAGCTATGAAATACAATATCTGTTTTGGCTAACGGTGGGAAAAGAATTCAGTGCAGCAAAATAATGAACGATTTTCGGCATAACTAAATTTTTAGTTAATATTGATTACGTTTTAATTTTATTGTTTATTTTAATTTGTCTTTTTTATTTAAATATCAGAAGTTTCGAATAAAGTTATTATTCAACCTTTGAATGTCGACACGGCTGGTCTATTCGTTTAATCAACGTTATCCTTGTGTACCACTTGGATAACTCACCAAAAAAAAGGGGTTAAGTGAGACAAACGAGTTTCTACTTAACATATTGGCGACCGTGACAGGACACCACCCTGCAATCTTGAAGTAAACAAACCTCCATAGCATCAGCCGCACACTACAATTGCAAGCTACAAGCGTTAAGCCGCAATCTACTACCATGGAAACGGCAGCAGAGGAACTGGGGAATATATTGCCACCATTATCCGAAACTTCACCAAGGACTCAGCTAGTCGGAAAACAGCAGCCTATTATCAAGACCGACTGGTCCGTCTAAAAGCCGCATGGCCAGAGTTTGAAAATGCAGATAATGAGTTGTGGGGCTTAAAGGATCTAGACACATCCGATGAGTACTTTATATCCGACCACTACACTCGAATTCAGACCATGACGTTGAAGTACATAGAGATAATGGAATGTGAGCTCGGTAATTAAGGCTAGGAATCTGGTGACAAAGAACTTATTAGTTCCAAAACTGCGACCACATATCAGCTAAAAATAGGTACAGCAGATGCATCTGGTGCTGCAGGTGGTCACGATAGGCTAATCAGTCGGTCTCTTGGAGAAATGGCAGCTCTTACTCGACAGCTACAAGGTCTTCATTTGCAACCAGGTCAGGATGGGCCTTATTACGATGTGAAAAAGGCCACAACCACCCAACTATGGCAGCAACTAGAACGGCTTAATGATGAAGTGTTGGATAAATATCCCGACCCGGACGTCGCTCGGTACGATTCAAGCAGATATGTTCACCTCGAGTAAGCTTCTCAGTCAGCAATCATCCAGCTCACCACTGCCAATACACAACACCACCACTCAACCAGAGAAACTATGGCTAGACCATCTGCTCTAACATTACCCACAATCACCATTACCCAATTTGATGGTGATTATATGAAGTGGACATCGTTCTCCGACTTATTTAGGAAGATTGTTCATGAGCAACAGATGTCTGACGCTCATAAAATGTGGTATCTAAAGACCAATAGCATTGGTGAAGCAGCAAACCTTATTAATCATCTCGCTGTTACTGCAGAAAATTATCAAGCTGCGTGGCAACTGCTGCAGGATCGGTATGACAACAAAAGACTAATGGTGGCAACAGCGGTTCAAAGACTACTTGACCAACCATCTGGTGCATCCACCTTAGGTGCTATTAAGCGATTGCACGATACAACGAAGGAATGTTTGGCAGCCCTCTCCAATATGGGACTCCAAATTTCGGCGTGGGATCCGCTCCTAATCCACATACTGGTTAAAAAGGTGGACAAAACCGTGCATACTCAATATGAACAATCGATTTCTACTACTACTTCCACACCCTTGAGGCAATGGGATACAAGGAGAAAACTGTTTCCACTAACAAAACGTGCGCGCTTACGGCACAACCCCGACACGATAACCGACGATGCATAAGTTGCAAGCAAGATTCTCATCCATTGTATCGATGCAAGGAATTCATCCAGCTAAGCCCAACCAACAGACTTAACCTGGTACAGAAGCAGAAGTTATGTGTTAACTGCTTCAATAATACCCATATGACCAAACAGTGCACCACTTCAGGCCGCTGCCAGAAATGTGGAAAGCGCCACCACACTTTGGTACATTTGGAATCAACACCACAAATTAATCTAATATCAAGGAAACGTGGTAAACCAAAAACGGAAACTGAGTCAACCAAAGAAGCAGTTACGCCAAATAACCCCACAACAGAAATCGCGACATCTCTGGTCAATACACCAACCGAAGAAGCTGAAAGCATGGCAGCAAGTTCCGTAAACAGAAGACCGGCGAACGGTTTGGAAACTGAATGCAAGGCAATTCTCGATTCGGTATCACAAGTAAACCTCATTACGGAGAGGTTAGTCACACGGCTTGGACTCCCCGCAAGGGCTACCTCGATTTCAATCAACGGCATTGGAAAAAACCGCACCAAGGTTCAACACCGAGTCAACATTACGCTTCAATTCCGTCTCAACAATTTTTCAACCCGGCTTGATCCATTCGTGTTGCCACAAATAATTTCTCCTCAGCCCGCTCAATTACTACCCATCGAAAAGTGGTCGATTCCCAACAACATAGCATTGGCAGACCCAACCTTTAACCGTCCAGACAAAATCGACATTTTGTTAGGGGCGGAATATTACCATCAACTACTTGCTATCGGACAAATCAAACTGGCTAATGACCTTCCAATGTTACAAAATACAACCTTTGGTAGGAAAGGTATCTGGCGAACAGCTATCAACAGCAATATGCGGTGTTCTAACTGAAGAGGATAAAATGAATATGGCTATTGAACGATTTTGGAAACTCGAGGAGATCGAAAGCAGACAGCAACAATTATCTCCTTATGACGCACAATGTGAGACACACTTTAATCAGCATACTACTCGTACCAAAGAAGGACGGTTCGTAGTACAACTTCCATTCTGTACTGAAACATCTTTATTAGGATATTCACATAGTATTGCCTTCAACCGATTCCTCACACTAGGACGTCGATTGTCGAAAGACGCTTCACTAAAGGATCAATATGTGCGATTTATGAATGAGTATGAAACAATGGGGCACATGTCGAAAATCCATATTGACGGAGTGAAAGGGCATAAATATTTTATTCCTCACCACTGCGTTTTACGACGTGAAAGCAGCACCACTAAACTTAGGGTGGTCTTCGATGCTTCAGCAAAAACAACATCAGGAAAATCCTTGAATGATATTTTGCATACCGGGTCACCACTACAAACGGAGCTCTTTACGGTTCTTCTGCGATTTCGGCTACCGCGGTCCGTGTTCACTACCGACATAGAGAAAATGTACCGTCAAATCGTGATCCACCCCAAGGACCGACAGTACCAGTTAATTCTGTGGCGAAAGAATCCTCCGGAACCCATCAGTTATTTTCAATTGAACACAGTCACATATGGCACTAGGCCAGCGCCATATCTGGCAATCAAATGTTTGAAGAAAATAAGCCATGACAATAAGATCCAATTTCCTTTAGCAGCCAGCTTTCTGGAAAAGAATTTTTATGTCGATGATGGATTAGGTGGAGCCGATAGTTTGAACACAGCTTTAGAAACTCAACGCCAACTACAACATGCCATGGCTAAGTACGGGTTTAATTTACGAAAGTGGTGCGTCAATCATACCCAACTACTCCGCAATATTCAGAAGTCAGTCTAGACTTCTCCTCAGACGAAACTGAGTATACAAAAACGCTAGGATTAGTATGGCTACCTAAAGATGACCTACTTAGAATCAAGGTCAACATACAACCAAACAAGGCGGTAACTAAAAGGACAGTCACGTCGGATTTAGCCCGCAATTATGACCCACTCGGGCTACTATCCCCAGTAGTCGTCAGAGCAAAAATGTTTGTCCACGAATTATGGACCTTGAATCTTTCATGGGACGAAGCGGTGCCGTCAGAATTTGATTCGCGTTGGCGAAGTTTTCGAAGTAATCTACGTGAACTCGAAAACTTTCAAGTGCATCGGCATATCTATAAAGGAGCGACTCCCAACACTACACAACTTCATGTCTTTACAGATGCCTCCGAAAAGGCGTATGGAGCCGCAATATATGCCAGAGCTTTCAAATTGGAATGCTTAATTGGAAGCACTGCTATGACGTGGAAGAAGGAAAACGGGAATCATAATGCACCTATATGCGTCTCTATGGGCGGTGATTTATGTTATCATAACTGGCGCATCCCTAATAACCTAACCTAACCTTGTCTACCAAACAAAGCAGTAATCGTATACTTGCTATGTGCGAAATCTCGTATCGCTCCACTCAAACAGCAAACGCTCCCAAGATTAGAACTATGTGCTGCTCAGTTAGCTGCAAAGGTGAAGCTCGACCTGGACATGTGTACGACGCCAACATTCTACTGGTCCGATTCGAAAATAGTCTTAGCATGAATAAATTCAAGATCATCTTCATTTCATACATTCGTAGCAAATCGAATAGCATCAATTCAAGAAAGCACGGTACCTGAGCAATGGCGACATGAGAGTTCCCAGGACAATCCAGCAGACATCATATCTAGAGGATTGGATCCACAACAGTTACAGCATACACCCCACTGGATGTACGGGCCGTTCTTTCTTCATGGAGACGAAAACCATTGGCCTCCTAATTGGTGTCTAAATTCTGACGTGCCGATCACTGAACAGAAGCAAAACCCTTATAACTCACTGATTGCTGTCAATAGTGAAACCTTTCTGCACAGCATAAACCATAGAAATTCATTAAAAACGCTTCAACGAACAATGGGATACATCCTAAGGTTCATAAAAAACGCCAAAACTAGTCCGGCAGACCGACAAACCCAGCGAACTCCTACACCTTTTGAACTTCACGACGCGCTTGCCATCATTGTTCGAATTACTCAACAACATACCTTCAAAGAAGAGATTCAGCAATTGCAAAGACGAAAGGAAGTCAAAGGATCGAGTCAGATTAAAAGATTAGCACCATTTTTGGATGAACATAATATTCTAAGAGTTGGGGGCAGATTAGATGCATCCATGTTGTCTTTTAATGCCAAACATCCAATGCTACTGCTCTATAACGACACAATCAGCAGACTAATTTTTGAGTCGACACACAAGGAAAATAAACACTGCGGTCCTAGCGCACTCCTTGCAATCGTGAGACAACGCTTTTGGCCCATCAAAGGCAAGCACTTGGCGCGGAAAACTGTTCATAAATGTGTCCAATGTGCACGATCGAAACCAAAATTTCTTCAGCAAATCATGGGAAATTTACCAGAAAAAAGAGTAACGCCAGCAAGACCCTTTATAAATATAGGAGTTGACTACTGTGAACCATTATGGGTTCACTTCAAAACGAGAGGAAAACAACCCCAGAAGGCGTACATTGAGGTTTTCTGTTGCTTTTCTACAAAAGCAGTTCATCTGGAACTAGTAACGGACCTTACAACCAACGCCTTCATTGGGGCGCTTAAGAGATTTCTAGGTCGTAGGGGTCACTGTCAGCATCTTTATTGCTACAACGCAACTAACTTCGTGGGAGCTCGGAATCAACTAGCAGAGTTGTCATCTACGTTATTCGCTACAGATGCTCAAGAAAAAATCCAACGAGAGTGTGCCAGCAAAAGCATTAGTTTCCATTTTATTCCTCCGCGAGCCCCGCATTTTGGTGGACTGTGGGAAGCTGCAGTCAAGTCCGCCAAACGGTTATTGGTTAAAGAAATAGCAAATGCATCTCTGACTTATGAAGAAATGGAAACAGTAATAATCGAGGTCGAAGCAATCCTCAATTCAATACCAATTTCACCATTGCCGAGTAATCCTAATGACGAGGCTGCTCTAACGCCTGGTCATTTCTTAATTGGTGAGCCTCTCATGGCACAAGTTGATGCAACTGCACAATCAAATTCAACGAAACTTGCAAAACGATGGGAACTAGTATCACGAATAAAACATCAATTTTGGAAACGATGGTCACAGGAATATCTCAATGAGCTTCAGCAACGTAACAAGTGGCAAAGCAAGGCTCAAAATCTGCAATTAGGGACCATAGTCATAATCAAGGATAACTCGCCGGCCATGATATGGCGGCTCGAAAAGGTAATCGAAATATACCCCGGTCTAGACGGTGTCGTTAGAGCAGCGGCTGTCAAGACTTCTAATGGTATAATCAAGCGAGCAATCCACTTACTCGCTCCTCTTCCTCTAGAGCCACCAATAACGACGGCTGACAATAAAGTAACAGATAACAACTCAATACTTAAGAGAAGCACTTCACCCAACGGCGACAATAAAGGGGCACCACCCCCAAAACGTTGTACTTTAACCACAACAAGTCTACTGGTGCTCCTAGTACTATTTTTTCCATTAGTCGTTTGCCAACACGCAGATCACTAGCAACCCTGGCTTACATTTCGAAAATATTGGTCAAGTGAAACCAATCCTCGCAGAATGGAAACTCCTCATTTATTTTGAACTGACTCCTTTCTATAAAGAATTACAGCTGTTAATTACTGGAACATCTGCCTTGAAAAAGTCCTGCAGTAACCCATCCCTCGACAATCAATGCGACGGACTACTAACCCATTTCCAAAATCTCAAGGACGAAATGGAGGCCGGTATAGAAAAACTCGCAAAAAAAACGAGGGGCAATAGACATCGTCGGAAATGTAGCGAATTCCTTATTTGGCGTTCTTGACTCCAAATATGCAGAAGAAATGACCAAAACTATTAACAGTATAAAAACCAACGAAACCCACTTACATTGTCTTCTGCGGAACCAGACAGACCTCGACTCTACTCTTAATCTTATGAAGCAGTCTGAAAATCCGCAAACCAACTTCGAAAAAATCAACTTCAGAATCAGTAGATTAATTAACCTCACAAACAATAGGTGTGTTTGGGTACTTTTCCAGTAAAGTCCAGTAAAAATTACTCAGTAACAAATTTACAGAGAGTAAGGCAAAATTTACTCTCAAAAAGAAAAATATCTAAAAATGTACGCAAACAGAAAAATTGTAAGAATTAGTAAAATACTGCTGCCAACTTCTTCCGTAAAAATATCGCTAAATCAAACTAAAAAATCACTAGAAAATATCTAAATTACAAAAAAAAATTAAATAACGATAAATCCCTAAATTGCACGAACTTTTTAGGTTCTGTTGAAAAATTTCACAAAAATAGCTATATTTTTCAAACTTCTTAAAACTTTCTTAAAAAATTATTGATACATAGCCAAATTTTTCGAACTTTTTTGTTTTCCATAAAAATTTACCGATAAATCGCTGAATAATAATGATTCAAAAATTCTGTCAAGGAAATAAATGTAAAAAAATGCTAAGAAAATGTGAAGACTGTCTTAAAAAGAAAAATCGCTAGTTTTCCCGCTAATAGCTAAATTATATTTTATCCCCCTAAACGAGTTTAAGTATCGCTAGATTTGCCGAGAAAATAGCTTAATTTGCAACAGTTATTAAAATAGCTGATTGCGAAATAAACCTTTTCAAATTATTGGATTAATAAATAAAACCTAATAAAATGATCACTTACTTACTCCTTCCATTGTAAATAAGCTTATATTTAAATATTTTTTATTTTTACAAAAAATTATTTCAAAATTATTTAGACAAATGTTTTGTTTCTTCAATCATATGTTTTAAATCATGTTTTTTTTTCTTACAAATTCTTACTAGCAAAAATTCATCCAGTAAAAACTTGTAAGTTCTCTGGTATTGAACTGTCACTTTACCCTCTATTTTTCCTCTCTCCTTACTGAGTAATTGTGTAAACAAACACCTTCCAGTAAAAACTTGTACAAATTTGTACGAATTTGTACAAATTTTCGGGTACGCAAACACACTTAATGACAATAACCATCAATCACAGATCATCTTGTCTCTGAGCGTCCAATTACTTATCATTGCTGATAATTTGCAAAAAATGCACACATCCATGATCAACTTAATAGCTGACACTTATCATGGTCGAATAAGCTCTATTCTGCTGACGACACAACAATTTTCTGCTGAACATAAAGGCAAACCTTCCAGCAGAGCTAAGTCTACCAGTCGCAGATATCATTCATTTGTATGGTGTAACCAGGCGGTATTCATCATTCTCTTTCGAAGATTGACATTTCAGCTCTGTTTCTTTACTTTTTGGGTAAAGTTCGGTAAAATGAGAGTTAACAAGAAATACTCTCCCGAAATAACAAAAATGCACAAAAGTAAACGAACGCGAAAAACCACATTTGAAGCCCGAAAAACAAATGTCAATAGATTTGTGCATTATAGTTCGTTTTGGTGAGCGCTCTTTCTAGTTCAATTGAACTAGTTGCACCCAACTGATGATATAACAGCTGATTAAAACAATTTACCCAAATTTACACGAAAAAAAAGTCTGGACTTTCTCGTGCAAGAAGAACAAGAATATTACTTTCTCATGACAGCTATCATTTACCCAATTGTGTAGTAAGAAAACGCTTTTTGGTAAAATTGGGATCCCGCGGGATCCCAATGTTGAGTACCCGAACACAGCTTTTGTATCGAAAAATGTTAGCCTTTACAGACATGTGTAATTCATATGGTAACATTTTTCGATACAAAATAAGAAGAGAGTGATTTAACAGAGGTTAGGTGAGTTGGTACCTCTTTTAATTATATGATCGTTGGTGTAACGACAGCTCAGACAGCAATTTCAAACCAGCACATTATCTGCACCTTGCTCATCCCACTAGCACATCAAAATGAATATGATCTATTTTATCTCACGCCTGTTCCACAGCTAATAAATAATTCTTTAGTAGCAATCATACCAACATCTAAAATAATGGCTTTCAACGCTCATCGGGACGAATATTTTCCTATGGATGAAACTAAGCTCCTTGACTGTAATAAACTTGAGCACGATACATTTTTATGCCCGAACATTCAAGCTACATATTATAAGGGTTCTCCAATCTGCCGCTGTGAAATCCATTTATTCAATAACAAATCTGACGCAAGTTGCAATATAGAGTTAATAGCCAGCAATAACGTATGGTACCAACTTTACAAAAAGAACCAGTGGCTGCTCGTAACTCAACAACAACTCAAACTAAGCACCGTATGCAAAGGAGAAAGTAGCTTTCAATTGTTGGAAGGAACCGGCTTACGCTCCCAGCAGGATGTACGATGAAAAACAATGTGATCACCATCTACGGTCATCAAACTATCACATCAATTTTGCATCCCTCATATACAAGCAATGTGATATCATTCTCCCATCTACTACAGAATGTGAACAAGCTGACACAACCCCTGCCATACCTTTTAACTTTTGACAACATAACTCGATTGCAGGCAGACATGAAGGCACAACTACAAGATTTACCAGCAACAACAGCAAAGCATAAGGTACACAGTTTAGTAATCAGCTACACAAAAAAAAGGCCGGGTTCTAATTCTAACACTAACAATTATTCTGCTAATAAAACGAACATTGAAAAGGAGACTCAACACGCTCCCCACAGCACCACAGCCGTCTCCAAGGTCAAACTGGAATGTTTCCTTGGAACCAACATCTTAGCTCACTTTAGCATTAACTGCCGGAACCCGTTCATTTGCACTACCCACCTATGTTGCTGATCCCCGTGGGCCGCAATATGTTAATTCTTTCTGATTTTTTTTTTATTTTGTTCGTAAAATAAAAACAAATCTTATTAGAATTAAAACCTAAATTTATATTACTTATTTCCCACATTTGGTCAAGCAAAGCGTGAGAAATACTGCGTCTGCATAATTCATGGTTTAAATAAAATGAATGGAATTTACAAGTGCCTATTCGAATTACCAGTCATGGAATACAATCTCTGTTTTGCATTGGCTAACAATGGGAAAATAATTTGCTTATTTGAATTACCAGCCAGACAGTTATGAAATACATTAGCTCTGTTTCTTTACTTTTTGGGTAAAGTTCGGTAAAATGAGAGTTAACTAGAAATACTCTCCCGAAATAACAAAAATGCACAAAAGTAAACGAACGCGAAAAACCACATTTGAAGCCCGAAAAACAAATGTCAATAGATTTGTTGTTTTGGGATCCCGCGGTAACGTACGGGAACGCACATAATGTTTTTAACCAAGAGAATTTTTTTAATAAAAATCGAGTCTACCTCATAACCCAAAAACTTTAGTATTGAAATTATTCTTGATTTATTTAATTCGATATTTAACACTATAGTGTATTCGGTACTTTAGCACATCAGATTTGTGAGAATTTCAGCACGAAATCAATTAATGGAATCTGGACGATAAGCACGATACATGTTCATCTCATTGGGAAACGTCTTAAATAATTCCAACAGCATATTGGCCTTAAATTTACGATAGGCATCAATTTTACCCTTAACTTCCTCATTTTTAGCCAAAGCCTTTTCCACACAATCTTTAGTGTACAATTGAGGATTCTTGTCCTGGTCAATGTAATCGAAAACTTCAAAGGGCACATAAATATCTTGAACCTGATTTTTCAATTTGTTTATTTCTTGGAGACCAGTTACAAGACCTTGTCTAGAAAGGAGATTTTTGGAAGAAACTTGTTCATAATCTCTTTTTACTAAAAACTTTGTAAAACTTACATTTTTTGATTCAAAACATTTTGTCCCTGCGGCTGAAAATCACTGACAATAATGCGTATTTGCCGAACGTTTTCAATAAACATTTCCAATTGTGTTTCTAGATTTTCCAATGGTGCAGACATGTTCCCTTATTTTTAAAAAGCATTTATCAGTAAATATGATTAAAAAAAGTAATTTTGTTCGTTTTCAAGCTGAAAATTTCTCTGGCAAATTCTGCTTTCTATAAACTTCCGTAAGTAAAAAAGAATAAAAAAAAATGCATTTACATTTGACGTTTTGTTTTCATATCTATCTAACACTAAACATACTCTTTAATATACTTGTGTCGTTCGTAATCGAACTTAATACACTTAAAGTTGCGTTTACATCTGTTTTCAAATCCCGAGATTTCAATGGAAATCTCGAACGGAAATCTTGACCGTTTACATTTGCACTTTATGACAGTAGCGAGATTTCGATTTGACAGCTGCACTTTTTTTGTAAACAAAGTACCATAAAAAATAAACTCAAATTAAAAATATTTCTGAAAACCATTTTATTCATTGGCGGAGTACAATTTACATTATTTTATGTAAAGATCTAATGCTAAATATGTTAGTAAATTTGTTTTTTTATAAGGACGACAAGCTAGAACCCAGATTTTGCAATATTTTGGCGGAAGGAAGACATGCACTTCCCAATGCTTTCTTCATAGTTATGCTTCGCGGGAAGCAAAAATTAGAACCACGCAAACACTTCTTATAATCATTAGTACATTTCCATTGGGTCTAAAGTCATATTTATTAAATTAATAATAATTTTTTTATTTCATTATTTTGTTTTATTTTTAGGTTATTTTTTTAGTCAGCTGTTGACCATCGTTGCCACTTTTTCTTGCAAAAACTCTACAAATTAAGTGAAACACAGTGTTGTATTCTGCAAAAGTCTCCAGATTTGTGAGATTTTCATGAGATTTCTTCGAAATTTCGCAAATTTACGGGATTTCCTTTGTATGGGAAATCTCGGGATTTCACATGAGATTTTCACTGAAATCTCAATTTTAGTCGAAATCTCGGGATTTGGGTGCAGATGTAAATGCAACATAATACAACGAAAGATATAGTTCATTTTTAATCGCTGTATTAGTAACAAGATGAATTAGCGATTGAGCAAAAATCAATTGAAATCAGTGATTGAACAAATCGAATAATAAAAAAATAATGGAAGTCTTTTAAATTAAATCGAATGAGACCATTTATACTTCACTCGATGTATAAAATTGCAGTTTAAGAATTCAATCATTCCATAGTCAAACAGAATTGAAAATAGAATGAGGGATTGAAGTCTTTAGAAGGTCTGGTTCGGACATTTAAACAAAGAATTCAATCATCAGTAATAATTCAATTTCTAAAAGAGAATCAGTAAAGTTTGTTTTTGATTTGCGAATTATGGCTAGATTTTTTCTCATTCGCGCGAATTATTATTTTATTTTTTCATGCGCGAATTAAAATTCTATTTTTATAATTCGCGAATCAATTTTAGTCATTAAATATATCTGAAATAAATAAACTTTCATTGAATACATTGATTTAACAATGATTTTAAATAAAAAATTAAATTTACTCCTAATAAATAAATGTTTTAAATTGTAATGGAATTAAAAAATTGACAGCAATTCGCGAGTCAAAATAAAAAAATTTGGTTCACGAATCAAAAAACATGGAAATAACTCTCTCGAATTATCTTCATACTTTTTTGATTCCGAAATTTATAAATCACTTTTCTTGACCAAACTTTGAAAGTAATTCTTTTTGAATAAATTCTTCAGAGCTATGGTTATACCTCAATCAGCGGTTGAAAAGTATACTTTTTTTTAATCAATTCGCATAAGAATTTATTCATTTGAAATGAAATTTATATTAACTTTAAATCAATGATTTCATATTGAATAAAGTGAGATAATAAGCGCATTTTTCAATCACCTGAATTTCGATTTTTCATACAAAAAATGTATTAAATCCAATAAAAATTGGATTTATTTATCTGAATTTACACATAACAATAAAAATACAAATATATGAAACATCCTGTTCATTTAATGTCAGAAAAAAATACGAATAAAAGTTAAAAGAGAAACAAAACAATTGCAAAACTAACAAACAAAAGTTTTTCTTTAAATTTTAGTTAAATATGTTAAGAAAAAAACTACACTTCACCAAATATTTATTTTCCATCTTTACACTCTACTGTATTAAATCCAATTAGGGCCGATTACTGAATGTTTAGTTAAAATTTACCTGGGCGTTAAATTCAAATTTTATATAAGAAACAACAACAAATGTTTCAGTTAGTTCCAATTAGTAGCTAACTAAACATTCAGTAATCAGGTCTTAGTGTATATTAAATATTTTACTTCTGCAGAAATGCAAATTAAATCTTAAAAGACAGATTGTTTCTTGCCGTTTTATATAAAATGTTATAAAGAATTTAAAGTTTCCATAAAATCCTGCATCATTGTATTGATTATTAAAAATTAGAGTGAAAGAAGTGTCGGGTAGAAAAATTCTGTTAAAATAGGTTGAAGCTAACACCATCTATTGAGCACTTTGAGGACTACTTTTTGGATTTATTAAATCCAAGTGATTAAAAAATGCGGTTAATGATTTGGTCTTATTCATATTGATTTAGTTTTCATTCGATTGAATAATTTGTTTTATGAGATAATTCGCGAAGTATAAATCAAATCAGAGCTTTGAAGCATTGATTCCAAAAGAAATTCCCACGAATTTTTTTATATTTTTTGATTTGCGAATTTATATCAATTTATTATTTCATTTGAAGGCCTCCATTTCAATTTAAAATATTCATTTATAAGGAGAAAATCTAATTTTTTTATTTAAAATTATATTACAGATATATTAATGACTAAAATTATTCACAAATCACACAGAAAAACTAAATAATTTCAATTCGCGAATTCGCGCGAATAAAAGACCAACATATAATTCGCGAATCAAAAATAATTTTTTTTTAATTCTTTTTTATACATTGAATTATTAGATGATTGAATTATTTTTTAAAGGTCTGAATTAAATGACACATTTTAGTTGAAATGAAATTAATCAATTCCTTTGATAATATGAAAAGAATCAACAAAAATCAATTTGAATCTTTGAATATTGATTGAGTGAAGCAGGCAATAATTCAATCAATAAAATTGGTTTTTCGAATCGATTCGTACAAAATTGAATCAGATTTATAAATCGAATTACGGAATTTCGTTTTTCTATAAAAAATTTACGGGCTTTAATCGTCAATTTTTTATTGAACCGCCTGCTTGATTTCTAATATTTAAAATCGTCAAAATGGCGATAAATCCTCAAAACTGGCAACGCTGTTATCAACTGTTTTCTTTTTTTCTGCAATTTCTGTATTTTTCAAAAATTGAACATACACTTTGGAAGTTTGTTTTGTTTCAATTTCTTTCATTTTTCCGAAATTCTTTACAATTTATTGCGAATTTACGTAAACGATCGTTTATTACAAAGTATTTGTAAAATTATGGCCAAACATGCTTTAATTGGTAATTAATTATATTATTAAATTGGAAAAAATCTTAAAAATTGTTTATTACAGGCGGAGGTACTGGTTTTGTTGGTTCTCGTTTGGTTAAACATTTAACCTGTCAGGGTTATGAAGTCACGGTAGTTTCACGTATGCCCGGCTTAAAACGCATAACCTGGCACCAATTGGAAAAGGAAGGCCTACCCAAGGGAGTGACATCGGTAGTTAATCTAGCGGGACAAAATGTTTTAGATCCTTCTCGTAGATGGACTGCTGGCTTTAAGCAAAATGTTTGGAATTCTCGTATTAACTCTAGTATGACACTGGTGAAAGCCATACAAAAATCTCAAGGTATTCAGGCCTTTGTTAATATATCTGGTGTTTCACTGTATCGGCCAGATGCAAACAAAGTGTATAGTGAAACGGACCAGGGGCAGGAATTTGATTTTATGTCCAAATTGTGTAAAGAATGGGAAAAAGCAGCCACTTTACCACCCGGCTTAGAACCAGGAACAAGAGGAGTAAGTATGAAAATTAATTTCAATACAATACGAAACAGATGTTATTTTTTTTTATTGAATAATTATAACAGATTAAGCTTAGAACTGGTGTTGTAGTAGGACGTGAGGGTGGCATGATACAATCCATATGGCTGCCCTTTAAATTAGGTCTTGGCGGCCCCATGGGTACCGGCAAGCAGATATTACCCTGGATTCATTTAGAGGATCTATGTCGTCTTATTCAACATTGTTTAGAATCTGATAAATGTAAAGGGACACTAAATGCTGTGGCACCAGAAATTGTTACAAACGAACAGTTTTCTAAGGCAAATTATATATAATATGTATATATATATATATATATACATAATGTTCCTCAAGACTGTCTTTATCTTTGTTCATTTCTTATCTCAGATATTTGCTTCAGCTTTACATCGTCCGTGTTTATTTGCCGTACCAGAATTGATTGTCGATTTAATTTTTGGCAAAGATCGTTCTGGTCTATTGCTTTCGGGAGCTAAAATACAACCCAAAAATACCTTGGAAACTGGTTTTGAATTTAAATATCCTACTGCCAAAGCTGCTTGTGAAGAAGTCGTTAAGAAATCATAAACTATGTTATTATATACTTTATTTATTTGTTTTGTTTTTATAATTTATGCATAAAGTAGATTAAATCCTTTTAACTTACGTTGGGTTAGTTAACACAAAAAACTCTTGTATAATTTTTTGACATTTCCTGTTGTTTAATAGTTAAGTTAAAGGTAAACATTCAGTATGAGACCCACCGTTATAGTCTTATACATAATTTAAATTAAAAAAAAATTTTTTTAAAGTTAGTACTTAAACGAAATAAGTTGAAAGATTTCAAATTAGTAGAATTCGACAAAAAACCCATTCGGCCAAGTCCGGTGATCATCAAAATTTTGACCGAACACTTAATATTTACACCCTCTAAAATATTTAAATCTACATACATACGTCTTTGGTAGTTTTCTTTTTGTTAGTTAATTGAAAAAATTTTGATTTTTTAAAATTCTTGTTTAGTTTATATTTGTGATTATTGATATAAGTTATATACAGTTAAAAAGTCGACAGTTGTATTTAACTTTCAAATAAGTAAAAATGTTATTTTTAACTGTTGAAAAATAACTAACCATGTCGCAAAATTAACTAACAAATTTTAACTACAGGAATTTTAGAACTGACAAAATGGGTAAAAACTGCTGTTTTTTACAGTTCTTTTGATATATTTTAATTTAAAATAATTTTTTTCTCGATTACAAAAATATGTGTAATTACCAGAGAAGACAAAATTGCTGTTTTTGCTTTTTATTGCTTTTTATTTATATTTGCTTCTTTTTGCTTTTTTGGATTTTTCGTTTTTTAGCTTTAAAATAGCTTTTTTCAGCTTTTAATTGCTTTTTTAAGACTTTTTGCCCAAAAATACTTTTTTTGCTCTTAACTTTAATTTAAAAAATTAAAAAACTGTTGTTTTTCCAAGTTTTTTTACTTTTTTCTTGTTTTTTTTACAATATTTTTTTGCTTTAAACACATCGGATTTTGCTTTTTTCTGTCTTCTCTGGTAATTACTCTTCATCATATTTAAAATTTGAAGTAAAAATTCTAAACGATTCTCCAGTTATTTTGCTTTTATGCATTGGAAATACAATTCAAGTTTCTGATTTTTATTTGCAAACTAGAAATATAACAAAAAAATTTTTATTAACTAACAAAAACAAGTCCTTACTGTAAAAATACTGTTTTGGCAGTTTATGATATTAAAAATAACTGCTTTAAACAGCTGTTACGAAATTACAGTACTTTTCTTTAATTGTTTTCTTAAATAACTGTCAACAGTTATTTTGTATGTTTCTACAGAGAAACAACTGAAATTACAGTTAAAAACAACTGCTGATTACTACACAAACAACCGTCATGTAGTAACTGTCGAACTTTTTTGAGTGTAGGGTATTGATTTTATAAAAATAACATTATTTTTGTTTTGCTGAATTTCCCAAAACTTCTCGGTGCCCTATGCCCTGGAGCATAGGGCACCGTTTGTTTGCACTAACGGTGATTTACAACTTTTTTAAGAAAAATGCAATTTTTTTAGATAAAATTGCTACATAATATATTCGAATCATTTATTTTGGCTTCAATTAAGTTTAACGAAATGGCTCAGCAATTTATAAAACTTTTTGCGTTGACTGAAGTGCCCACGCAGATTTGAAAGGTACAATTATTTTCTGGCGGTCACGTCACTTTTAAAATGGGTGAGCATACGAAAATTAAAGAAGTACAATAACTTTAAGCGGAAAGTCTTGATGGTGTACATCCTAATTGAGACACGTCTACTTAAAAGTAGACGTGTCTCTTATATTAATAGAGGTCTGAATCAATTTAGAAAAAGATTTAGTTAATGGTGGGGGGTTTTATACTATTCGTTGTCTTCTATTCCCTGCATAAAAGCTTGTCAAAACTTTTGAGATCGCATAATACCTATAAGGGACTTACCTTGTTAAATTAATATTTTTCTGTACTTTTCCTTTGTTGGCTTTTTTAATATTTTTACTAGATTAAGCAGATTTGATTGGGTAATAAAATATTTTATGCTTATTTTATATATTTTTAAACAATATATTTTTTCAACTTATCAGATTTTGATAAGTTTTTTATTTATGCAAATAAACTCAACACCGAATACATGGTCTGCCTATTTTAACGGCACCACTAATACACTAATTTCACAACACTAAAAACACAATTCATACTAAAGTTTTTGGAGCCCTAGCGCTCCATTGTAAGTTGCACAATTATGCATAATTAAAGTTCCTATTTTTCACATATATTTAATACAACGTTATTAAATTTATAAAACACACAACTTAAAGAATGTTTTTATGCAAAATGTTTGACAAGTAAGCAATTATTTTCTTTAAAATTTATTAAAACAAACTGTGACAAAAAGACACAAACGGGTTGAAAAATTTACGCGCAAAAACTAAGCAGTAAGTAAATAGGAAGGTATTGCCAGATGAATTTTTCCTTTCGATTTATCAGTTATCAATTGTTTAGAAAGTAAACCCAGTATTTTGTTGACAGAATTGAAAAAATTTGGCTCTATGTTTGAAAACTGTAATAAAAACTTTAAATTTCGTAATTTTCAAAAAGCGGAAATCGCCATAAATTCTGAAATAACACTAAATCAACAATTTTTTGCATGTTTAATTTTACTGAAATACTACATTTATACCTGAGCAAAAACTACCCGGTTTTTGGCTCTTGTAGTTTAACTTGTCAAAACGAATACAAAAAAAATTAAAATGCTCAAGTATAATACCGCATTTATACCTGTGGGATAACCGCGTAACTCGATTCGAAAAAAATTTTCGAATTCGTAAATCTTGCAAATATTGTTAAAAATATAATTCTGTATAAAAATTCTACTTTTTAATTTATTTTTATGCTAAACCTTGTACACTACACATAAAAATTCAAAAAGTAAGAATTTTGCTAAAACTTTTCTTTTTACGAAAGGTACAAAATTTACGAATTCGAAATTCAATCAAGTATAAATGTAGTATAATACTTCATTTATACCTGAACAAAAACTACCTGGTTTTTTGGTTCTGGTAGTTTTTAACTTGTCAAAACGCATACAAAAAAAAAAAAAAACAAGCAAAAACTAGTTTTGCACAAAAACTAGGTGGTTTTTGCTCAAGTATAAATGTAGTAATTGACTTTCTTGATTCTTCTTCAACGTTTATTATGATATATCGCCTAAATAAAGTTTCGGTAAATTAAAATGTTAATATTTGTTCCATAGTAGGTTTTCAGTACCAAATATATAGAAGAAAGAGCATTAAAGGGTCAAAGTACTTGAGTGCGTAGAGTTTATTTAATAGCGAATTTACATTATGATCGAAATCGAGTTAAAAGTAGATTTCGATAGATTTCGACTGAAATCCAATTCAAATTTGGGATTTCAAACAGATTTCCCATAGGAAATGAAATCCCAATTTAATTTGGATTTCAGCGAAATCTCATCTCAATCCAAATTGAAATCCAATTTTTCTCCCATATTTGCAGAAAAGTAGGGAAGTTTGCAGAAAAGTGGCAACATTCAGCAGCTGTTTATGTCATAAAAAATTAATAAATAATAAATTTTAATAACTTTAAAAAATTAAGGAATAACATAATAAAGTCTGTTATTTTTAATTGAAAGAAATATTTAAAGTTAAAAACGGCTATTTTATTGCATCCGACGAAGAGAAACTATGAAAAATCATTTGATTGCGCCGACAAGAGCACTGACAAAACATTGAATCTTTTAGCTTTCTATTAATCATCGCTATAATTAAACACATTTCTTAGCAAATATAACATTGTATCTTTCATAATATAAATGATTTTTGTGTTCCGCCATTACATCAAATAGTTTTTAGAATATCTTTTAATTTTGGTTATTTTTTAAGGTTAGTTTGTTTACAAAAAAATTGTTGTTGGTCGATCGAAATCCCATTCATCTGCCAAATATTCAAATGTAAACGATATAGATTTCGAATTGGATTTCAAAACGAAATCTAAAAAAACTCAGTTGAGGACGGATTAGGGGATTTCTACTTGCAAAATGGGGCAATGAGCTAAAATTTTTCTGGCAGCACTGACCGGGAGAACTCCCTTGTCAACAAATTTCTAAACAATTGATAACTGACAAATCGAAAGAAAAAATTCGTCTGGCAATGCCTTCCTATTTACTTACTGTTTAGTTTTTGCGCGTAATTTTTTCTATCCGCTTGTGTTTTTTTGTCACAATTCGTTTCAATAAATTTTAAAGAAAATAATTGCTTACTTGTCTAACATTTTGTATAAAAACATTCTTTAAGTTGTGTGTTTCATAAATTTAATAACGTTGAATTAAATATATGTGAAAATAGGAACTTTATTTAAGCATAAGTAAGCAACATTCGATGGAGTCCTAGGGCTCCACTAACTTTAGTATGTATTGTGTTATTAGTGTTGTGAAGTGTATTAGTAGTGTCGTTAAAATAGGAATATGATGTGTTCGGTCGTGCGTTTATTTGCATAAATTAAGAAAATAAAAAGCTTAAATAAAAATATGCCTCTTTTCAAAATCTAATAAATCGAAAAAAAAGAAGAAAAATATTATTTTAAAAATATATAAAATAAGCATCCCAGCCAGCAATTTCGGAGCGCTCATAAATAAGATTCTTAAAGGGCTCATAGAAATGATTATATCTAGCAAATTTATTAAAAAAAGGCAACAAAGGAAATGTATAGAAAAATATTAATTTGAGAAGGTAAGTCCCGTAGATATTATGCGATCTCAAAAGTTTTGACAACAAATTTTTATGCAATTAAAAAAAAACAATGAATAATATAAAACCCCATCATTAACTAAACTTTTTTCTTAACAGACTCATACCTCTTTCAAAATAGGGGAACAAATAAGGTTTACCGAAAAGGTTCCAAAGTTTACAAAAGTTTGCGCATGTCCTAAAATGGTGCAATTTTTGTTTGTCGGCCACTGTCCTTATAAGTAGGCGTGTCTCAATAAGAATGTACACCAACAAGCCTTTCCGCTTAAAGGCTCATTTAGCCATACGTAACGCACACTGGTTTAAGAGCGTTACATTTCTTCATGTCTTCTGATCTACCTGATTTTTCCACAAAATAAATTGTAATAAACAATCTAATTATCATATACCAAAAATATTAGGCTTATATCTCTATTAATTTTTTGTCCAGAGACGTTCAAAGTTGACCTAAGTGAATGCGTTTGAAATGACCGTATTATACATACATATATGCTACCTTCTATCGCTTCATGCTTTTAAAATACTTTTGTAATGACACTATTATGATTTTTTTTATACAATTGGATGTTATAAATGATATATTTGAAAAAAATTTTTTTTTCAAAATTAAAAAAAAAAAATTTAGAAAGGTAATAACAATGACTCAACAAAATTTCGACTATATTGTTCTGATAATGAAAAACTTATTGGGAAAAGACCAAAAGAAAGTCAAGGTAAAAAATGAAAATTTTGAAATTCAAAGTTAAATATTTTTTAAACTTTTACGGTGGGTCTCATACTGTAGGTTTAACTTTAGCTTAACTATTGAACAAAAGAAAATGTCAAAATATTATATACAAAACGACAACAAATTTTTGGGTTAACTATTAGTTAACTTTTAAACGTTGAGTATGAGACCCACCGTTAGAGATACTATGGTACTTGAAGCATGTTTTCTATTTATCTTATAACCTAGATTACAAAAAGTCTAAAATCAGAAAAATCGGTTCACATTTGTAAAAGTTGCACGACAATAAAGCTTTTGTATACCCGAGATGGTCAACTTTGACAAAACAGGGTGGCTAATTTTTGTACAAAACAAGTTTTTGATTGTTTTTTATGTACACGCAGAAAAAAACAGGGGGAATAATATCTAAGTGCTATGTAATTATACAACTACATAATTTTCAAGTTAGTTTTACAAAGTTCTTGTAAAGTATGCACATTTTTTTGTAAAATATATACAACCCTTGCAAAATATATACATGTGTAGTGGAAAATATCCGAAAAAATGCATATATTTTGCTAGAAAATTGTAAAACTTACTTCGAACTTATGTAGTTGTATAATTACATAGCACTTAGATAAAGTTCCACCTGTTTTTTTTCTGTGTGTATGCGTTTTGACAATTAAAAACTATTAAGAGCCAAAAATAACTTGATAGTTTTGATTTCACGATAATCGGTTCCACATGAAAAGTATGTAGAGCAATCGTTCCCATTAAGTTTTGCTTCACGGACCCCTTGAGACATTTCTACTATCTCACGGACCCCCAAACCAGTGTTGAGCGAGAGATACTTTATAAATTATGGGACAAAATTAATAAAAGCACCTGCTTATTTTAAACGATGGCCAATTCTAAGCAGGAATATGGAAAAACATTTTACCAATCAATATTTTGTTAAATAATTTAAAAATTATAAAAAAAATTGTTTTTTTTAATAACTTGTTCTATGTTTTTTTGTCGGATCTCCGTTGATGTAGAGTTTGTTTTCACGCAAATTTAATGTACAAGACTATTATTTTTCTGGTGAAAAAGTGGCATTTTGTGTTTACTGTGATTGTGTCTTAATTATAAAATTAAAAAAGTTGTTAATTTTTGTAATTTAAATTGCAGTATGAGGACTTTAAAGTTAGTTGTGTACTTTTATTTTTTCCGTGTGAGCAACTAAAGCGGCGAATACATTAAGGACCATTGAGTAGGGAACAAAAAATATCAACAAATTTTGTAAAGCCCAGTATTTTGTTCAAAAGAGCGAAAAAATTTCGCTCTATGTTTGGAGTTCAAAAATTGTAATAAAAACATTAAAATGCACAAATTTTTTATGGTCTATAAAAATCCAAATCTCATTTTTTCGCTACATTTTCAAATGATCCTGTCTATTAAATTCATGCGAAAAAAATTCCACCGCAATTTCGCAACAATTTCACACAAGTGAAAAATCATTTTTTTATATGGAGTTTGACAAATTTGTTCGCAAAAGTACGAACAAAATACCGGGCAATTTTTCACGAATGTTCCTTTAGTGTATTCCCCGCTTTAAGAAATTGTATAGGTGTATGCTACTCTTGAATCAAATAGAAAAAAAAGAAAGTACGTTGATATCAGCCTTTCCATCCCTGCTGTGTCAAATACTTTTATTTGACACGTCAGTGTTGTTTTTGGGAGAGCAGACAGAAAAGGTGATAACTGTCAAAATCGAGAAAAGAAATACGACTAAACCACTAAACGAAATAAAATTATTAAGAAATTATTTGATTTTTGAATAAACTGCTAGAATAATTGAGAAAAAAATATATTTATTTAGAGTAAAGATAAAGGTAAGATACAAACAATTAAATTCCCCCGGAAAATAGAGCACTTGACGAAACTTGACTTTGTGCCGTTTTCTAAAACTGTATGGAATTCTTGGTAACAATTATTTTAACAAGGTGTTTTTTATTCTAGAACGCATCTTGCGTGGCATACCATAAGCCATTATTACATTAAATCATAATTTTCTAATTATCAGGGAAGTTATATACCCATAAACAATAAAAATGCAGAAATTTAAAGGATTTTTACAAGTGTGGCTGATAAACATATTGGTGGCCCTTATCTGTTTGACAACGTCGTCAGTACAAGCTGTCGAATTCACCTTTGATTTAGCTGATGGAGCAGAAGATTGTTTTTTTGAAGAAATCAAACGTAACACTACCGCCTATTTAGAATTCCAAGTATCGGCTGGTGGTCAACTGGATGTTGATGTTTTCTTAAAAGATCCCCAAGGACGTATTATCTATGAACAACAAAAAGCTACTTTTGACAGTCATCAATTTGTTGCAGAAACTACAGGCATTTATCAGGCCTGCTTTAGCAATAAATTCTCTACCTTTTCACACAAATTCGTCTATGTTGACTTCCAAGTTGGTGATGAACCCGCTTTGCCCGGTGTTGATGATCATGCCACCGTTTTAACACAAATGGAAACTTCATCACAATCTATTCACAAGTCCCTTAATGATATTTTAGATGCTCAAACTCATCATCGCCTCCGTGAGGCTCAAGGTCGCAAGCGTGCCGAGGAGTTAAATGAACGTGTCATGTGGTGGTCTTGCGCTGAAACTGCTGCCGTTTTGGTTATTGGTATAGTTCAAATTTTGGTTTTACGTAATTTCTTTTCAGATCGTAAGCCCAGTCAGACTCGGTATAATCGTTTGTAGAATTGTGTTTTATATTTAGAAAATGAAAAACAACCCATGATCATCTCTTTATTTGTTCTTTTGTTGAAAAACTGTATTTGCTAATGCATCCATCCTGGTGTATTCTAGTACCCTCATTTTGTTTTATTTTTAACTGAAGATTTTAAAAACCTCAATTCCTCAGTTATATTTAATCCTAATAATTCCAAATATTTTTTTTATTAAAAAAAATATTTTAAAATTTATATGATTGTGTGTCTCTTCTTTAAGTTTATTTGTATTAATTTTAGTTAAATAAAAGAAAAGGAATTATTATGTATTTTTTCCAAAGAAATTTAAACACTTGTTTTATTTAAGAATCTTCAATAATCTTTATAGTTGTTCCAAGAAGGGTATAAGAATAGGAAACTTAGGCTCTGTGCGATGTGGCTAAATAAATTCTAAACTAAATAAAAATTGACAAAAGGGTTTAAAATTTCTTTGAACAATTTTTGAAAACTACATGTGTCCGTTAAACCGTTAGTTCCATATCGTCATATGAAATAAAAAAACCGTAAGTTACAATTAAAAAATTTTAAGGAGCAAAAAAACTCTAAAATGAAAAATAAACCAAATTGTTTCAACATTTTTTTAGGTTATTTCCAATTTTTGTATTATTTGCAGAGCTATAAAACTTACGCCTTTGAGGATTAGTTTTTTCTGTGCCTGCACTTAGGGGCTTTTAGAATTTTGCTAATAAAATCGTCGTAGGAGTGTAAAATTTTGCAGTAGTATGTATTCTAATACGGTGCATCATAATTAATCAAAAAGTGGATTTGGTTGTTTTGTAACTTACGGCTTTTTGGATTTCATATGACGATATTTTTTTCCAAATTTATCTATATCTGTAAAGTTTTTATTTTTAATAGTAAAAGGCTTTATTTTTGAATCATGTAGGTTGATATACAGCATCCGGTTTCTAATTTGTTACTAGCACACGCTGTAAAATTGCTTATTTAAAACTTTTATTTGTACATTATTGTTTTCTTCTACTGAACGGCAGAAAACAGGCTTTGAATTCAGTGAACTTATTTTTTTTTAATTCAGTGAACTTATTTTATTTTTTTTCAATTCAGTGAACTTATTTTATTTTTTTTCAATTCAGTGAACTTATTATTTTTTTTTTAATTCACTGAATGTAATTTTATTTTTTTTTTAATTCACTGAATGAAAATGAAATTGAATGAATTCAGTGGTGAATTAATTCAGTAAGGAATTCACTTTTTTTCCGTTCGATTTATAAAATTGAACGCGTTCACCGGTGAATTAATTCATTTGATTTAATAAAAAGAACTATTGCAATTGAATTAATTCTTTGAATTTGTTGTTTGATGAACGCATTCAGTTGAATGAATTCAGTGAATTACTTAAGAAAAGGAATTCATTCAATTCTAGAGAAAATTGAATTCGATTGGTAGTGAATTCATTCAAAAAGGAATTAATTCTTCAAAGCTCTGATTATAGGTCCATTCGATTACTGGATAATTTGTACAAATTTTTACTGGATGGCGTTCGTTAACTTAAATACTCAGTAAACAGAAAGAAAAAAGAGAGAATAAAGTGACAGTTCTATGATGAGAGTTTCTAAGTCTTCTTCTTTTTCTTGCAAATTTTTACTGGATAAATTTTTGCCAGTAAGAATTTGCAAGCAGAAAAACATATGTTTCGAAAACATATGTTTGTTTATTGTAAATAAAAAAAATTATTTTCCAGTTATATTATTTTTTTGGAAATGTAAAGCAATAAAACTTTCAAAATAAATTATGGAAAAGATAAGAAATCCCAAGAAACATTTTTACGGACTCTCCGGCAGGTACGGAATCATCAATCCGGCTTTTACGGAACATTATCGGTCCGTAAAACAGGTATCCGTTAAATCTTGTACGTATACGGAACAATAACGGACCGTACTTTCGGATTTTCGAATATAATACGTTTTGAATCCATTTTGGTATATCCGTTTCTGCACCGTTAAATACGGACTTCACCAATTTTCATCAGTTTGAACTCCGGAGCTAACGGTGTCGTCTTTCTTCAGTTTATTCGTGCATTTTTGTCGTTAAAATAGAATTATTTAAATAATTTAATACGGGTCGCGCGGTAAAGGCGGTTAAAAGTTTCTGGATGTCGCAAAAACGAGCATCTTGTCTTGGCCGTTGCCGCAGTAGCCAAATTACTTCAATTCACACAGAATTATTAAATAGTTAGTGTTTATGAAATTTTATGTTTTTTTCACGATAGTTTGTGTAACCGAATGCAATTAGGCAAATATAATTATTTTATGGTACTCGAATCCTAAAGCTGGGTTTACATTAACTGATTAATTTATCTGATTTTACGTCTGATGTGATTGTCAAAAAAAATCTTGTATACGTGTTTACACTATCAAATGCAACCAGATGAAAAGAGATGTTAACATCGAATTCTTATAATGTTATAAAATATTAAAAAAAAAAATCTGACTCAAAATTTCAATCTGTACTTATCAGTCATAATGTGTTTATACTATAGGATTTTGGTTACCTGCATCTCTTTTTGGCCAGGTTCTATGTCTTATGACATAATGTAAACCCCGCTTAAACCGTTTTAGTAAAAAAGTTTGCGAATTGTCATCGTATGAAAACCCTCAATCGTGAATAAATTTAATTAAACCTCAATTAATAAATTGTTTCTTTTGCTTGTAGATATACATTGGATCTAGTTATGGGTCAATTTTGCGAATTTTGATTTTGCCGTTTTGAATTTTGCCGATTAATGAAGTTAATTGCACCGGCTGTAAACATAGTTTTTAATAAAATTAATAAATAACACAGTACAACAGCCAATCTGGGGGGTGAGAAATTCCAAGTCAGGGTGATGGTACTAGGTCAGTATAGTAAAACCCTCAAAGGGTTTGGCGTTCGTATGTGTCATTTTTTTTATGACCTTTTAAATTTTTTCCTTATCTTGATGTTTTTTCGCTTAGTTGTAACTCGAGAACCACTTGTCCGATTTTGATGAAACAAATTTAGAAAAATTTAGAATTACAATTTCTTTAATCCGTTCATATAACATTTTTCTTTATAATCAACAGTTTTGCCGGTAAAAATAAATTTGTGGAGAAAAAAAAATATTTTTTTGCCTAAAAATTAAAATTTTTTTTTTTAATTCATAAAAAATTTTAATTTTTAGGCAAAAACATATTAAAGTTAGTAATGTGTCAATTTAGGTAGCTATAAAAGTCCGAAACAGCATTCTAAAAACGGAGTCGCTCCGTTATTTACACGACATAACGGTCCGGAAATGGTCCGGCATTGACGGACTTTCAGCGGACTAGTCCGTTTTTTACATGACATAACGGTCCGTCATTGACGGACTTTAAACGGACTTGTCAGTTTTTAACACGACATAACGGTCCGTAAACGGTCCGTCATTGACGGATTTTCAACGGATTCGAATCAGTTTCGATGTTCCTTATGTTCCGTTTTCTGGTCCGTATACGGTTCCAGAAAACGGTATATTTGGTGTTGTAATCATCTGTGTCTACAAACTTGCAAATTGTTGCAAATTTTCTGTTCGCGTACATGTTTGGGAAAATTTTATTTTGAGAGTAAATCTTATCTTACTCTCTGTAAGTTTGTACTGAGTAATTCTTACTGGACTTGACTGACAAAAGTAAATCGAAATTTGAGAACTCTGAAAATGCTCGTATTTTAGAGTCTTTTATGAGTCATATTTTCTAAGAGCTCAGAAAAATGTTGTTTGGGTTGTCTAATTTTTGAGGAATATATGAAAAATTTCTTACAAGAAAGCATAGACCAATTACCAGTACCGGTGTTCTGTAACTATGTGAGAAGTTTCTCACATAAAAATTGCAACTCTGCCATATTTAAAACATGCTGAGTCACATAATTTCAATCTGAATATAAGTAAATTTTTTTTCCATAACTCTAGCTAAATTTGGCATTATGCTACTCACCCTGTTTTAAATATGGCAGAGTTGCAATTTTTATGTGAGAAACTTCTTACATAAAGGGTTTCATACAAACTGGTAAGTTCCTCGTAAACCTTTTATAAATACAAACCATACTTTTTATGTATGGAGTTTGACATTAAATTTATAACCATACCAGGTTTACACCGTTTACGAGTAGAAAACCCCTATAGTTACAGAAAAATTGTACAGAACAAAAAATTTCAAAAACCAGAAATATGATCGTGGTCGAAATTCATATTCAGTACAGAACTTGCTGCACTTAAGATTAAAATTTGTGCCCTCTACGATTTTAGCCTACAAATTGAATTACAATTAAAGTTCTCGCAATCACAAAGCAGAATATTCGAAATTCTTTCTTTATGAACAAATACAGTGAGCAGCATAAGTCGTGGTACCTTAGTTGAAATAAAAGAGTTTCTAAAATTTATCAAAAAATATGTTACAAAATATGTGATATTTATTTTTATCTCATGTATTAACTTGTGTACTATAACAAAAAATTAGTCATGTACTATACAAAACAAAACAAAAATATAATTATGAATTCAAAACAACTCCATATTTTTACACAGCAAAAGTCTTGGTACCCCTGCGAAAAGACGGAAATTAGTTACAATATGGATAGATATTTTATTATAATCCTACACCTAACATGTGTGTTCCCGTACGTTACCGCGGGTACCCGCGGGAACCCAAAACAGCCCAAACAACAACAATTTATACGCAATTTTGAGTACGGGAACGCCTTTGGGCTGGTTTGGGTAACTTCGCTAAAGTACGGGAACAGACATAATATTTATTAGAATATCCCTAAAGACGAAGAACTTTATTTAATCGATTTGGCATTGACTATACAAGTTTTTCTGTGTAATTTCGAACTTTTTACTGCCGTTCAGTCAAAGGCATAGCCTTGAGCTGAATTTTATTAGACATTTTATGACTACGCAAATCATATTTCTAAATGATCCCACAAGGGTTCAATAGGGATAATATCGGGACTTTGCGGAGGGGTTTTAAGCATATGGGGGTATTGTATGCAACCCACATCTTTACCTCAGCAGCAGTGTGCTGAGGATCATTGTCCTGTTCAAAATAATAATCATTACGAATTTTAAATTTTTCAGCACTTTTATTCAGATTATTTTTCAGAATATTTAAATATACTATTTTGTTCATTATTTCTTCGATACATAATAACCAAATTACCTGCTGCTGTCATACAGCCCCATACCATGACATCACCACCTCCGTGCTTGACGAGTATTCTTTGGATTACGTTATTAAGATTTTTTCTCCATACCAATGCACGTCCGTCTGATCCAAAAATGTTAAATTTCTATTTGTCCGTGAAATGACTTTATCCCAAAACTCTTTTGTGATTGTTTTATACTCATTGGCGAAATCTATGCGCTTCTTTCTTTTTATTTCGTTAATGTAAGAATTCTTGCGTGCTGTACGAGCATTGTACCTGGTCCTTTTGATCGATGGAACAAGTTGAGATTAGGGGCACAGCTCCGATTTTTTTTTTCACCCAGATAGTACTTTTTGGGCTGAATAGGAAAAAAAATTTTGTTTTGTCGGAGACCCCTATTTCGGGTCAAAGTTGAAACATAGGCTTGCCCGTATCTCCGCTATTTATTATCGCATCTGGACAATATGAGCACCATTGGAGAGATAATTGAAATGGCTTTAATACGACATACAACTTTTTTAATATTTATTAACCCATTACGAGCCGGTTCAAGTTTTTCATATTTTTAGAGGGAGTTATGCGGGAAAAGCCCTTGAATATGAAAAAAGTGCTTATATAATGGTATGATTTGTTTCAATGTAATTGTAATAGAGAATATGCGCTTTAATTTGATGTACAACTTTTGCATTTAGCCCTTACACGGGCAAAGTTGTAAGGGGTTAAACTTTTTTTTTTTTGTTAAGTAAAAATTGGGCAAAACTTTACTTTATGGGGCACCCCTCAAAAAAAAAAAAATATGACCCCCTCTGGAATTAAAAAATAAAATTCTTTTTCTATATGGTGTTAAGGGGGCCGGGCCCCCAGGACCCGCTAGGTCCGAAAAACCGAAACACGCCCAAAATGGCACGTGTGATGACTCAAATTAAAGAAAATTTTCTCACGATTCCAAATATGCATTTTGTTTTAATATCCGGAAAATAGAATTCGGGCTAGGTGCACTTTTGTCATGTTAGGTGTTAAAAAATACATAAGTTGTAAGTACATAAGTTGGTAAAAGTTGTTTTTGGTTTTTGGAAAAAATTAAAATTTAATGAATGTTTGGGGGTATTTTGTGTATTGTGGGACATAGCGCCCCAGGCGAAAAATTTTTAGTACATAGCGTGCATAAGCTTTATTTTGGTAAAAGTTGGTGTTAAAATGTAATGAATTTTGGGGGTTTTTTATTTTTTGCGGGACAAGCGTCGCAGGGTTTGAGTCGAGTTACAGATGTCAAATTCCATACAAATTTGAATTTTTAATTTTTAGTTTGTGTTAACTCTAGGTTATTTGTTTATTGTTAATGGGGGTAAATGTGTTAATAATTTTTTTAATTTAATTTAACCATAAAAACATTAACGGTGGGTCTCATACTGTAGGTTTAACTTTAATACCACATTGACAAGCAAGTTTTGTAGGCGATTTAGCAATTAGAATTGGAAACTAATCAAAATTGTTCACATATACATATACAAAACAAATATATAAAACTAGAGTATGTTATATTATACAAACATGCTTGGTAAAAATGAACTCCTACAGAAAAAAAAGTTTTCATTAGCTTAGTTTAAATCAAACCCTTAAATTTTTATACAAATTACCTAAAAACATAATTTTTTATTGGTACATTATAAATTCTTTTGTAGATTATGTTAAATCACTTTCTTTCTTTCTTTTAAAAAATTGTCAATATTTAGTTATATTATGGGAAAATTTCATGTATCTTTTGGACGGACCACTTTCATAGGAAAAGTGGATAAATGTTTATGTTTTTGGAGCTCAGTTCTGGGTCATTAATGATCATCTTTGTTTGCTGGGTAGTACATAACAAGTCCTGAACCGGTGTTTTTTGCTACTGGGCAATTTCAAAATGAAATACAACACTGTGTACAACACTACCATAGAATCAAATAATCAAAACAGAACAGAATAACAATGACAACAACAACAACAAACTAACAACGGAATCAGCTGTTTCTAAAACTGCAAAGAAATAATCAAAATTGAACGTGGAAACAATGTTAAAAACAGCAACAATAGCTAAAAAAGATACACGTGCATCCACTGATAGTTGGAGGAAATAAGAATTCAAGAAATTGACAAGAAGCAAGTACAAGAAGTAAAAAATAGCAAAGTATTTTGTTGTTAAATACAACAAAAGGAATCAGATCGGATCCCAAATAAATAAGAATACACATTGCAAAGTAAAGGAATACAAATAACGCACCAAATATTAGCTAAAATAAACGTCAATCTAAATAAACCGCGTGTTCGGCTAAAACAGTTGCAAAAAAAGTGCATCGCTAGAAATTTTTAAAATAAGAAAATTAATTTTTAGAAAAGTCCCTTTAAAAATTCCAACATAAAGCAGAGTAATAAATTTATAAATGTCTTTAGGTTTTTATATAGTTTGTGCAGAAGTGTAAATAAAATAAAAATTGGTATAAAAAAAGCCGGCTAGGCTAATAAGTGCACGTGGAAAAATTATTGAAAAAAGTATATAAAAATGTTGGAATCTCGTTTATTGCGTTATTTTGTATATGGGTCTTGTGCCGTTATAACATCCGAAATTATTTATCATTCCTGTGCATGGCTAAAGAAACATTTTGAGGAGCAATCTTCTTCGGAAGAAATATGTGAAGTTATCTGGACCAATGAATTTACACAAACATGTGTGGGACAACATCGTCGAGTTAAAAATAATTCCGACGGATCCTCAACATCATCGCCCACGATGTCTCAATTGGGTCGTATAATTCATTTACCCTCACCTTCAAAGAAACCCTCAAAATCCGAATGTAGTAATCCATTTTGTGCCGCGTATAATGTCGGTCGTATTATTGAGTTTGTTGATGCCGCGAAATACTCCATAGATTTAGCCATGTACACGTTTACGTCATATGAGTTGTCGCAGGTTTTAGGACGAGCGCTTAAACGTGGTGTTTTAATTCGTATTGTAAGTGATAATGAAATGGCGTATTCCAGTGGTTCACAAATAATACCACTAACCAGATCTGGTGAGTATAAATTAAATCATATATGTACATATGTCGATATTTAAACCAGACTAATTTAAAAAAAATTTCATGAGATATATGCAAATGAAATTATTGGTTCAAACCAGACTAATTTAAGCATATTTTCATAAGATATTCCAATTGGAAAAGTTAAGCAATAAAAAGAAAATAGTCTTCTACGGATATATTACAAAATCACAGAAACTTCAAATAAAATCGTAAAACTATAACAAATTTTCTTTGTAAAAATCATTAAAAATCTGAGAGGTTTTCATTTTCCGATATTTTCTAGTAATTCCAATTATTCGACCTAGGCGGTAAAGCGGTTAACGCATTATTCGAAAAATTATTAAAATTGATTAACCGATTATTCGGGTCGGTTAATCAATTTTAATAATTTCGTTCCTGTACTCAAAATTGCGTGTACCCGCGTTTGTGTAACTTCGGTAAAGTACGGGAACAGACATTATCAGGCATGTCACAGGTTTTTTTTTCGGAATTAATTTGATTTCGCAATTTCACTTCCGCAATTTTTTTCCTAAAGTGATCGAAAACAATTTTTTTTCCTTCTGAATTTGCAGTTTAGGGTGCTACAGATAATTTTGTATTGAAAATAAAACGTACTGGTAAGTATCGATTATGCTATAGGCTTTATAGTGGTACTTAAAACTTTAAAAGTTTCTCCAGAAAACGTAAAACGACAAAAAAACGAGTAAAAAGGTTAAAGTCGGGCATGCCGACTATACAATACCCTACACCAGTCTGGGTAAAAGCCAACTAATGTTTGGATCCGAAATTCTAATGGGTTAAAATGGGACTTGTGTCAAAATTTTCTATAATGTGAGTCAGCGCACCAAATTTCATTAAAATATCTTAATATTTGCGATCTGCAGTTTGTAACCAAGCCAGTTTTGGGGGACCCTTATATGGGCACTAGGTCTAAACATGGACCGATGTTCACCAAAATCAATAGGCTTCGTCCTTGGGCCAAAATAGGTCTGTGTACCAAATTTCATCAAAATATCTTAATATTTGCGACCTGTAGCGTATAAACAATATAATTTTGGGGGGACCCTTATATGGGCACTAGGTCTAAACATAGACCGATGTTCACCAAAATCAATAGGCTTCGTCCTTGGGCTGATATAGGTCGGTATACCAAATTTCATAAAAATATCTTAATATTTGAGACCTGCAGTTTGTAACCAAGCCAATTTTGGGGGGACCCTTATATGGGCAGCGTTTAAAAAATATAATTTTGGTAGGACCCTTATATGGGCACTAGGTCTAAACATGGACTGATGTTCACCAAAATCAATAGGCGTCGTCCTTGGGCCGACATAAGTCGGTGTACCTGACAGACAGACGGACGGACGGACGGACAGACGGACATCGTTAAATCGAAATAAAAAAATTCTGAGCCGATCGGTATACTATAAGGTGGGTCTAGGACCAATATTTTTTGGTGTTACAAACATCAGCACAAACTTATAATACCCTGACCACATAGTGGTGTAGGGTATAAAAATCGTTTCAAAAACCAAAGTGGAATTGGTATTTAGAGCAGCTTAAACTCATAAAAGTTTTTCAATAGTGCTTGGTATGTATTCCCTAAAGTCTCGCTAACTATTTCACTTGAAAAAAATTTACATTTAAAACGCTTTTTGTTGGTAAATTCAACATTTTTCTTATAAGTTAGTAAACCTTAATTTTTTCTGAAAAATTCAAATTTTAAATTTTGATCGGCGATCTTCTCTTTTTTAACTAAATATGGCAACTTATATCAAAATTTACCAGTTGGAATACGAATCCACTACATCACTACATTGTACATCGAAATCATATTAATTTTATGCGAAATATGTGTTAAAACTTTAAATATGTTCTCTAACAAAAACTTTTTTAATTGAAATTATTAAAAACTGCATTCTTATCTTATAATTAATTATTTTTATATTTTATATTTAGTCTAAATATGCAAAAATACCATTTACTTCTGGAGAAGCAATTTGCGTTTTCAATTTCACTTTCAAGTGAAATTGAAATCTGTGACATGCCTGAATATGTTCTAAATAGGGCAATATGGATACCAAAACATTTCTTTTGACCCTTCTTTGGGGAAACTCAAAAATTGTAT